>OZ023212.1:57174149-57184149 GCA_963995525.1 Escarpia spicata
GACAGACAGACAGACAGGACTGACAGGACAGACAGGCAGACAGACAGACAAAGAGATAAGCAATGACTGAACTATTTCGACAGTTTAAATAAATGACATCTACATGAACGTGCGATGAGATTAAGACGACAAAGTCGTGCTGCAGATTTGTTCAACTGTCGTAGCACCATTAACGAAACATAAACAAGCACTTCCGAAAAGAGAATGATGCGTAATTTGTATTAATGTTCAGTATCTCCAGAATGGCCATTTATTGATTTACATACACACGTGCACGCTTACTAAATGCTCCACACAATCAAGACGACTCCTCTTAACGTTGCATTCTGAATTAAACTGCCACTGAGTTTATAAGGAGTTGGGGAAGTGATGGAGAGTGCACTGGGCTCTTTGAATCACTGGAAATATGACAGACAGACAGACAGACAGACGGTCTGACAGACACACAGACACACAGACACACAGACACACAGACACACATACACACAGACACACAGACACACAGACACACAGACACACAGACACACAGACACACAGACACACAGACACACAGACACACAGACACACAGACACACAGACAGAGACAGCGAGAGAGAGAGGGAGAGAGAGAGAGAGACACACACACAGACAGACAGACAGACAGACAGACAGACAGACAGACAGACAGACAGACAGACAGACAGACAGTCAGAGAGAGACAGACAGACAGACAGACAGACAGAGACAGAGATAGCGAGAGATGGAGAGACAGACAGACAGACAGACAGACAGACAGACAGACAGACAGACAGACAGACAGACAGACAGACAGACAGACAGACAAAGAGATAAGCAATGACTGAACTATTTCGACAGTTTAAATAAATGATATCTACAAGAACGTGCGATGAGATTAAGACGACAAAGTCGTGCTGCAGATTTGTTCAACTGTCGTAGCACCATTAACGAAACATAAACAAGCACTTCCGAAAAGAGAATATTGCGTTATTTGTATTAATGTTCAGTATCTCCAGAATGGCCATTTATTGATTCACATACACACGTGCACGCTTACTAAATGCACCACACAATCAAGATGACTCTCTTAACGTTGCATTCTGAGTTAAACTGCCACTAAGTTTATAAGGAGTTGGGGAAGTGATGGAGAGTGCACTGGGCTCTTTGAATCACTGGAAATATGTGTTTTATAGATGAACGATTTCAGAAGGCAACTTTAAGAACGGACTAGATAAGTATTAGTCTTATTCTAATTATAATTGGTTACTTCGTAAGAAGCCACGAATGGCTATGGTTGGCGACTCGTTTAGTTTGTCTACTATTGTCTTTACAAAGTATGAGTTTTTGAATTGGTCGGTGTGGGATGCAGGTACTGTATAGCACCTGGTGTTATTGGTTGTTAGATGTTGTACAAAGTTTGAGGATACGTGATCTGGGAAGTGTTTGGGTTGAATGTGTTTTTTATTTATTCTTTGGGGCCGAAAGTATGTTTCTGCGGGGATGGCTGGGATAGATAACTCAACTATTGTGTACATGAATTTAAGTCGTAAATACCGACGTCTGTTTTGTAGGGTATTGAGTTTTAGGTCTATGAATATGTTTGTGATCGATCCTTCATGTCTGGAGTGGTAGTCGCCGGTAATGAAACGAGCAGCGCGGTGTTGGATACGCTCTACTTTGTCTATGTCACCCTGATGGTACGGATCCCACACTATGGCTCCGTACTCTAAGGCAGCGCGCACAAGGGCAATATGTGCAGTCCTTTTGCTGTTTATTGGACAGTGTCGTATGTTACGCCTTAGGAAACCAAGTGGGGAGTTTGATTTTTTAGTTACTGTTGCGATGTGGGAGTGCTATGGTAGCGTTATTTAGGGTGTAGAAATAGTCAGTTTTATTTCTTACACTGAGGGTGTAGCATTTGTTTGTATTGAAGTTCTCCCCCCCCCCCCCCCCCAGTCCATTGCCCACTTTTGGAGTTGTTTTAGGTCGTGCAGTGTAGTACTGCAGTGTGATCATTAAATGTTTTGATTTCTCTATATAGTAGGCAGTCGTCTAATGAAATCTGCAAATAGGCGGACTTTAGATTTTACTGATGCTGGTAGGTCGTTTATATGACAGAGGAATAGTAGGGGACAAGTACAGTGCCTTGCGGGACGCCGGATTTGACGGGCACTTCTCTCGAAGGTTCGCCATCTAGCACGACTTTCACGGATCTGCCAATGAGGACGTTTTCTATCCACTTGAGCGTGGTTCCGGTTACGCCATAGTGGGATAATTTATGGAGGAGTTTTGTGTGGGGGACTGTATCAAAAGCCTTGCTAAAGTCTAATATTGCTATGTCTACTTGAGTTCCAGAGTCGAAAGAAGAGAATAGGTCATGCGTGGTGTTTAGGAGTTGTGTTTTGCAGGAGAAACCTGCTCTGAAGCCATGTTTGAGGTGTGTTAGGATGTTGTGCTCTTTTAGGTAGGTCATGATGTGGCGGTAGATTAAGTTTTCGAGAATTTTGCACGGGACCGATGTCAATGAGATGGGGCGGTAATTTTCTGGTAGGTGCTTATCTCCTTTTTTTAAAGATAGCTAATACATTTGCTGTGGGCCAGACGGACGGTAGGTTGCCTCCGTCGGCACAGTTCTTAAGGACATCATTGGGGAACTTGTCAGGGCCACTTGCTTTGTGCGGTTTGATGGACTTGAGTGATTTGCATACACCGGCGGTGTCAATTATAATGTTGCATATATTGGGGTGTTGTGGGGGATCACGGTGTGGGGGGGGGGGAGATCTGTCTTCTTTCCTGAAGACACTTGGTCCAAGAGGATCTCCTTACTGTTACACACCAGTGATCCATCATGTTTCGGGGAGCTACTCCAATGTTGTCTTGTTTTCTACTTTTGATATAGCGCCAGAATGGCTTTGAGTTTTTGTTTGGGGTGTGTTTGTTGATAGATTTCACTAGTGCGTTTTTGAAGATTGTCCATAGAGTTTCTGTGCATGCACCTAATGTGTATTGAGTCTTTATTTCGCTTGACATGGTGATGAAATCGGCATTTAGGTTATCCCAGTCAGCGCGAGCAAATTGGTAAATTTTCCTGCGTTTTTTTTTTTTGGTGTTGGACTCTTATATCAAAATCCATGACGATGATGTCATGGTCTGATATCCCTGGTACAGAAGCAGAGTTTGGCACTACTGTAGGATTTGTTGTAAAGATTAGGTCTAGTAACTTGCCCTCTCTAGTGGAGCTAGTGTGGATTTGTGCATTTTCTGTTGTGTCAATGACGGCTTGTTGGACGGGTCGTTCTGGGGCACAAGTTTTCACAGTGCTTGTGTCCCATAGTATATCGGGACAGTTGAAGTCTCCACAGAGGATTATTTGTTTTTGTTTCGAGTTTGTTGTGATCTTTGTCAGGGATTTATTTAGTTCTCGTATGTTTTTTTTGCAGCGTTGTTCTTTTTGTTTTGGAGTTGTACTTTGACCCACCTAATTTCGCAGTCGCTATTCAGGTCTGGTTCAGTAGAGGATATGAGGTCTTTCCGTACTAGCACAAAGACACCGTGTCCTACTGCGTTTCGGTCTTTCCTGTAGGTGGTGTAGTTATCTGGGAACACTTCACTGGATTTTATGTTGTTACTAAGCCAAGACTCACAGCCACTGATAACGTCTGGTTTTACGTAGTTTATGGATGTTTCCAGGTCAGCGCTTTTGTTCATTATACTGCGACAGTTTATGGTCATGACACGCAGGGGTTTTTTCTGCGAAAGATCAAATACTGATGAATTTACTCTGGCATTTGTGGATTTTGCTTTCTGTGAAGAGTGTGAGGAGCTATTGGGTCTTCTTGCTGGGTTGTCTGGTGTTTGTTGGTTCGACTTGGGGCTGCTGGTGAAGAGGGGGTTGAAGATTGGGGAGAGCGATTCAAGGGTAATGTTTTAATTTGCAATGGGTTCATATTTGAAGCTACTATGAATAAGAGCACGAACAGGGACCCTTGGAACATTGTCGTGATTGGCGCGCTGGTGATTAGCGAAAGAATGGTAACCAGTGCCAGCAGTAACTGTTAATAATTGGAAGTAAGATTGGACTGGTGTGCTATAGACCCAAGTTGTATAGGCTGCAGTGCTGTTTTAAAATTAATAATAATACGAGTGCATGGTTATCAAGACGTTGGTGCGGTGCGAGTGAAGATGTAGGTCTTCGCCCTGGCTGGGCCCCAGTGCGATACTGAGAAGTAAGGACATCTTGACGAAGGGCCTGTTAGTAGAAGGTTTATTGTTGTGGACACTGACTTCCTTCTGTTAATAATGATAGCCTATGATCAAAGTGGATCTCCATTCAAATATTTGATGCCACGTCCCAACAGGGAGCGGGCCACGCCAAAGCACCCGCAGGAAAAAAAAACTTCCTACAAACTGACCAGTAAAGAAACCATGAAGTTTGTATCACGAAAGCTTCAAGGAAAGAAAAACACTAAGACATGGAAAATGATGAAAATACGTGGTTCAGTTTATATAACCGGATGGTTCGCTTTACCGAAAAAATGCGATAAACCGAACCAACAAGACCAAACGAATACATTGAGGTTGTTCAGTTAATCTGAACATTGATTCGTTTGATCTGAATGTCACATGAAACTGACCTTTTGCACCATTCGTTTGACGCTTGGGCGGCTGGATGTGGCCAAGGGGAGTCGTTAGAAATCAAGATGAGTGCTAAGTGGTTCGGTTTACCTTGAACGACCTTATATATATATATATATATATATATATGTTTTGTACATATATATTCAAGGGTAATATATATATATATATATATATATATACATACAGTATATATAGTATTTATAATTATATAATAATATTGGTCAGTGTTTTAAAAGAGGTGAGGGCTTCCTGCTACCCTTCCCCGTACAACTGCAGTTTTACGGTTGTTCCATACATTTTTAGAATACCCAGTATTAACCGTGCCCCCTGCTTCGATGCTATAGTCCGGCAGTCAAACGCCCTTTTAAGGTGGACCGTGCATTAAGGTCTGCATGATGTTTTATTGCATTTTTGTAAACATCTAACCTTCTAGGTCAGTAATCCGACGGATGCCATATTGGCACATTTGAGCGTTTTTGTAGAAACCCATTAATTAATTAATATGCGAATTAGGTATCGCCATTGCAAACGTCCAAACAGTCAGATTGACGTATCCAAACGCTTGTTTTTAGGGTATCTGGTTATGATTACTTCAGTGAACAAATCATGGTATGCAAATTTGCTAGATGAATATGAAAATTAGTTCTGACCAATATAACCTCAAGTTTTTCGTGTGTATCTCCTCAATTGGCAAGCGGTAGACACTGACTAAAGCACCAACATAAATGCCCCCTCTCCATACGTGCAAAACGCCCAAATGATATATAATTTGAAACCCAAGATATCCCAACGAAGCCTGTCTTAGAACTGCCAAGTGATGCAGTAAGTGTGACACCAAGGTCAAACAAGGTCACCGTAAAATAATACCTTTTCGAAATTGTGCGCTTCCGTATTATAATTACAATGGTTGCATATATACTTTATTTAAACAAAATGGGCACATCATATATTTTTGGAAAGCTTATTGTCTCCCCGTCAAAATGAGATACGGTATGGAGCTGTTACCTGGTATAGCATGTGTAGAGCTAAGGTCAAACAAGGTTACCCTGAAATTATGAATATTCGAACTTCTGCAATACCGCAAACGTCATAAAGTTAAAATAACTCTGTATCTGCTTCGTTTCTATGGACGTGTTATACACATTGTGAAAGAACAATTTCTTCTCGTCAAAACGTGATATGACTTGGTTGTATTAGTTTATGGAGTTTGTGTGGAGCGACGATCAAACAGTATCAACGTCAATAATAGATGTTCGAAATTACGCCATCCCGTAAATGTTATACAGAACCAATGGTGTCTTATGTACATTACCTATCTACTCATGGCCACGTCATATACCTTTGGAAATAATACTATCTCCGAGTAAATGCGGGATACAACGAGGAGCTCTCAAATGGTGCAGTAAGTGTGGGGTGAAGGTCAAGCACCAAATGATGAATGTTCCAAATTGCGCTATTTCGCAGACGTCGTGCAATTACAATGTTTGCATATCTACTTTGTCTACCTACACTAGGCCATGTTATACATCTATATGCGTACTGTATCCCCGTCCAAATGAGGCAAGGCATAGAGTTGTAAAGTGGTGGTCTAACTGAGGAGTGAAGGTTGAAATTGAAGGATGAAGGTCATTGTCAAAAGGTACATCAACCAACATCACCACGTTTGGTGAGTATGCAGACAGTTTTCTTGTTCCGCACATGATGAAGCACTTAATTCACTCCGACAATATTGGCGTCGACAGAGTCGCGTACCTTGCCAGTAGGATCAAATAAACCACAAGAGAGAAGTGAGGTAACGGGATTCTGAGAAAAGTAACATTGGACAACACTGTGCCAATAAACTGGAAATACTTCCATCGCGATGTTAACAGCATACGTGAGCTATTTGCATTTCTCTCCAGAAAGGTTACAAAGCTCCACCATCTAGGTTGAAAGGAAGCGTCACTAGGTGCAACTATGACATGCTACATCCATAAGACCATGAAAAACCTGGCACGCAACTGTGGAGCCTTGTGCAAAATGCTTTGTGAAAAAGGGATCGAAGCCATGCAAGATTCTCAATGTGTTTCTGATCGTTACGAGATATGAGTTTGTCAAGTTAATATCCAGCTTCGTACATTTGGATAGGCTTTTAGACAGGCAATAACGTTATACATCATAACGGCAACGGCATCCATCATGTTCTGGGAAAAGACATGTCCATACCATTGCCAGTTGTCAATAACATGGGAAACCCAAATTTCATACCACGAAGGAACCACAGCATTCACACATCCATTTGGGTCTGGATTCGCGACACTGCAACTCCTGGAACGCATCGCCATTGCCCTCTGTAAATAAAGTTGCAGCTTGCGTGGTCTCCGTTATAGAGGCAATGAAAAAGATATTCTGTCAAAGCAATAACATCACTAAGATATTCCAATAACCCCGGATGCTCTTTAGCAGTATTCAGAGCGCAGAACGTAACAAGCTTTTATTTGGTTGACCTGTCAACTGGTTCATCAGCAGACGCCCACTCCAGATGGCTGGGATGGACATAGGACGTGAAGAGGCTGTCATGTGCACAAGAACATATTAGTTAATTAATACAAATACTGACCCTCAAAATGACATTCAACTTCAACATTGAGGGTGGCATTCACAAACATCTATTTTCTCATCCAATGGGTGATGCAAAAATGCCGTAGAAGTATAACATCACCTACAATCTGCGGAATGGCACAATTTCGAAAATGCATCTTTTGATGGTGACCTTGTTCAACCTTCACTCCACAGTTAGACCACCACTTTACAATTTCATGCCAATCATTTTGACGGGGATACAATACGCATAGGTGTATAACATGGCTCAGTGTAGGAAGACAAAGTAGATAAGTATGCAAACATTGTAATTGTACAAAGTTTGCGGAATGGCGCAGTTTTGAACACTCATCACTTGGTGATGACCTTGCCTGACCTTCACTCCACACTTACTGCACCACCTGATGGTTCCCCGTGCTATCCTGTATTTAAGGGGATACAGTAGGCTTTTAAAATGTATATCACATGGTCATGAGTAAGTAGGTAACGTAGATAGGCTCAGCGTTCGCGTTAGATCTTCGCCATTCGCCATGCACTAATTTTTGTATGGTTTGGCGAAAAGAAAAATGCACGTCATCGCCAAATTTGCGAAAACATGAACTACTGATGCAAAATGATGGTTTTATATCTTTATTTGATTAAATGTCACAGATTTAAAAAAATTATTCAATTTCTTGCATTCGCCTGATCGTTCAGTTGTGAAGGACGCTTTTATGACAATTTATGTTAACTGAACTGTTATTGGTCAATAGCCGAGGGGTTCTAGCCAATGAGAATCCTTATCACAAATTTGGCCGCGCACAACCAAACTTCCTAAGGCTAGCATAGCGTCTGCACAAGACACAACGATTGTAAGTTTGTATTTAATTTAAAGAAAACCCTTAAATGACAGGCAAATTATTGTTAAAAGATAACATGGATATCCCTTAAACCATTTAACACGAATCTGTCATGTGACATGTCACAGTCAAGCTGGCCGGAGTCAAAATACATGTACGGTCGGAAGAAAATCAGAAACACGCTGTACTTTAAACTTTAAGTTTTGCAGTTTAGACCCGCACCTCCAAAAAGCCATGAAAACGGTCACCAAACTTCACATCATATATCTACTATACCTATTCTACACATGTACACTCATCACGTAATTAAACAAATAAATTGACTGTCTTATCGATCAAAATATACAAGAAATTCACTCGGTTTACGTGTACATGTTAGTTCCACCGGAAAACCCGGTAGGTGGCGCAACTTTATCAGTAATTTCAGCCGTGGGACAATTCATATTAAAAAAAATTGGCTAAAGAATATTTTATTTGGCTAAAACAAAATGACTCCTTTTAGCCAAATTTGCCCAAGAGAATGTAGGTCTAGCGCTAACCCAGAGGCTATAAGCCGCCATTGGTATTGTATAACGTTTGCGGGATGGTGCAATTTCGAACATTTATCGCTTGACGGTGACACTGTTTGGTCGCCGCTCCACACAAACTCCACCAACTGACACATCCAAGTCATATCTCATTTTGACGGGAAGAAATTGTTCTTTCGCGATGTATGTAACATATCCATAGAAATGAAGTCGATACAGAGTTATTGTAACATTATTAGACTATGCTATAGCCAATATCCGTAGTTTGTACTCATCCTGTGCCCATCTTACTCCTTGTTCTTCACATCGCACGACAACTGTGAAATAATTGAGCATTATTCTTCATTTGACACGGCTCACAAGTTAATTGCTATGCTGATGTGCTATTGTGTACGTGTATCCACGTCTAACCGGAAGTATTTGGTGCACTACTGCGAAAAGACGCCCAGTGAGACTTGTAGCGTCGAAGCGGGGGGGGGGGGGGGCGGTTAATCCAGGGTATTCTACATTATCTATGGGTTGGTCTGATGTATGTACAAAAAGGGTTAGGTTTAGGGTTAAGGTTAGGGTTAGATTGAAGGTACTTTTGACAAGATTGACATCACGTGTTTACCTGCATTTATACGTGAAGCGATATCAAATAGTCATCACCATTAAAGGCCAGTCTGTTCGTGGCCCTGATTCAGGCTGGACGGTAATTACCTACAGGAAGTTCGCTGAATTACCTGTTTGAAAACTGCGACCGCATTGATCATCAAAGAGCTTTACAATTAAACCAGGCAACGTACATTGTCTTGTTTATAGAGTTGTATTTAATCTGAATGTTTTGTTTACGAAGTATCTTCCACAAGGATTCTATGTGGAGGGCGTCGAAAGCCTTTTCGAAGTTAGTGAATGTAACGTAGGTGTTGCTGTTCCATTCAGCGCTTTGTTAGAAAAAATTTCTTAATATGAATATGTGATATATGCAAGACAGGCCTATTCTGAAACCGGCGTGTTATTGTTGAAGAATGGTGTCAATAGCTGCTGATATTCTCTTCAGTATAATGCGACTGAAGATCTTGCATGTCTGTGATAGCAAGGTGATACCACGCCAGTTATTGCAGTTTGCCAAATCGCCTTTCTTTGGTAGTTTGATGATAGTGCCCGTCTTCCATTCGTTTGGTGTGTCTTCTTCATCCCATATCTTCTGGAAGATCTGACAAAGGATACTCGGTGTTTCCTCTTTCTCTGCTTTTAACATTTCTGGACAAATACTTTCATTTCCTGGTGCTTTTCCATTCTTCTGGGCTTTAATGGCTTCTCGGACTTCTGCTTCGGTGATCCGGTTGAGGTTGACCGCGAGGTCCTCCACTGCCTCAAGAATGTCAGCAATGGCGGGTGGGTCCGGACAATTAAGAATGATTGAAATGTGTTCCA
>OZ023212.1:57189149-57579149 GCA_963995525.1 Escarpia spicata
GTAGTCTCGCTTAACCGACTCTCGCCCGGCTGCGTGACTTCGCCGGGAAACAGAGTCCGGCCTAGAACGCGCATTAGGGGTCATGTTCTAGTTAGACTTCGAAGAAAAGTGCAGTGTATTTTTGAGAAATGATTTTTTACAAAATTCACATGCTGTGACATAAGTGCATTTGAGTAGGGAGATTTTCATGTGTGATTGTAGAAGGTGTTGACTGTAAAATGGTGGATTTCTAGATGATTTGAATAAGCGGAAGGATATTTGGCAGCAATTTGTCTGTGTGACCTGTTTGCGGAGTAATTCTTGCCGGCATTTGTAAATATTGACGGGTGTCACACATACAGGCATTTTACGAGAGCTGGAAGTATGCAATTTTTGTTAAAATCTATCGGCATGTCAATGAGATGATGACAACAGCAGGTGAGAAGTTTAAGACATTTCATAGGTCACGTTTTCTTATAATCAGACAAAACGTTAACATGGTCGCCTATGGGAAAACCAACAGTGGGCTGACCCCATTATGAATGCACGCATCTAGTACCGCTCCTACGGTGCTCCTCGCGGCGCCTGGATAATCGAGGCTATGAAAACAAGGACGAAACAAGACCTGCCATCTGTAGGATATTTGTAAAGACATATTAAGCGGAACTCGCCTAACACACGCCCCCGCGCACCTGTGTGTGTGTGCGTGTGCGTGTGCGTGTGTGTGTGCATGTATGTGTGTCAATCAATCAATCTATCAATCAATCAGTATTTTTGTTTTAGTCTCAACTGTGCAGCACGTACAGATGTCCATATAATTATAAAAAGGACTCATACATAAAAAGTAAACAGAAAATATAAGAATATTGCACAGTGGAGCTTACCATGTGTAGTGTTAAATGTGTGTTAATGGCAGACTAAACATAAATAAACAAATATTGCTGGACTCTCGATATTCAGTGGAAACAAAAGACAACATTCTCGAGCCTGTCCGACGTTGCCTGACCGAATTGTTCTAGCGTCAGAGTCGTTTCGTTTATAATTACGTCTATCCACCTGGTTCTGTGTCGACCTATTTTCCTTTCTCCCTCAGTCATTCCCAGCAGGATGCTTTTTTCAGATGTGATGTTCGCACGACATGGCCAAAGTAAATCAGTGTTTAGCGGAGGATAGATCCGTCAAGTGTTATTGGATTATTAAGTATTGATTTGTTCATCACTGTTTTGGTCCACGAGATCCTTAACATGCGGCGCCAGCATCACATCTCAAAATATTGGATGCGCCTTCGATCATCTTTAGTTATGGACCATGTTTCAGAAGCGTACGGTGTCACCGGGAAAACCATTGTTTGTACAATTCTATTTTTTGTGGCAATTGATATATACCGGTCTTTCCAGATTGTGCCCAGACTTGCCGTTGCAGATCAGCCCAGAATGAGTTGTCTGTTGATTTCTGGAGTGCATCTTCCTTCGTTGGTGATCTTTGATCCCAGGAAAATAAATTCCTTGACACTTCCACCTTTTCTCAATCAACAGTGATGTCATTGATCTGTCAAGTACTAAAACGTTTTTTGAACGTCAAGTAGATGGCCGCCAGTAGTAAAGGAGGTGGTGTAGCACCCTGAGTTTGAGTAGAAGAAGAGAAAAAGTACCCGGATGTAGGTCAAGGTCAAGTACCCGGATGTAGGTCAAGGTCCCACATGTAGGTCAAGGCCAAAGGTCCCGGATGTAGGTCGCGGTGGCGCAGTGGCGCCACCTGGTGGATAGGTCATGAACTAAAACAGCACCCGGCGGATTTTTTGCGCCCTAAATTCACCTGGCGGATAGGTCATTAACTAAACCAGCGCCACCTCTCGGAATTTTTCGGAACTGAAATGAACTAAATTCTCCTAGGGGATATGTCATTAACTACAAGTGGTGCCATCTGACGGATAAGTTGTGAACTAAATGTAGAAGTACTGCCCAAATTCGTGTCTCTTGCACGCTTGCGTGCAATAGAGCCCCCTGACGGATACTTCATGAACCACAAACACCATCCCCTAGTGGACAAGTGAGCGAACCCCATCTTAAAGCATAGGGAATTTTCCCCATGTTAAAGCATAGGGATTTTCCCCATGTTAAAGCATAGGGAATTAGTTTGAGTAGAGGAAGAGGAAAAGTACCCGGATGTAGGTATCATCCCCTAGTGGACAAGTGAGCGAACCTCGTGTTAAAGCATAGGGAATTTTCCCCATGTTAAAGCATAGGGATTTTCCCCATGTTAAAGCATAGGGAATTTTCCCCATGTTAAAGCATAGGGATTTTCCCCATGTTAAAGCATAGGGATTTTCCCCATGTTAAAGCATAGGGAATTTTCCCCATGTTAAAGCATAGGGATTTTCCCCATGTTAAAGCATAGGGAATGAGTTTGAGTAGAGGAAGAGGAAAAGTACCCGGATGTAGGTATCATCCCCTAGTGGACAAGTGAGCGAACCTCGTGTTAAAGCATAGGGAATTTTCACCATGTTAAAGCATAGGGATTTCCCCATGTTAAAGCATAGGGAATGTTTACCATGTTAAAGCATACAGATTTCATCATCAACTGAAAGCACCCCTGTTAGATAAGTGGTGAACTATATAACTACTCTGCAGTTCGCGCTTGTGTACATTCTACTCAGCAGTCCGTGCTCTTGAATTTTCTATAATCCGAGATCTTTCGGCACGCCCACGTGATCTTTATGGTCTGTGGACCGGTTATAAAAGGCCTGCGTCTGCTTTTGTGGTCATTATAGCTTACATCTTGAAAATGGGTGTGAATTCATCTGCTGACAACGTCCGAGATATTGCTACCGACAATGGCCGAGATGTTGCGGGTAGCAACAAGCGACGACACCCGGCGGCCGACCTTTGTGTCTATCAACCTGCCAAGCGAATATCTCTGCCGTTGACCACATCGGACTACCGCAAGGAGGCACGACGCATCTTGAGGTTGTCTGTCGAGAAACTCCGCGATATGCGCAAGACCCACAACCCGGAGTCTTGTCTGAGACGCTTCGTTCTCGTTAAGAACACACGGACCCGGAAAAAGCGCGAACAACAACGAGAACTCGTGTATCCTCCATCATCAGCATCAGTATCATAAGAAAAATTCGACGAGATAACAAGAAACGGTTCTTTTCAGAGCCAATCACATTCTCACAAAAGAGTATTAGCTAATATATCACCGCCATCACGAAGTCAACGTCATATACATTTACAACTTTAACATAGGTTCAAACCCGATAAAGCATAGCCATAGGCATAGACATAGACAGTCATAGACATAGAGGCTAAGCCTAAAGGCTATCCGGCCTACAGCGCATAGCCACGGACAAACAACTTACGAACACTGACAAACAACTTACAAACACTGATATACAACTCAAAAACAATGACATACTATACCGAGTGAAAAATGTCCCTGTTAACCGGTGTTAACCGGTATAAACTGGTATAAATCAAGCCTCAAGGTTCTGTGTTGAAAAAACATCCGTGTATTTGTCCCGCGTTAAGGCATTGCCATAGGGGATTATACGAACTTATCTGCTAAAACATTCAAACAACCAGCTATCTGTGTAATATTTTGGTCAAACTGGTTGTCATGTAACAGTATTCGTCATACGAAATTTGTACTTACCGAACTTTTGGTAGTTATTATAGCAGTTACACAAACTGGTTCCAAACTGTTTTGAAGAGGTATTCCTTGTTCGAGGCTCATCTACATGTATGTATCATCTGTGCCTAGAGACCAACACTACTGTTTCAGCATTTTATCATGCTGGTGTAATTGCGTTCAACATTATTATTAAATAAATAAACACGCTATGTGCAATGCACAATGGCGACTCGATCGTCTTGACGCCAAAGAGCATATATCAATACAAGACGTCACAGTGCTCACTATCTACATTGTTCGAGGAAAGTGAAGCGTCATGTTAGAACAGTACAGGCACATAATAACCTCCCAGATAAGATGTACCAGTATTTATATAGTTTACCGTATTAAGGGTCAAGTGTACAAATGTCCATTAGAACGTTTTTTTAAATCTTTTTTCGGACTATAGTATTTAAATTCGTGCTTCTTCGGTAAAACCTACTATGAGATCCGCATTCTTACTCGGCGCACCCACGTGACCTTTATGTTCATTCGTGCTTTTGAATTTTCTACTCTACAATCCGTGATCTTTCGGCACGCCCAAGTGACTTTTCGGCACATTTACTAACTATATAAGGCCGTGGAGACGATTTGCTTGTCATTCGTCATTCGATATGGCAAACTTCTCGCGTCTTGGGTTTTCTTATGCGGAGGCGGTCAGAGGGCCGCAGGCCATCATTCAGACCATGGCGGGATTGAGTCCCAAAACCTACGGGGATGCCTTCCCCCCGCTACCGGCGTCCGGCCCGGCGACAGGACCGACCCCGGCATCAGTGCAACCACCATCCCGTATGGTAAGTGTTTATTATTAATATTATATTTCCATTTCACAATTTTTTCGTGTGTATAATTATCTAGCCTTAAGACACTTATGAAAACGTATAATAACAATCCTTCGTACATTTAGAACGTCGTCTGTGAGATCCCCACGGGACCACCCCCCCTCCCGGGCAGGGTTTCAGTGTTCGTCGTGTAAGACCAGTTTTACACGGAAAGATAATTGGAAGCGTCACATCACTCGCGGCAGTTGTGGCCGCCCAAAAAGAACGGCTGAGGAGGCCGAGTTGGACGCGCTGGTGGTGAGTTTAACTTTATATTGTGTTACTATATACTTTCGCCTAAAATGGCGGCTCCTACCTTCTTCCCACCAAAAAGGTGGCTCCCTATGTATTTTTCCACTAAAATGGTGTCCACGTCTATGTTTACTTCCCTCTAAAACCTTGCTTTCCCACTCAGTTCCCCTAAAATTCGTCTGTTTAAAAACTTCCGTCAAAATGGTGTCCCTATATATCGTTTACATGTATTTTGTAGTTATCGTCTTCCTATAGGCTTCTGGTCACGTGACCAAAAGTCACGTGCCTTTTGATTACATTTTCCCTATAATTTCGTCTGTAATATTTAACTATTGTTGTAGAAATTCATCAAGGGTCCCAGGCCGCCAAAGAGACAACCAGGCCCGATAGCGCCGGCGGTCCAGACAGCCACCGGGACAGCCCCGGCCTCGACAGGTACCGAGACACCACTGGTCACGACGATTGCGCCTCCGTCATCAACCAACCGAGTGGATGTGCTGCCACACTTCGCCTGTTGTATGTGTGGCAGTACCTTCACCAAAAAATATAATTGGCAACGGCACGTCAAGCAGGGCTATTGCCAGAGAAAGATTAAGAAACAGCAGCGGCGAGAAGAACACGTTCAAGAAATAATCGTAACTTGATCATGTTGTTGTTTAAATGTTTTCAGATGCTGCTACAAATGTAATATGTTCATATTTTGTATACCACGATTAAAAGTCAACTTGGGTGTTTATTTCAGGTGCTGCTACAAATCCCGTCGTTTTATCCTTTGTAAATACACTGATTAACAGTCAACTTGTGTGTTTATTTCAGCGCCAAGAAAAGGAGCGCGTTGCTGCTGATGATATCCCAACTACCTCTGCGCCGCCTGCGCCTGTGACCGAAGGCACTACGGTGAGTAATCTCTGAAGATGTCGGGTATTATCACTGACTACGTCTGTATTTAATATACATGACAACTAAAGAAATTGACTACCGTATCATAAAAGATAACCATTCTCCCATCTAGTGATACGCGCCTTTACTGCAGTGTTTTTCAATATTGTGTGTTTAATTAGTTGAATACTTTATTACATGTTTCACTATCCGAGTTATGAACAACTTTCCCACTTTTATTAACTTAATTAACGTAATCTAACAAAACATTTTCTACCCTCATTTTCTACCCTCATCAAAAGAAGAAATTATCCGATGAATTACTATTGGACAATAAACTACTATTGTATTGTATTGTAAAAACCATATGTTGTTTTAGAAATCGCGAAAACGCCGACGGTCACTGTCGACTGCTTCAGCATCACCATCACCAAAACGACCGTCACCTCTACCCTCTCCGTCGCCACCTGCAGCCTCTCCGGCATCACCTGTAGCTTCTCCAGCGCTACAACAAGATTCACTTGTACCACCGGAGGTGGTAGATTTTGTACCGAATAATTTGTTTAATTTGTATAGGAGTCAGTGGTCGACAATTCGTACACATTATCGTAGGGGGCCCGTCCAGAGAACCTACAACATTCGATTATCAGATACTGACATAACCTCATTACATCCAACATTGTGGAGCATTTTTTATGAACAAACTACCGCCTTCAAAATTAATTTAAGCTTTGGGTTTATTTTATATAACCAGAAAACGAAAGAACACCGTTATTTTCATTCTTCAAAAAATGTTTCCGGTAGGTTTCTGGACAGGCCCCCTTTAATTACTAAGGCCGATGAATTTCAGTTGTTTTTAAATTCGTTTCAAGAAAAAGATATTTTAAGTTGGGCAATTAGACAGAGGCCCGACTCTCAGTGGATATGTGAAATGGTAACAAATGTTACGTTTTACATAAACATCATACCTGATCACCCTATAGGTACCTGTGAGCACATAGTCTTTCCCGAGTATATTCTCACAAATAAAGGTTTAAATTCGTTATCCTGTGACTTGTCCCGATACAACTGTCCTCCTTATAAAGATAATCTTTGTTTCTTCCGTGCTCTCGCACTAAGTCGGGGAGGTGATATTCATAATCTGGAGCCTCATGTTGCCGCTTTGTATAACATGTACCAAGAGGCTATAAACAATGCCCCATCTATGATGCATTTCCCAGGCTTTAAGTTAAGTGATCTGTATGACGTTGAAAAGCTTTTTCACATCAATATATTTGTTTATGAATTACTCGATCATCACGACGACGACGACGACGAGAACTTGGTAGCGTGTCATTTACTGAGACGTTCAAATTGTAAATTCCCCGATACTTTAAATTTGAATCTTTTCGAAACACATTTTTCTTATATCCACGATATTAAAACGTACACACGGTCTTTCAAATGTATAAAATGTGACAAACTTTGGCATACAGAATGGTCCTTAAAAAGACACCAACAAGGTTGCGAAGTCGAGGTCAAGAGAATATTCCCTGGTGGTATATTTCATGTTCAGGAAACCATTTTTCAGAAACTTGATGAGTTGGGTATTGACGTCGAAGAAAAATACCGGTATTATCCATTTCGGGCTACATTTGATTTTGAATCTTATTTTGATACGGCCAACTTACCGGTAAACACTCCAAAGGTCGAGAGTTTGGCTCAACACGAAATATTTAGCGTTAGTGTGTCATCCAATGTTCCCGGGTACAAGGAACCACGCTGTTTTATTAGCGAGGGTGAGCCGAGCCAACTAGTCGATCAATTTCTAAATTATCTCTACGAAATTAGCGACACCGCTTCCGAAATTCTTAAAACACGTTAACAGTTTGTTTTTTATTAATTATACCAACAACTAAAAGATATTCAATCACCAGAGGGTAGAATACTCGAACCCGACTTAGACGAAATTATAGATGACGGGTCACCTTTACCTATTATCCCAGAAGATGAAATTTCAAAATTAATTGGTAAGTTTCACGGATTTCTTGAAGAACTACCCGTCATTGGCTTTAATTCCGGAAAATACGATTTGAACGTCATTAAAAAATATATCACACCACACTTCCTGACAACCGACGTAGGTGACGAGACGGCCGAGAACGAATCTAATAAGAAATCTAAAAATATCATGTTCACAGTAATGCGTCATACTAATATGATGTGTTTAAAAACAGCGACTTTGGCATTTTTGGACATCGTAAATTATTTGGCCCCCGGTTTTAGTTACGATAAATTTCTGAAAGCTTACGGATGTGTACAAAGGATACTTTCCCTACGAGTGGGTGACTTAGTTAAGTAGACTCGACTGTGAATCCCTTCCTCCAAAGGAAGCTTTTCACAGCGATTGGAAAAACGAAGACATTTCTGACGAAAATTACGCGTACTGCGAACAAATTTGGCGCGATCACGATATGAAAACTTTTCGTGATTTTCTTATTTGGTATAACAATAGAGATGTCGTTCCTTTCCTTGAAGCTATAAAAAAACTGTTCTCTTTTTACAAATTGCGCCACATTGACATGTTTAAAGACGGTATTAGCGTTCCCGGTCTAACCATGAAATTTATGTTTGACACGTTACCACGTGATATTTATTTCAGTCTGTGTAATCAAAAATATTTGGATTTACACGATATGTTAAAAAAAAGCCATCGTCGGGGGCCCGTCTATAATATATCACCGCCATCACGAAGTCGACGTTACACGGCTTCGTGAATCGGAAAGGGGCGACTCAGCTCACCCCTGTCGTTCTATTGTTGGCTACGATGCGAATGGCTTATACCTTTGGGCTTTTTCACAAGATATGCCCACCGGATGTTATACGCGTCGTAGCCAAGAAATTTCAGACCTAAAACATCACGTGTTTACGGAAAAATGGCTCTTGAATGGTTAGAGTGGGTAGCTCACGAAAAGAATACAACGATAAGGCATCAATTTAACAGAGAAGAGAAACGCATTGGGGATCGTAAACTTCCCGTTGACGGATGGTGTGCCCAGACTTGCACCGTTTATCAATTTCACGGTTATTATTTTCACGGTTGTCCTTGTAACGTGGAGTACACCAACTCTATCAACGGGAAGTCTATGGCCGATCTCTTATCGGAAACTAAAAAGAACACTACGTATTTGCGTAAATATACCGAGGTCGTCGAAATGTGGGAATGTCAATGGAAAGAAATTCGGAAAAATTCCGAAGTAAGAAATTTTCTAAATTCAAAATTTCCTCACCGTAACCTGAAGTGGGAAATGACCCAAGATAAAGTTTTGCAAAATGTAGTTGAAGGTCGCCTATTTGGTATGGTAGAGTGTGACATTTTTGTTCCGGATCATCTTAAAGATTATTTTGGTGAAATGCAACCCATTTTCGAAAACATTGACATTACCCGTAACGACATCGGCCCGTATATGCGAGCTTACGCTGAAGAGCACAATATATTATCTACTCCTCGGAGTACACTGGTGGCTTCGTATTTTGGTAAACAAATTCTTTTAGGTACACCTTTGTTAAAATGGTATTTGAAACACGGACTGGTCGTATCTCACGTTTATCAAGTTTTAGAATACGAACCCAGTCCGTGTTTCAAGCATTTCGCCAATGCCGTCTCGGATGCACGCCGCGAAGGTGACGTGCACCCGGACAAGGCCATTATTGGTGATACGATTAAACTTCTTGGGAACAGTGCCTATGGAAAATGTATTACTAATAAGGATATCCACAGAGATATTATCTTTTGTAATAGTAAAACGGCGAGCCAAGGCATTAACAGTCATCGTTTTCGCCAGCTAGATCCAATTACGGAATCCGTGCACCAATTGACAATGAACAAGAAATCCATTAAATATGATCTCCCTCTTCAAATCGGTTTTATGGTTTACCAGTACGCAAAGTTGAGAATGCTGGAATTTTATTACGATTTCATAGATTATTATGAGCGCCCTCTCTTCCAATATTGCGAGATGGATACGGATTCCGCATATTTAAGTCTAGCTTTTTCTTGTTTAGACAATTGTGTTACCACCAATAAACGACAAGAATACTTTACAAACTTGTCCCGGTGGTTCACCGCTGTTTGTTGTGACGCGCACGCGTCCGATTATGTCACTTGTCGGATGGAAGGGAAAGAATGGGTCCCTTCGGAATCGTGTTGCATTGCGCGTGCGCGTCACGACAAAAGGACACCTGGCCTATTCAAAATAGAGTACGAAGGTAGAGGTTTTATCGGGTTGTGCAGCAAAACATATTATTGTTTTGGTGATACAGATAAATTCAGCACGAAAGGTCTAAATAAGAGACACAACGAAATTGACAAAGACACGTTTTTGAAAGTACTGAAAACCAAAGACAGTGGTGTTGGGAAAAATCGAGGGTTTCGGATGAAGAATGCTTCAGTTTTTACATATATTCAAGAACGTTCTGCACTAACCTATTTTTATTCCAAACGACCAGTACAAGCCGATGGAATCTCTACATCTCCGTGTCTGGTATAATAGACACGCCAGTCAATCTTCTCGTGAGCTACCCGTGTATCATTCGGTATTGTTGTAACATTCGGTATTTGTGTAACATATAGTCTTGGTGTAACCGTGATCAGGTATGATGTTTATCGACCACTGACTCCTACTTGTTACTTGTCGATTATTAAAGAGTGTACTTTTCACATTTCACATTTACTGTTCGGCACACTCGATAGCCGTGTAATATCCGGTCTTAATATAGCCGTGATGAACTATTGTGTTTATCGACTCCTATTTGTCAATTGTTAAAACGTGTATCGATACACATACGTTATTGTTGCATCATCACCGTGGTGTTCTTTTTCTTTTTAAGTGAACACTGATGAAATATATACGAAGTATATTGTATACTTTAATCGCTGCAGAAGTCGTGTCATCAATAAAATAAATAAACACAGAGTGTAGCATACTGTCTAACAGTGACTGTGTATCATATGGAGTCGATTTGTGTATAGTTGTTAAGGTTTACAAGAATGTATGATATTGACACTTTCTCTTGGGTGTCTGACAACAAGAATATGTGTGATATAATTCACAGTGACACTTTCTCTTGGGTGTCTGAATAAAATTTGTGTATCATATGAAATCAATTTGTATATAGTTAAGGTTTACAAGATTTTACAAGATTGACACTTTCTCTTGGGTGTCTGAATAAAACATTTCATGAACGCACATATGATGTTGACTTTTTTTATTACTTAATTAAACATGAAGCGCTACGCTAGAAGTTCCGTCACACCTCAAGTCATGTGACTGTAATGGTTGACTCTACAGTTCTAACATTCGCGGAAGTGTGTCGACGATGGAGTAGTCACACACACACACACACACACACACACACACACACACACACACACACACACACACACACACACACACACACACACACACCCACACACACACACACACACACCACCACCACACACACACAGACCACCACCACACACACACACCACCACCACCACTCATACACACACACACATCACCACCACCACCACACACACACACACACCACCACCACCACCACACATACACACACACACACACACACCACACACACACACACACACACACACACACACCACCACCACCACCACCACCACCACCATCACACACACACACACACACACACACACACACACACACACACACACACACATAGGTAAAGACACAAGATATGGTTTGCACAGTTTATTACAACACAAACGTATTTACATGTCACGCTCCATAACGGCAAGAACCAGAGAATGAACATTGTTTTGTCACTGCTATGACACAGTCTTGCAAAGTTTAATCGTGTACAAGACAATACCACACCTCACTACTTCAATCTTGCCTGCCATACGGCGAGGAGCCCTTGTGGGTCCAACAAAGTCGGTTCGGATACTTGGTTGTGGTATTGTTCCAGACAGACAACCAGTCTTTAATCAACCTCAAAATGTTGACGCTAAGCCTAAACCTAACCCTAACCCTAACGCTGACCGAAATCCTAAGCTTAACCCTAACCCCAACCCTAATCCTAATGCTAACCCAAAAATTGTGACATTGGTCACGTGAGTAGAAGTTGTCACATCGGACGTATTGACAGAAGTTGCGACATCGACGGGAGCGGAAGTTATCACATCGGCCGTATCGGTAGAAGTTGGGACATCGTCAGGAGCGGAAGTTGTCACATCGGTCGTATCGGCGGAAGTTGTCACATCGGCAGGGATGACAGCAGAGAGAGGCTGAAACAGGATACGGAGCCTAGTGTATCACCTCCACGTGAGTGACGTTGAAGTTTGTGTAAGTGCCTCGTCGAGTTTTCTTTATGGTGAGAGACACACGAGTTCCCGTCAACGAGTTCAGTTTGTAAGTCTGCATCGTTTCGTCCATAACAGCAAACGCCTCGGCATTTACGTCAAGGAGAAGAGCCATACACTGATCGAATAAAGTCAGCCATATAGATCGTCCCGTCGCTGTCTCGACAAAGCACATGCGCACCACGAAATGCATGTCAGAGGCAACGTAACCGTGTCGTTCGCATTGCAAATGTCCCCTATCGTCGGTAATCATACGCTTCTTGCAGTACCTGCACCCGATGTAAAAGGGAGTGTGCTGGCGTACTCTGTCGATGAGGAGACCTCTGATCTCGATAACGGCGTCGGCGCTTACCGATGTTTCTAGAGCTGAGATGTCCACGACGTCTAGTTCCGACGGCCCGAAAGGATGGTTGATGACCGGCATGACGGGTCGGCTCGTCGGCTCGTCCTCGTCGCTCGAGTCTGCCGCATTGCGAGGTCGGTAGTAGGGTGTCTTCAACATGATGATGATGTTAGCCGTGCTGTCGTCGTGATACGAATGATGGTCCGATTGGCAAAACACCGCGCTTATATAGTACGTAAATGTGCCGAAAAGTCACGTGGGCGTGCCGAAAGATCTCGGATTATAGAA
The DNA here is from genome assembly GCA_963995525.1 of Escarpia spicata. Taxonomy (NCBI): domain Eukaryota; kingdom Metazoa; phylum Annelida; class Polychaeta; order Sabellida; family Siboglinidae; genus Escarpia; species Escarpia spicata. The sequence goes on from OZ023212.1 coordinate 57,201,742, forward strand.
AATTCAAGAGCACGGACTGCTGAGTAGAATGTACACAAGCGCGAACTGCAGAGTAGTTATATAGTTCACCACTTATCTAACAGGGGTGCTTTCAGTTGATGATGGAATTTGTATGCTTTAACATGGTAAACATTCCCTATGCTTTAACATGGGGAAATCCCTATGCTTTAACATGGTGAAAATTCCCTATGCTTTAACACGAGGTTCGCTCACTTGTCCACTAGGGGATGATACCTACATCCGGGTACTTTTCCTCTTCCTCTACTCAAACTCATTCCCTATGCTTTAACATGGGGAAAATCCCTATGCTTTAACATGGGGAAAATTCCCTATGCTTTAACATGGGGAAAATCCCTATGCTTTAACATGGGGAAAATCCCTATGCTTTAACATGGGGAAAATTCCCTATGCTTTAACATGGGGAAAATCCCTATGCTTTAACATGGGGAAAATTCCCTATGCTTTAACACGAGGTTCGCTCACTTGTCCACTAGGGGATGATACCTACATCCGGGTACTTTTCCTCTTCCTCTACTCAAACTAATTCCCTATGCTTTAACATGGGGAAAATCCCTATGCTTTAACATGGGGAAAATTCCCTATGCTTTAAGATGGGGTTCGCTCACTTGTCCACTAGGGGATGGTGTTTGTGGTTCATGAAGTATCCGTCAGGGGGCTCTATTGCACGCAAGCGTGCAAGAGACACGAATTTGGGCAGTACTTCTACATTTAGTTCACAACTTATCTGTCAGATGGTACCACTTGTAGTTCACGACCTATCCGCTAGGTGAATTTAGTTCACAAAAAATCCGCCAGGTGGCGATAACAGTTAAACAAAGACGCACGAATTAGGACAGTACTCGCACATTTAGTTTAAAAAAAATTCCGCTGGGTGGCGCTGCTGGTCAAACCATTTCAGTTCCCCAAAAACCCGCTAGGTGGCGCCTTTTAGTTCAGAAAAATTTCGAGAGGTGACGCTGTTTTAGTTAATGACCTATCCGCCAGGTGAATTTAGGTCGCAAAAAAATCCGCTAGGTGGCGCTTCTGATCAACCAATTTGAGTTAGAAAAAAATGAACTATCCGCCAGGTGGCGCCGCCGCGCCGCGCGACCTACATCCTGCCATTGAACTTTGACCTTGACCTACATCCGGGACATTGACCCTTGACCTACATCCGGGTACTTTTCCTCTTCCTCTACTCAAACTCAGGGTGCTACACCACCTCCTTTACTACTACTGCCGCCGTTCTATGTCATAATATAAGGCACTTGGGAAGGTGTATTTAGTTGACGATCTGATCCTTCACTGTGAATAGGAACAAAGACCATTTTCTGAGTACATGTCTTTTGGTGTTACTTTTACTTCAACGATTTACGGATATGGAAATTATAATGAGATGCGGATAATTATAGATGATACAACGAGGAAGCAAACTGATATTTGACGTTATCTTTGAAAGGAAACATATGTAGATGTTATAATAATAATACTTTTATTCGTAATAAAAATTGTACATTTCGACTAAATCAATGTATAAACGTTACTGTGTACATAAAACAGTAAGCAATGAGCGCAGGTCGTCAATGGCTAAAAAAGAAGAGCTACCCGCATTATCGATATTATGTAATACATCTTTTGCAATGAGACTCTACATACTAGTTAATCATCCAGCCCCTCCTGGTAGTGGTCTTGAATCATACCATAAAACTGATTAGACTTCATTCTAAAGAATGTCATGGCATCAATTTTGAATTTGGACATGATATAGTTAAAACTTTTAGACATGTATGACCCACTACCTTGAAGGGCTAGATGAGAGAGCATTTTCAAACTGGAGTTACTGCATTTCAAGCAACTCTGCATAAATCGTACCATTCGATTCATAATTTGAATCGGTAAACAGTCTGCTAAAAGAGGTACCATATTACAGTCCGTGCAAACTGGTAGATTAAACAGTTTAATGATACCTTTGCGCCACGTAGTATAAAACATATCAAGATGTTTGTTTTGCAAGTTCCACAGACATACACCATAGAAAGATGTACAGTACGACATATATAATTGACGTTTTATGTTTATATTACAAAACCCAACATTAACAGATAATGCATTTACACGCCATATAAAATCATGACACATATCTTTAACCATAGCCTGGTGAGTGTCAGGACCAATAATGTGGCCTAAATGCAACCCTTTTTCACTTTTAAACCATCAAAGTAAAATGGGCAGTCGGTACCACTGCCATATTTAATGAGTTGACATTTTGCCGGGTTGAATTGTAAATCATATTCATATGCAAATTTTAGACATATTTCACACATTTTGTTCAATGCATATATCGATGGAGCTACAAAATATATACCATCAGCATAGCCAACAGCACCGTAGTACTTATGACCAATCATACAGCCAAAACCAGACGTGCAGAGTCTTGTTAACATTTCATCAACGTAGATAGAAAAAAACGGGGGGCAACACCCCACCCTGCTTCATACTATTGGTAGTGGAGAAATGCAATGACATGGAACTGTTCCATGATACATTTAACAGTTGATTAGTGTACATATAAAGTAAACATCTCATTAAAAGGGGATTCATTCCTTTTTCCATCAGTAAGTTAAAACGTTTAACATAATATACTTTATCGAATCCTTTAGTAGCATCTAGTAATAACACGCAAACATCCGATTTATTTTGCTGGAAATAGTTCACAGTTTCCATTAACGCAAATGTACATTTAGCTGTAGAACTTTGAGGTTTGAAACCAAACTGTAAATCACTTGTTTTAAGAGCATCAGTAATTTTTATTATTATTATAACCCAATCAAATATTTTCGACAGAGGGCTGCTAAGAGCAATGGCTCGATAGTTATCAGAATTATTTGATGATTTCCTCTTGTTTTTTTAAAGGTTGAATTGTTGATATATTAAAACCATCCGGGGTATACCCGTGATATACCATTGCTGTGGATAGCAAAGAAAGAAAAACATGCAATTTGTTAGGAGCATGAATAAAGTGGTCGGTATGTACAACTCCATATCCATCACATTTGTTACTCTTAACATGATTACTATAATTCAAAACATCATCCACCGTAATAGTATGTTCACCGTTGTTACAATGTGCATCTATTTTACTATGTATGTTTTGAAGCGGTACCACAATGGAGATGGACATGATGGAGAAATATGAATGGTGTCAAATGTATACAAGCAGCCGCGTGGAATAAGTAGAAAGGATCACGTAAACACAGTATGATGGAAAGGTTTTGGAGTTCTATATTAGCTGCGACGATTTAAAAACACTAACAACACGAAGGCAGGTTGGCGAACGACACAACTAGTTAGATATATATATAATAGTGACAGGGATATGATTCAATTTAATTTGTTAATACTAATGCGACACACACCGACAAAATGCATCAAGAAACTTGATCCGTTAACAATAACAACGACTGATTCTATTGTTATATCATGCTGTTTTTTTATTGTTCAAAAACATTGTGCTATCGCTTTTCAAGTTTAAAAACACAATTATTCGTATATCAACACCATGGCGTCCGTTGACAGGACCACAGTACGATCTGATCAGTACACGAAGCTTTGTTTTGTGTTTCGTGCATTGACACAAAACTCCCTCTCCACAAACACTAGACAGTATATGTCGGATTTACGCTTCGTGTTCGCCAACCGGAAGTGGTGACAGAAAACGTGCGCTCGTTGCGCATGCCTGACACCGCAAGGCCGTGCCGCGCGACAAAGCCAATGTCGACGATGAAGACCGACCCCGGATGTCATCCGTTGGTAGATCACATGCGCGCAAGCCAGCTTCCCGGTTCTCTTCCGGTTTCGTCTTATCGTCTCTTGCGCGAACCTTGTCTCCGGGCAACCTTCGGTCGCTCGTAGAACGGTCGTCGGTGCCAATGTTGTCTTCCGACGCCGATGTCAGTGGGTCTTGGTCACGAACGGAGGAGGCCCGTGTAGCCGCCTCGCTCCAGCCGATTCCTTCGTACCATGGGTCCGCCAGACAATCTGGATCGAAGGGTGACGTTAGTTGGCCTCTCGGTGGGTCCGAATTGAGGAACAAGGTGGAGGGGGAGTGTTGCTGTTTAACTGCCCAGTCGACGGGACTGCTAGCCGGCGCCGCACATCCAGCTACCTTCTCCATCTGCGTCGGGTCGACCCCGATCTGGCTAATGACAGTGTCGATTCTCGGGCTCAGCCTACGCCCTGTCCCATTTTGTCGATGCGGGAGACGCACACATTTATACCGGCCGCGTACTGTCTTCTCGTAAACCTGCTTATACACCGAGCTTCCTGGTCCCACCCTCGGCGCCCTCTCTATTGGCGGAACCTTCGGTGGCGACCTCTGATGCCCGGCGGCTGATAGCCGGAACCGTTGCTCCCTCACTATGCGCACGATCTCGTCATCGACAACGGTGGTAGCAGCGGGGACCGTGCGCCTGAGCTTGCGTCGGCGCTCAGCAGATGACCCCCACGTTATGGTCGTCGCCGCTATGACAGGCAACCTGCGTTCTAGCACCGGCTGCGGCTGCGCAGGCGTTTGCCACAGCGTATGCCGGTAGTCGCCGCCACTTCCGGTCACGTGTTTCCGCGCGTTGACCACGCGTTCGGGTGGAGATGCTCCATTGGTGGGCGCCGCCTTTTCCGTCAGGCCCGATTCCGGTTTTATGCCGAGACGCCGCAGAGCGTTGTGGAGATGTTTGTTCTCCTGGCGGATAACGGCGTTCTGCAGACGCTGCAGCTTCTTCACGTAGTGCTGCTCAATCGCCAGATGGCGTTGTCGATCCTGCCATCCGACCGGCTTCTGCATGCTACTCAAGTGCATTGGCGTGCTCCGGTACGTCGCTCTACAACGTGAAAGCGAAAGTGTGTGAAGAGATTCGTCAGACTGACGAGGTTTGATGAAGACACGTAACTGAAGAAAAAAGGAAACTATATTATTAACCATGACAAAAAAATGAAAGGAAATGTCAACCGTGAAATTAAAAGTCAAGAAAAATGAAAATGTTAACCGTGAAAAGGGATAAATTATATGAAAGAGCATTTCTTGTATTTTCTTATTTCTGTTGGGTGAACGCGAAAGAGAATTTTTTATGGTAAGTGTACTTTAGTCCAGTTGGGATAATATAACAATGACGTATTTAGGGAGGTCAGTGGGTCATAGCCCTTTAGCTAATAGCACAGTCTTATACAACCTGTGGCACCACTACATGTTAGCATGAACAATATAACGGGTGGTTGATGATGGACCCCATCTAACCCATCTATCCGAAGTCACGGATACGACACTTCCAACATTACATTTTAAGCGGAGGTTTGCGCATGCGTCAGGTGTAGTCCATTCCGATTTTCTGGCTACGCTGTTATCGATTATTTTCACGATTTCTAAACGTTTTTATTACTGGTAAATATGCGAGGTACTATTTTAGATATACCAGAATATAATCCCATGGTTATATATGCGATCAAATCACGCTAAGACACGATTTGACAAAGGTTTAGCCTTAGCTTCCATAACAACCAGTTCGAAACAAGATGGCGAATCTGTAAACAACTTACACAAAGCGCGCCAAAACCAAATCGCCCCTAAAACAACCCAAAATCAGTCCATTCACACATAGCTTACGTATTATACTGTTACAAATCCGGATTGTACGCTGTCAGTAACACACAAGACACCAACAGCAAACACAATATACAATACAATAAACTGCCTTCTAACTGGCAAATTTTACTACTGTCTTTTACATCTACTGTGATCTTACAACTACTGTGATTTTATATTAGCTGTGGTATATAACTTAATCATAAAAACAATACCCACATCTATAGTGGAATATAATCTCTTGTTTTTGCTTTTGTTTTACTGCATTAACACAACTGTACAAGCAAAGCAGCTTGTGCAATAGCTGCTCTTATGATGGTGCCACCCAAAATGGGCACACCAGTGGTAATTCTGATTAGTATCATTATTGCATTCATACCCAAATTCCCGATACACCTGGACCATACCCAATTCACGGACGATCCAAATGGTCTGCTAACATATGATAGGTCTTGCTGGACTGACACAAGTATTAGACTAGCACTAGCTTTCACCAGAGACTCCCGTAACAAGTACCTCACCAAACTGGCTTATGCAATCCCTACATCGGGACACAAAACATGTTATATTGTCCTACTAATCCTCTGTGGGGACATCCAAACAAACCCCGGCCCAGTCAGACACCCCTGTGGATTTTGTAAAAAGCCTGTTGCTTCAAATCACCAAGCAGTCTGCTGCGACCGATGCAACCAATGGGTACACATTAAATGTTGTGACATTAGTCCAGATCAATATAATCTCCTCTGTAACAGTTCCTGTTCCTGGCACTGCATGAAATGCGACTATCCTAACTACAGTCATTCCTTCTTCCAAGACCAATTATTGGAATGTTCTCACAACCGATATAACAACCTTAGTGACACAGACCAAAATAACCAAAACATTGACCCCCACACACAGATCTCTCAAACAAACACGAGTCGTACATCCCAAACCTGGGATCCAAACCCTCAAAATGCATCAACACCTGAACGTCGTAAGAAAACCAAACGTAACACACTTAGCGGAATTCTAATCAATACCAACAGTGTCAAAAGCATCGCAAAGACAACCCAATTAAAAACAACTATTCAGTCAAATAATCCTGACGTCATATTCCTAGTCGAAACCAAAATAGACGAAAACTACCCTACCCATTCGTTCCTACCACCTAACTATAGCGCCATCCGAAAGGACAGAAACACCCATGGTGGTGGAGTTCTCATAGCCTTCCGCGATGATATTGTATCAGAACCACTTACAAAACTAAACTCAAGCTGTGAAATAGTATGGACAAAAATCCATTTCACACGAAACAAATCCATATACTTTGCATCCTACTACCGACCCCCCAGTGACCACCTTCAATCCCTTGAAGCTCTCCATGAATCCCTAACAAAACTGTACAGATCACAAAAAAACTTCTCCTAATGTAGTTATAGCAGGTGACTTCAACCTTCCTGATATTAACTGGGGCAAGCAGCAAACCACTGACAACAGAAGCAAGCATAACAAACTGCTAGAAATAATTAGAGAATTTGGATTATAAAACATGGTCAACGATCCCACACGAGTTGATTCCGGCATGAGTGATCATGAAGCTGTGACCTTTAACGTAAACCTAAATCCAATCCGTAACAGTAAACCACCACACAAAGTGTTCCAATATAAATCTGCAACTTGGATAAGCTTAAAGACGACATAAAACAACTAACAACAACATACCTTGACACGAACCCAAATTCAACAGATGTCAACACAAATTGGAACTTTTTCCGGAATAATCTTACTTCATTAGTCAACAATAATATTCCCAGCCGCAACACCAAAGCAAAAACCCACCTCCCCTGGATAACACGTGAAATAATAAGAATGCAAAGAAAACGCTACAAACGCCATAAAAAAAGCAAAACAAACTGGACGTAATAGTGACTGGGAAAGGTTTAGGCAACTCCGAAAACAAGCCACTAAAGCTGCAACCAAATCCTACTCACATTATCTAAACAATCACATTGGAGACAGCCTAAAAACAAACCCAAAACAATTCTGGTCATTCATTAAAGCAAACAAACGAGAATACATTGGCATCCCTACACTGCAAGCAAACGACCAACCAATCACAACTGATCACGACAAAGCAAATACACTTAACAACCAATTTAATTCCGTGTTTACTCAAGAAATCTACCCCATCCCCCAACTAGCTCCATCCATCTATCTCGACATGCCCTCCCTCGAAATCGGGATAGACGGAGTAATAAAGCAACTGAAAAACCTAAACCAAAATAAAGCTACAGGCCCCGACGAACTCCCAGCCAGAGTCCTTAAAGAGACTGCAGTGGAAATTGCCCCCATCATCACACACATTTGCTAGCAGTCATACAACACTTGCAAACTCCCAGATGACTGGCTCCAAGCACTAGTAACACCAATGCACAAAAAAGCCACAAATCAGACCCTGCTAATTATAGACCAATTTCGTTAACATGCATCCTCTGCAAAGTTATGGAGCACATCATTCTAAGCAACATGTGGAAACACTTACACAACCACAACATCATCCTCCACTTCCAACATGGATTCCAGCCAGGTCTGTCCCGTGAATCCCAACTCATCTAGATAGTCCACGACTGGATGTTTGATATGGACAATAAGACACAAATAGATGCCATCCTACTCGATTTCGCCAATGCCTTCGACAAAGTCGCCCATAAACGCCTCCTATCAAAATTAGCTTTCTATGGAATAACTGGAAACACACAAAACTGGATCAAATCGTTTCTATCCAATCGCAAACAGAGAGTCTCAGTCAATGGAGCCCTATCGGACAGAACAACTGTTACATCTGGTGTACCACAGGGCTCAGTCCTAGGACAATTTTTATTCTACATAAACGACATAACCAAAACTGTCCAATCTACATATCTAAATGTGTGCATCTCCCGATAACAAACCAAACCAAACCCAGACTACATTCATATTCACTCTTTGACATACCACTCTCTACCGCCTCTAGCCACACATATCTTGGAATAAAATTAGATTCTAAACTAATCTGGGCTAACCATATCACTGACATAACTTCCAAATCTTCAAAAGCCTTAGGAATGATCAAACGAACCCTCGAACCCTCGGACCATGCCTGAAGTAAAAGAAACAGCCTATAACATGCTAATCCGACCAAAACTCGAGTATGCCTCTCCCATGCGGAACCCATACACTGCCAACCAAATTAAACACCTTGAAAGAGTACAACACTGTGCTGCCAGATTTGTCAGAAATGACCACAGACGCCAAACAAACGCAGCAGACCTAATAGCCACCCTTGGGTGGTCAACTCTTGAACGACGACGCATTATCAAACAAGCCATGACATTTTACAAAATATTAAATAACATAATCAACATCACACCCCCACCAGGTCTACTAACACAGTAAAAAACCGTGGCCACTACGTAGCCCCTAGGTGCCGCATTAATGCAGCAGTGTTCTCTTTCTACCCCCGAGCAGTCGAATCTGGAATATGATTCCACCACCGATTACTGAACTATAAAGCCCCATAGCGTTTCAAACAGCAATTATGAACCTCCCTTTCACCACACCCAATCATCTAAAGTGCCTATAAAATAAACAAACAAACTACCCACAACGCATGTGCACAAACAAGCACTACACAACTCCTGCGTTAGCTCAAATTTGGGCTGTTTGGAGTAAATCACTGAAGACCTAAGACCTAAATACATGGTGAATGTTGTGAAGGCGAGAGTCGAAATGGTGGATGTTGTGACGACGAGACATGACGTGATTTATGTTATGATGGGAATTTGCCTTATGCGAAATAAAACACTGCTCAACATGCATTTAAGCAAAATAAAAAAAACAGCTGAAAAGAGTAATGCCCCTGAAAAGACGGAGTGACTGGATCCAGATCAAAAACCATACTGGGCTTCCGCTGTTGACAGCAAAACGGTTCTGATAACACAGGACAGAGGTATGTACCGTTTCGGAGGGCAGCGAGCAGTCAATCTGGCCTAGGGCCAAGTCAATTCAAGTCAACTTTCGACAATAACTGTGACGTGTCACAAGGATTTTGAACACGTAATTTGTGTGGCACATTCGGTTGACTAAAACCCACTTTCTGCTTACTGAGTGCGCACTTACTGTCGCGACGTGCTAGCTGGTCCGGTTAATATATTTTATACTGCTTGTCAAAACAAAACACCGCGTGGCGTTATTGCGTGCACTACAGGAAGCTAAGTGAGTTCCCCGCGCTCTGTAATCGCAAACTCGCGTTCGCCTCTGATATCGCGTTGCTTTGTGACGTAATGAAAAATGGTGCACGTGACGCAATAGCCGAAGTTGAGTGTTTTTTCATTGCGTAATAGTATTATCGTCTTCTCTTTCTTCTAACAACTTTCGCCTAGCCTTATTATCTTTCTTGATCTTGATTGATACGTTGCAGATACCAATACTGGCTTGATTGTAACGGAATGGGGAGTGCGCTCAATGTTTATTTGTGGCCGATTAGGCGCTGGAAGGTGGTAACCGAGTCTGCCGTCACATTGGCCTCTTCCAGCTGGTTCCAGTCAATCATAGTCTGTGCGGAATATTGTTCAGTCCTAATGTTTGGCACTTTAACCCAATAGACCTCAAGTTGGCCAAACCCGCCCGAAAACTGCCACTTCAATTCAGCCAAACCCAGCCCAAAGTAACCATCAAAAGCTGTATTGTGTGGTAGCGCCATCTAGTGGATAGTTTTGAAAGCAAATTGGAAACCACGTTTTGAATGTACGGATATCACATGTTCATGTTACAGTTACTGTAACTGGGGAAACAATGACTTAAAAAAAACGACTGAGGTAAACGGTCTGCTGTTGTTGGTAGCAGACCTATCTACTATGTTGTCAGCCACACAGTCCTTGTATTCCTTAGCAGTTATTTGACTCTTGTTGTTTTTTCTGGCTCAAGGATGCGATCAGAATGCATAGCTGGTATCAACCCCTCAACCACCTTGTACATGAAGATTAGGCGGAGCTGTCTTCTGCGTTCTTGTAGGCGTGGGAGATTTAGTCTGTGTGCATGGAGTCTCTGGAGTGGAAATCGTGGGTGATGAAGCGTGCTGCTTTGTTGTGTGTCCGCTCTAGGCGGTCAATGTCATACTTATAGTGGGTGTTTGTCCTACTTTGTGGGTCCGAGACTTGGAGGACAACAAAGACAACCATCAAGAGGCTGCAGCCCTTCACCAACAACTGCCTGGGAAGAATACTTCGGATTCATTGGTCAGATAACATCCGAAACGTGGATCTGTGGCAGAGGACCAGTCAACTTCCTATGGAAGAGGAAATCAGGAAAAGAAGATGGGAATGGATCGGGCACACACTTCGAAAACCAGACACAAACCTCATCAAACAAGCGCTGTCCTGGAACCTGCAGGGAAAGAGGAAAAGCGGTCGACCACGAAATACCTGGCGCCGACAACTTGAAGCAAGCACCAGCAGGATGGGCTACACATGGAACCAACTAAAGAAAAAGCCCAGGGCAAGGGACGCTGGAGAGCAGTTGTTGGCGGCCTACGCCCCAGTAGGGGTGACAGGCATAAGTAAGTAAGTAACTCTAGAACTGGTATGACAAAGGTCAAGTATGCCATACGACGGCATTCCTGGGGGCAATGTTTAAGGTTTCGCTGGAAGAAACCTAGCATAGAGCTTGCTTTCTTAGTGATGTTGGAGATGTGAGTGTGCCATTTGAGGTCACCTGAAACTGGAGTCCAAGGTGTGGGTTGTTGGGGACTTGCTTGAGGATGTTATTGCCAAGACTGTAAAAATACTTGGATTTGTTTCTGACGCTGAGTTTGTAACATTTTTAGGGTTGAATCGCATACCCCACTTGTGGGCACAGTCTTCCACTTGGCGGAGATCTTCCTGTAGGATAAGGTTGTCCTGGTATGTCTGAACCTCCCTGTAAAGCAGACAGTCGTCTGCATACAGTCGCACCTGTGATTTCAGAAATAGAACCGGCGCAAGCCCTGTCCTCCGTAGGACTCCAGATTCAACCGTTCCCTCGATATATTATTCGCCCTCTAGCACTACTCTCATGGTCCTGTTGGTGAGAAAACTGGTCAGCTAGGCATGTGTAGTGCCCTCGATACCGTACTTCTCAAGCTTATACAGGAGCTTCCTATGCGGGACATTATCAAAGGCCTTACTGAAGTCAAGTATGGCAACGTCCACTTGTTTGTCCTTTTCGTATGAAGTGAGAAACTCGTTAAAGATACAGAGTAGCTGGGTTTCGCACGAAAACCCTGATCGGAATCCGTGGTTCAGTGATAAGAGGATCTGGTTCTTTTATAGGTGATTCAGACGATGTTGGCGTACAGTGTACTCGAGGAGTTTACACCACACAGAGGTCAACGAAACAGGTCTATAGTTGGATGTTTATCACCTTTTTTGAAGAGAAGACACTGGAAATGTTTGCTGATAAACAATCCGTTGGTAGGATGCCCGAGTCCAGGGTTTCTGGAAGATATCTGTCAAGGTTGGAGCTATGGCATCTGCACAGTTTTTTAAGGACTGCATTGGATATGGCATCGGGGCCACGGGCTTTTGCAGAGTTTACACTTCGAAGACGTTTAGCTACACCGGGCAGGTGTGAATACTGACTGGAACTGCTTCAGTGGTATCCTGGCTTTGGACTTGCTGTCACTAAATAAGGTTGCCTTTTCTTTGAGTGGAGATACACCGTTGTTGTTTTGCCGCTTACTCTTAATATATTGCCAAAAGGGTTTGCTGTTTTTAATTATTTGTAGGCCTTCCTCAATCACGCTGTTGATGAGCTCCCATTCAGCTCGCCGTATGCTCCTGTTACATTCTCTCTGAACGTGTCTGTAGTTGGCCCAGTTCAGGTGTTTCTTAGCTTGGGCATAAAATATTTGTTTCTTCTTCAATATAAGTTGAATGTTCCATGTTATCCATGGTGCTCTTTGACGTCCGCCACGCATTCTGGATGGAATGTGCTTCTCTTCTCTGTCATCCGGGCTGTTTTGAAGTGCGACCATAGTTCCCGGACTCCTACTTCTCTCCAGTACATGTCGTGATTATGTTGACCATGCAGGTCAATGGTTGTAAAAACTATTTAACATTATAAATACATACACCGAAGATGTATACATTTTAAATTTTTTACTCAGAAATTACATTATATATATAAGTATATATATACACATATATATGTATATACTTGTATATATATATATATAAATATATATATATATTATATTTCTATATGGTTATATACGGGAATTTTCATAGGCCAATTTACTAACGGGCCAAAATATATAGTGCCGCTGTCGTTATGCGTTATAAAACTTGTTTATTTTATTTCTTGGCCAAATAATGTATTTTCGAATATAAAAATATGAAAGATTGCCTTTTGCATGGATATTGTTGAAATGTTATGAAATATTAATAAGTATGAGTGTCGCAGTGTTCGACCGTAAAACAATTGCGGTCAAACTGTATAAATTTGGGTGTCCATAATTGTTCACACCACTGAAATTATAAATGCCATTTTACTTAATTTGTTTCATAGAAATGTGTCAAACCGCGGGAAAAACACCACATTTTTGCCATTTCCTTGACTATGCTTTTACTTTTGAATCGATGTCAGAACATTTTGGGTGCATCCATGGGTCCGAATTATTAGAGTTTGAGAAAGTATATCTTCCCGAAGTTGAGGAAAGCTAGCATCACGAGGAAAGTTTCTTTGCGGTAAACACCTCCCGTGCGATCAATGCACTGGGTAAAGATTACTACGACAACAACGATAAATTGGTGATCGTTAACATCACACATTCCATCCATATCCCATTAAAGAAGAGCTCAAACACCCTCTACAAATGTCCTATGCCCCAGTCCAAAACCAAGTAGACGGGAAAGATTTCAATGCTGAAGAATTTATTGACCTTCTACTCTCGGTTATCGGTTACACATCGTCTTGCTGCAACGAACCTTTACATGTGTACATTTTTTAGATAAGAAACTCATTACCTTCCCTCCCTCCCATCTCCTTTCCACAACCAACTTCACCGCGTTTGATGAGTATGCAGACATTGTTGTTATTCCTCAAACCATGAAGCACTTAGTTAACTCAAACAGTATTGAACTTGTCTGGGGCACGTACTTCTCTAGCATAATCAAATAATCCAAATGTGACTAGCATGGGACAACAGGTGCTTCCAATAAACTGGATATACTTCCATCGCGATATCACCAAGAAACGTGAGCTATTTGCATTTCTCTCCATTGAATCTCCACTGTCCAGGTTGAAAGGAAGTGTTTGCCACAAGAGGCACCTCAGTGGCCATCAGTAAGTGCAACTATGATATGCCACAGTGCGACCTCGAGGAAGCTGACTCGCAACTGCTGGTCTATGTGCAGAATGTGGAAAGGGGACCAACACCATATTTGATACGCATTGTGGACAAGGGTGTCCTTGTGCTTCCGATAATGAAGTGTAGTCACAGTTTCTTCAGCTGCATACATTTGTATAACCTTCAGGACAGGCAATAGCTGTATTCATCATATTAATGGTATTATTCATGATGACGTATGTCATGACACATTGCGGGTAGATTGGATAAAGACGCAAGTGCTGCAAAATGTCTTAATGTCTTATTAAGTTATGATACAAAGATATTATAAGGCAAACTAAAGAAATAGGGAAAATCTACACATTATATTCATATGTTTTGACTATTAGACTTACCGTTTCCTAATAATATATGTACATACATGTATATGGGATGCTGTACTGAAATATGGCGAAATCCAACTAAACGGCATGTCTCGACTCAAGGGGGGGGTCAATGGTGGACCCACCCACAAAAATTGCTGACTCCTATAAAAAACCAAACCTAATAGCAGATGGAATCAGAGAAACACTGTTCGTGATGTAAGTCAGTCTGTAGCCATATCCAATGGAGATATGTAGTAATTAGTCATCTTTTAATTGATTAGGGGTGACAAGTAATGGACCCATCCAAGAAATGTTCTGATTCCGTTCAAAAAGCGAAAGCTAATAACCAAAGGATGCATGGGAAACCATGTGGTGGAGTTAACCTGATTGTATTCAAATCCAACGGAAACATGTGGTAAAATGGCAGATTTTGGTTGATAAGGGGTGAAAAATAATGGACCTACCCAAACAATGTTCTGACTCCGATCAAAAAGTTAAAGTTGATAACAAAAGTAAGCAGAGAAAAACGTTTGGTGACGTTACCCGGATTGTATCCATGTCCAATGGAGAAACGGCAGATTTTGTTTGATGGGGAGTGACAAATAATGGACCCACCCAAATTAATTGCTGACTCCGATCAAAAAGTTAAAGCTACCAACCTAAGGAAGCTGTGGAAAAAAATTGGTGCTTCTATCCGGTCTATCCCCATATCCAAAACATATGTCGCTAAGGTACCTGATTAATATACTTTAAATATTGAACATGAATATTTTCCCTTACATTATATCAATTATGACTTCTAGAGTAGAGGAATGGCAAGTTCAATAAACGTAACTCAAATATCTAAATATGCATGTCAGGAGTAAACTTACAAGTTAATGACTTGCTGTTTACCCCCTTCAACCATTGTACAGTGTACATGCACACTTGTATTATAGTTATACTTGTTTGTCTTGTATATAATATATATATATATATATATATATATATACACGACAAATATATAAATATATATTGTTGTTGTTGCCATTGGTTTGAATAAACGATAATTCATTCAACGTCTAAACCAAACATTATACGTTTAGCATTGGTTCAACCCTCCTCCTCAGCCACCAATACGAGGTGTGGAACTGCCGATTTTTAGGATCCAGAATTTAAGTGATAATTGCATTTGTTGTCCCTTTATTTTGATGAATATGATACACTGTGGTTATGTTTCTGCGAAAGAACCTTTCTTATATATTTTGCTTTGTTGAATTAATGTTTTTATAGCAGCTTCCTCGACTGGTTTAGCCATCACGAATCCGGTTATTTGAAGTGAGTAAAAAGTTAGTATTGTTGTTTAAATGGTCGAAGGGATGTATGAAGGTTGTTACATGTGAGCACATACCAATGCCAACTGTCGAACATAACGATAGCTTTCAACCCGCTGAATGTGTAGGTCACGTGGTCTTAAGAGAGCAAGAACAATTCAACAACATCAACACATAATCGTGTTTCGCATTCACCTGAATATTAAAATTAAAGTTATGAGTATGTTAGATGATGTTTACCCCAACTAGGCTGCATATTACAGTTGCAGAAACAAGCTAGCGTATCATATTTGATACTACATGTTTAGTTGCAAATTAATTTGAAATTAGAGGAGCGAAAAAATCGAGTTGAGGCGACACCTTTAATAGGTGTGTTCCAGCGAAGAGTTGAGATTATTATTGTAACACGAGCTACACATGTAGTTAGCCAGCGAGACTGTTTATAATGTTTCACCATCGAGTACGTACTTATTATCAATAATATATCTGATCCTGCTTGTTTGTATAACCTGCAATTTTAAAGATAAGACTCCAGTTTCCAAGATATTTCCCGTTTAGCCACTTTGTCCAGACCTTCCCGTAGAAGAGCAGAATTTGAAATGGGCTTCAGTGTTATAAGATCTATTCTAGACAGGTTGGCATTTTAGAAAATAAATCTCCTAGAAGCATTTAAAAAAAATTATTTTGAGGATACGGAAACAAACTTCTAGAGGCATATTTGGGAGAAAAGTGGAGTTATATGCAGGTGCTCGCAACTCATCTCTTCTTCATCCGTGCCCAGAGATGTGGAAATTGGGAGCTCAGCACTTCAATTTAACCAGATAGACCCGGACCAGAGCCAAGAGTGGTTAAATAGGATCGGGAAGAAGGGAGCAAGTGGGCACTGTCCTGAGATCACACCTAAGATCACATCTATTACGTGAAAAACAGATTGTAACGTCTTAGCCCACACGAAGGGCCACTTCACAGTAAATCCACAACAGGAAGGCAGGAGACGGACCTTCAAGACGAAGACAATTGATGACAACACTACTCTCTTTCCAAAAAAAATTCCAGCGAGGATTCTCCAACTTTGCTAAACATTGCGACAAGAAACGTAGCCACACAAGATATTGAGAATGATCTGTTGGGGCCAAAGAGAAAGGATTTTAGCAATAGAATACATTTGATGAAGAGAGACTTCTCCCATGTGATGAAAGGAAGGTTAAATTCCGATACGCCTTGTACAAGAACAGAGCGTTGACTTATGTCTCACTGTACAGTTGTTGTAATGACTGGTGCAACTGTCGCACTAGGGGCGGATCCAGAGAAAGTAGTCTAGGGAGGCAAGAAAACCTCCAATGGCGACCGAAACAAATGGTGTAGAAAACTTGAGGCTGCCCCGCTGCTGTGACTTCAGCTTCTCCGCTGTCTCTCGGCTAGACTGGTGTCATCTGAAGACGGGTGAATGGGGAGGCTGTTGAAAAGTTTTCGTTTTTTGAAACCTGAACGGGCGCACATTTCCAAGGAATGGGGGGCACGGTCTGGTGGGCCCATTCAAAAAGGTCGACGGGCAAACCAAATTCTAAACGTCTAGGGGGCACATACCACCCACGCTCGCCTATGGACACTCCTCGGCTACTTGTACACTGTTTGAATGACAATGATGAGAGGTACTTATGCTACAAATGTTTGACGGCTCATTCTGTAACACAACCATATATTAATTGTAGAATAGTACATCTAGCAATTGCCCACCAAGTGAAATTTACAAGGCAGCTGAAATTTACAAGGCAACTTGCGGCCATTCATGACATCATAACTAGCTAACTATTTAATGACAACATGACAGGTGAAGTGCTCTCAGATGGCGCAGCCTCAGCCCCATTCGACATTTCAAACGGAGTAAAGCAATGTTGTGTACTTGCTCCAGTTCTCTCCAAACTCTTCTTTACTGCGTCTTGAACTATGCCGTAAGAGATTTGGACATTGGGGTCTACCTGAAGTATCGGCTAGACGGTTCACTGTTCGACCTACGTCGTCTTGCTCCTAGGAACAAGACACTGAACGATTCATTCTCGAGGCACCCTTTGCTGATGACTGTGATTCATGGCACAAAAGGAGAATCATCTGCAGCCCATACTCAACAAGTATGCAGAGGCGTCTAAACTGTTTGGCCTAACTATCAGCCTGCCCCTGACACCACAGCACCTGATCCCACAGTCTCCATCGATGGCACACAGCTAAAGGCAGTGGAGAGCTTCAAGTACATTGACAGCACCATATCAAGTGACGGGTCCTTGAATAAAGAGATCGATGCAAGGATCTGCAAGGCTAGCCAGGCAGTTGGTCGCTTGCGCACCAAGGTGTTGAGTCACCACCACACTGGTATATAGAGCCGTCGTCCTCTCACCTCTCCTTTATACTTGTGAGACATGGACACCCTACAGGCGCCACATCAAGAAGCTGGAAGCTTTCCACATGCGCAACCTCAGGTCTATACCCCATATCCACTGGCAAGACCGGGTGACAAACCTTGAGGTGCTTGAGAGAGAGCGCAGACCATTAGCATCGAGGTGATGACTATGTGAACCCAGCTACGATGGACCGGGCATGTCATGCGTATGGGTGAGACAAGGATCCCCCGACAGTTTCTTTACGGCCAGCTCGCTGAAGACCACAGGCACCAGGGGCGTCCCCCGTGCAATACAATGACTGCATCAAGGCTAACCTCCACTACACTGGCATCCGTCCAAAAGAACTCGACGAGAGCGCAGCAACAGAAGTCAATGGCGAGCCATCACCAGGACTGCCTGCCATGCCTTTGAGGCAGACGCTGTCAACGCCTGCAATATGCCAGGGACAGACAACACCGGACAGCAGCATCGTCAGCACCAGCCACAACGGGCTTTTCCTTGCCCAACTTGCAAGACACTATGTGCGTCCAGAATTAACCTACATAGCCACTTGAGGACGCATACCACACATGACTAGCACAGCATCGTCATCGTCGGATACGACGGACTACCAACAACATGTATCTATGTATGTATGTATGTAAGTATGTATGTATGTATGTATGTATGTATGTATGTATGTATGTATGTATGTATGTATGTATGTATGTATGTACGTATGTATATATGTACGTATTATGTATGTATGTACGTTTGTATGTATGTCCGTATGTATGTATGTACGTACGTATGTATGTACGTATGCATGTACGTGCGTATGTACGTAAATATGTATGTACGTCCGTATACATGCATGTATGTATGTATGTATGCGTGTATGCAAGTGGAGAAAGAGAGTTGCAAGAAAGAGAGTTGAAAGCCCTGCCACACAGCTCTCTCTCTCTCTCTCTCTCTCTCTCTCTCTCTCTCTCTCTCTCTCTCTCTCTCTCTCTCTCTCTCTCTCTCTCTCTCTCTCTCTCTCTCTCTCTCTCTCTCTCTCTCTCTCTCTCTCTCTCTCTCTCTCTCTCTCTCTCTCTCTCTCTCTCTCTCTCTCTCTCTCTCTCTCTCTCTCTCTCTCTCTCTCTCTCTCTCTCTCTCTCTCTCTCTCTCTCTCTCTCTCTCTCTCTCTCTCTCTCTCTCTCTCTCTCTCTCTCTCTCTCTCTCTCTCTCTCTCTCTCTCTCTCTCTCTCTCTCTCTCTCTCTCTCTCTTCTCTCTCTCTCTCTCTCTCTCTCTCTCTCTCCTCTCTCTCTCTCTCTCTCTCTCTCTCTCTCTCTCTCTCTCTCTCTCTCTCTCCTCTCTCTCTCTCTCTCTCCATTACTCTAGACAGCGTCAATCGATATTTGCTAGTAGGTCGCCACGCGGTGCATAGACCCTGCCATGTACGGCGACCTACCGCGGCTCTGATGATTACTTACGTAATCCGCAGACTTGTGACATAATCAGATTACAGTTTAACTTCGACCCACTATTAAAAATAAACATGCGCGCACGTTTCAGATGGGCACACTAAGCAACACGTACGAACGAACCCAAAACACACACACGCACGCACACGTACGCATATGTGACTGTGCGTTCAGGCCCGTAGATTGGTCGTGGCGGAGGATGCGTTCTCACAACCCCGGCTGAGCTAGGCAAGAGTTCCGCTTGAACAGACCATAAAGTGGTAGAGGTGGTGGAAACGAGGTGTGGATGTGGGTGTTTTTCATGAGTGTGCAGTAGAATGTTTTGTGAGCCTTTAGAAGTTGGAGTTACTGGATGTTTTGTGAGTCTGAAAGAGGGATTCAATTAGCAGTTTTGTGAGCTTGAATGTGTTGAAATTTTAGGATTTCTGTGAAGCCCAGGAGGAGGTGTAAAAGGTGCCACCAAGCCAATATGTGTGTGTGTGTGTGTGTGTGTGTGTGCGTGCGTGCGTGCGTACATGCGGGCGTGCGAGTGAGTGTGTGTGTGTGTGTGTGTGTGTTCGTGCATGTTTATGTGTGTGTAGTTACATTAAAGTTTTCTTCCTAAACGATTTGCATAACGGAAGTCAAACATTCAAGGATTTATCTGTTACCACGGGAAAGTAACGTAGCGCTTTTATTTGTCTCGAAAGTATCGGTTGATTACGAGGTTCCTACCGGTTAAGGGTTCATACCGAACGTTAGACACACGTTAGATGAATGTTCGTTACGCGTACTTTCTGTGATTGCTCCGATCGTATACAATGTAGGCTACCAATACATTGTGGATGATTTAGGCCCTACGTAACGTGATAGATCGTCTAAAAGCGCACGGCATTGCGAAAAACTGCTCAAATTGATGTAACGTTTGTTAAACGTCACGTTCAAATACTTCGGGAAACCTGTGTCTGTGTGTATCTAATGCCACCCGGAGACGTGTTTGCCATAGTATTCATAATCACAGCTACATGTGCACATACTGTTGCACAGTTCCACTCACCGTGTATGCCAATTGACATTCGTTGTTCGTTTGGTCATATTATTGTTTTGTGTTCAGATCACGTTCCCACGAAGCTGCCTCGTAGACCAGAGAACGACCGACGTCGGCACGACCATCATTAACAGCAGCTATCGACCATTAAATGTCAAAGCGCAATGTGCAATTTATAGTCACACGAATCCGCGGATTTCAACTGACAAATCATTATCCGCTTCGATTTCGTATTACAACGGCGGACAGACAGGCAGTGAAGATCTGGTCGCAACAGTGTTACATTGGTTAGTTTCGCCGCTGCACTGCACAGGTCCTTCGTTACACGTCCGATGGTCTCTATATCTGTGTTTGGACTGTTATTTTGTCATATATTTATGATGTATCAATTCACTTTTAGCAAATAGTAAATAAACCTGAAGCGATAACCAGTCCTCGCAAACAATACCTATAATCGTGTAAACTTAGCCTGGAATGAACGGACGATGCGAGTAAATGCACATTCAACAAGAATCAGCGAGTCTATGCCAGAGTCAACACTGAATCACGTTTCGCAAACACTGCAATTGTAAGCTTTGCATACAGCGCCGAACAGCTAAAACAGAATTTCTGAGACTTGGAACGATATATTGCTTGACTATATCGACTTTGGCAAACAACTGACCGCAGTTGCTTTGTGGTTAAAGCTGTTTCCTCGATCGATTTAGCGAATAAGGTTCATTGATGTTTAGATATGTACTGCGTGATTAGCTTAAGTAGCATATGCACTCGGTTTAATACGAGTACTTTTGTTAGCAACTTGGCATCACCAAAAGAATAAAAATAATCTAAAATAACCAGTGGTGTCTTTGTTACATATGGAGGCGTATTTAAGGGGGATTGCTCATGCCCCCGATGGCAGGTGTTATTTTATTTTGGTAAATATAAGGGCAAAAGTTTTTTTTGGAAAAACTGCAAAAATGTGTCTTCGGACTTTAACACGTACTAGACGTCACAAAATATGATCGTACAGCCAGCTTTTAATGTGCTGGTGAATTGCCGTTCAATTATCTGTAAGTAGCCTGCTCATTCTACTTCAACGGTTCTATAGTTTTAGAGATATAACTGCTCAAATATGAGGAGTAACCCCAAAACGCGTGTCTTTTGCGATTTTCCTCTTCTTATACCGCTGATTTTAACTACTATTTATTGTACTAGAACCTTTCTTTTGCGTTTGTGTTTCAGAAAATACCCGAAATGAAATTGTGATATGTATACATTCAATCAATGAAAAATTTTGATTTTTTTTGTGAGGGACCAATTTAGGTTGTCCACATATTTGCTGTTTATTATGACGTCCAAGATAAATAAAATTCAAACACATCAAGAACCATGATACAGTGCAACACGCTTATAACGAACACGGATACAACGAACTGGTGGATATAACGAAACAATTGCTTACGTACGGATTTTTTCCCTATCTTTTCCATTATAAGCGTTCCCGCATATTACGAACACGGATATAACGAATTCACGGTTATTACGAACACCTTTTCCCGAACAAATTTCGCCGTATAACGAATTTCTGTCCAACTGAAAATCGCCCGGTTGTTCGCAAATACTTCCCGCACGTGACCTGGAAGCCATACCGTGGCCGCGCAGAGCGCCAGTGCCAAAGTAATTAGGTCAATGAGGGAAATCATTGGTAACAGGGCTATGCAGTCAGACGACGCTGTAGCGCACTGCGACTGGCTTGAGTATTTACTTTTGTCTGGTGCCCTAGTCAACAGCAACAAACGTCAATGGAGGACTTCTTTAAAGCAGATTAACTGGTGTCATTCTGTGTGTGCCAGGTCAATGAGGGAAATCATCAAAGGTGATTGTTAGCTGCGCGTTTACGACAGTTCATCCGTAACAGGGCTACGCAGTCAGACGGCGCTGCAGCGCACTGCGACTGGCTTGAGGATTTTCTGTTGTATGGTGCACTACCCAACAGCAAACAAACGACAATGCAGGACTTCTTCAAATCAGATTAACTGGTATCATTCTGTGTGTGTTGTACAGGAAGTAGTAGAAGTAGTTACCGTGGCTCCAGTGTTCGTGTTTTAGTGTGCTTGGACGCGACGTGCTCGCCATAATGTGTTTACGTGATACTGTATTTCGTTACTTTTTATCCAGACGGTGGGCTATGATCTTATACTATAACTACACTTAACAGTAATATTTGTAACTTGTATGTGTCATCTAAATAAATGTTACACAAGGAAATATATTTGCGTTTGATAAACACCTGGCGAATAGTTTTTAAATGTCGCACACAACATTGCCACCTAGCGGGTAAAAGCGTACACGCATATAACGAATTCACGGATATAACGAACTAGTTAGCTAGTAGTTCGTTATAAGCGTGTTGCACTGTATTAGAAGGACTTAATGTTCCTGTGATACAGGGCATGGTTATATCTATGTAAGAAAAAAAAAAGTATATACTACTACTACCAAAAAAACATCACACATGTTTGAAATCACGAAATGTCGCGACCCTTTAAAGAAATATTTATTACGACACCCGGTTTCTCCTAAACTATACATTACTCATCTCATCACAAGTACCACTTAAATTATGCTACAAGAAGTCAAACAATGCAAATCCTCCCGCATTTGTATTGTATATAAATGCCCATTAGCTCAGCTACATTATGGCAAAAATACTACAATGTTTATTACGACATCGCAGTTTATTACTACATCCGAACCTTATGGAAGATGCGTTTATGTGGTAATATGGGATGTTATTGCGTAGTTATGTGTCTATATTCATTATAAGCAAGCAAGCAATAGTACATTTTGGATATCTATTAAAAAGATAAAGCGAATGTCGTTTGGCATAGTTTTTGTAAAGTGTAAAAATTGTCATGCAGAAAACATGCTATCATTTAGAGTTGAGCATTAATCATCAAAGCGAGAATAAGCCCATTCGGTTGTATGGTTTTTCCAAAGGTAATAGTATTGGTAGCATTCAGATAGCATTATAAACTTTCATGTTATATATTTTCACAACAAAACAGCGTGCTTTGTTACCAAATGTGGCGGGTTTCGTAATAAACATCCCAAAAAGTGTTAAAATGTATGATTTTCAGGCTGACACCACACAAAAGTGGTTGAAGTGGTGTTCACAATATTTTAGCCCTCTGAACCTCACAATGTTTGCTATCTATGTTAGAGTTAGACAACATTTTTATTTTTAGGTTTGATTTATCCAGTTTGCCAAACACAATTTTTGCCCATAACCTGTGGTGCGACGGCATTTCAGCATGGAAAACCAATAATGACTCCGTTTGTCCCATCCTGTTAGTCTCCCTTTAGTCCGCCCTCCTTTAGTCCCCACCCCACTCCTTCCGAGGTGGATGCATAATATAACATAAACTAATTAATGCAGCCAAACATAATCCTGAAGTTGACGTCACAAATAATAATGATGTGCGTGACTTCCGTCAAGCTCTATCTTATACGAACAATGTTTACATGACTGTGTACATTATGTGACAAGGGTTGCTTGACATCTGGCAGATCGATCTTTTCCGCATACGACTTAGCAGCTCTCGCGTCTAGGGACGCATGAGGCAGTCAGCTCCAACTTTTCTTAATCAGCTGTAGGTCGCGGTCAGTTGTTTGTCGCGGTCAGTTCATTTTAGGTCTTCCCTTCTTTCTCTGGCCAGCTGGTATCCACCATAGCGCTTGTTGTGTAGGTGTAGTAAGTGAGAGCCTTGTGACATGGCCGAGCCAGCACATTCGTCTTCTGCAGATAGCAGATGATGCCAGAGGTTGTCCTCATCGTATCCGGACATCTGTATTCGTCACATGGTCGCTTCATGTATGCCCAAGATCTTTCGCTGGCATTTAGTGTCGAATGCATCAATTTTGTTTTCTTGGCTTGTTTTTAGTTGTAATGTTTCACATCCATATAGGAGGGTTAGTATAACGTTTGAGTTATAAAAGCGGAGTTTAGATTTCAAGGTAAATTTCTTGTTGTTCCAAATTTTCCTCAGCTGGTTGATGGCTGCTGACGCTTTCCCCACTCTGCAGTTTAGTTCATGATCAATGATTCCTTGGTTATTGATGGAGCTGCCAAGGTAGGTGAAGTTTTCGACTGTTTCTACTTTTTTCTGGTTGACCAAAACGTCTCCTGTCAGGATGTGTTTCGTCTTCTTTTCACTGATGACAAGTCTCAAGGCATCAGCGTATTTGCTGATTGATTCCACGAGACTGATATTGTAGGCCCTGAGTGGTGTACTGAGAGGGCAGCAATGTCATCGGCAAAGTCCAGGTCTGATAAACGCTCCTCCTTAACCCACACAATCCCTTCATTGCCTATGGTTGCTAGCCGCATGATCCAGTCGATGGCCACGGCAAAGAGAAGGGGGGGGGGACAAATTGCAACCTTGTCTGACACTGGTTATCACATGGAACTAGTCGCTGTAGCCATCTTCTGTTTTTACACACCATCTCGAGTTTTTGTTTATATCTTCTCGATTGCTCTTACAATCTTTTGTGGGATTCTATACGTGGTTAATATTTTCCTCATGGAGGGTCTGTGGATGCTGTCAAACGCTTTGGTGAAGTCTATGAAGCTGATTTAGAGGGGTAACTGGTACTCTTGACATTTCTCAATAATGAATATCTGCTCAGCACAAGAGCATTTAGGCCTAAAATCTGCTTGTTCCTCATGCAGTTCGCCATCTACCACATCTCGCATCTTCTCCCACCATTCCGTTGAACCTGGTGTAGGATTTGCAAGGACAGCAAAACGATTTCTCTGGACTGCTTGGAATTCATATTTGGTCACTGGGTTCTGCAGATTGTTCATAACGAATCACTTAGTCATGTTTGACTTTTTCTTTGTTCTCCTCAAATTGATCTTGATCTCCGCAATAACCAAGTGGTGGTGACTATAGATTTCTGCTCCACGGTGCATTCTGACGTCCTGTAGACAGAGTCCTCCAGCCTGGTACAGTAGCAAAATGGTCGATCTGTGTGAAGGTCTTGTGGTCGTTTGAAAACCATGTTATTTTGTGTATGTGTTTGTGCTCAAAGAGTGTAGCTCGAATCACTGACTTGTTCATTGCACAGACATGCACAAAGCGGTTGCTGTTTCCCAAATGCGTGTGGCCCTAGAACATGTTCAAAACCAGACCTATCTCCACCGATCTGGGCATTCATGTCTCCCATAACAATGGTTATGTCATGATGTGGAATCTTGTCTATCGGGATAGATAGTTGCTCATAGAAGCTGTCTTTCTCATAGTCATCGTAGTTGTTGGGTGGCGCATAGCACTGGATGATGGTGACCTTGGCATGTTATGTTACAAATCTTGCCGTAATTAATCGTTCATTCACTGGAGTCTGTAAGCGCACTGCTTGCATCTTTGTCAAGGACAATGGCAACACCACCACGATGGATTGTCTTCCAGAGAACGGTATGGTCTTGTTTCCTGATTTGAATTTTACTCTCAGTCCAGCGAACCTCGCTGATACCTGGTATGTTGATCTTGTAGTTTTACATATCTTTAATCAATTGTTCGAGCTTTGAACACTCGACAAATGTTCGGACATTCCAATATCCGATGCGGGTCTTACTCTTTGCCGAGAGAACTCGGGTCTTCCGTTGAACGGCTTTCATTGGCATCTGTCATCGTGTCTCTTGTAGGAGACGACCGTCGTCTCGTCTGCCGATGATCCGTTTGTGTGCTTTGTACTGTTTTCGTAGCATACCTTTTTCACAGGGACAGGTCACTAGCCTGAAAAGCCCGACGTCTTTACATTTAGGTCAGAGACTGTAGGAGGGACCGTCTCTTTGGTTTAAAATCAGAATTGTCCTTCCCCTAGTTCCCCATGCATGTTAGCCTGGGGCCGCAAGGTGCCCAGTATCCGCAGTGTACCACAAGGAGGTCATGCTAGAGTCATTTCTATGGAGAGGCTACGTACCACCAGGGGTGGCTTACGCATTCGGCTCCCTTTTTCACCCCTGTGAGGGGGCTAGTTGGCGGTCGTAGCAGGAAGCGAGAGCATGAAACGCATGTACTACAAACTACTCGCTACACTACGACACTAGACACATCACACAGACCTGTGTCACCAACATACCACGCATACAGTTCTCCCTTAAATGCGTTTGCCCTATGTTTTTGTCACGGGGAAAGACATTTGTGGCAAGAATGTCAGCAAAAAATACGACGGAGTGCCCGATATCTTCATGTGCTACAGCCATTTGATAAGCTTCACGGACCTAGTTGCTACCCAGCAAACACATAACGTTCTGCTAACGTTAGCACAATGTTATATTTAGGTTACGGAATTTTATTTTTTTATATATGACGTTTCACGGTAATAAACAGGTTTTCTACACCATCAGTGTTAAGATATAAACGCTGTAATGGGAAATAAACAGTATGTTTAAAAACAATTGCATGTGCTATAGTGTAGGAACGTTTGCAGAACGTTCGTGGAACGTAACGCATATAACGTTATGAGAACGTTACTAGAACGTTCTGACACAATGTACATTTTATTACAAAACGTAAGTAATTAAATGGCGTATACTATATACCCAATCATTTTCTGCCAATGCATGGGGATATCGTGGAATGTGTTTTTTAATATCTGCATCTGCTAATAGCAGGAACGTTCGCAGAACGTTCGTGGAACGTAACGCTTCAATAACGTTATGAGAACGTTACTGGAACGTTCTGACACAATGTGCATTTTATTACAAAACGTATGTAATTAAACGGCGTATACTATATACCCAATCATTTTCTGCCAATGCATGAGGATATCGTGGAATGTGTTTTTTAATATCTGCATCTGCTAATAGCAGGAACGTTTGCAGAACGTTCGTGGAACGTAACGCTTCAATAACGTTATGAGAACGGTACTGGAACGTTCTGACACAATGTACATTTTATTACAAAATGTAAGTACGTAAATGGTGTGTACTATATGCCCGATAATTTTTGGTCAAGACATGAGGATACTGTGGACTGTGTTTTTTAATATCTGCATCTGTTAATGGCAGGAACGTTCGCAGAACATTCGTGGAACATAACGCTTCAATAACGTCATGAGAACGTTACTAGAACGTTCTGATACAATGTTCGAAGAACGTACGTTGAACGTTCATGGAACGTAACGCTTCAATAACGTTAAGAGAACGTTACTAGAACGTTCTGACACAGTGCACATTTTATTGCAAAACGCACATAAATTAATGGTATACTATGCTACATGCCCAATCATTTTCGGTCAAGACATGGGAATACCATGGACTGTGAGTAAGTAATATGTCGTAAGATGTATTGCTAAAGTTGTAAAAACGTTCTGAGAACGTTTCGTGACACTGGCACTTGCATGGCACTTTATATTTAATTAATTTCGTTCCGACGCCATTTGAGGTTTTTTGGCAAGCCTCAATTAAGGGGGGGTGCAATTGGAAGTTTTGCCCCCCCCCCCTCCAGACAACCGAGTAAACAAGGAACCAATTTGGAACCATGCAGTTTCACAAATGTCTTTCTTGTTCGTAACTGGTACGGCTCCACCAGTGTGTGTATAATTAATTCACATGTATTCACGTGAATGCACGTGCATCTTCATAAATTCAGGCATTCAACTGAAAAAAACTGGTATGGTTGTAGTGGAAGGTGTATTTACGTGAATTGACATGTTTTAAAATTTCACGTGTCGATCTGGGGAAACCGATACGATTCTAGCAGCACGTGTATTCAGGTGAATAATTAATTCACTTATTTTTTTAGATGTGGAACTGGAGAAACTGGCACTGTTTTACCCGTACGCACATTCACGTGAATTCGTGTTCTTTTTTGTTCGCGTGCAGAACTTGAGAAATTAATTGGTACGGTCCTAGACGTACGTATAGTCACGTGAATACACGTGTTCACATCATGTGCGGAACTAGGAAAAAGTGTTTATCCATTTGCACTCCTGCACTGATCAGTTTTGTAACTTCAATAAACTTGAACATTAAACGGATCACGTGAAAAAGGTCAACCTACGGTACGGACTCTCACACATACGTAACGGTGAAAGGGTAAATTGACTGTGTAACAATAATAAAAAGATCACTCGTTTGAACCATTCAGTCTAATGAACCTCGATCTGCACTTATAAGGTCATATTATAAATATAAATAAGTGACAAATTCAAACACTGTAAAAAACAGAACACATTATAAGCATGTTTAGTTGGTATTCTTTCAGTTATCTTGACCCACGTGAATAAACGTACTGTGATGTATCGCTGACTATATCCATGCACACACGATCAAAGCATCTACCGAAGCCCGCGAATCCTTCATTGATGGGAGTTTAACAACCTCCGTGCAACTAATGGCCATTTCGGGTGAGGGGTTGTTTTGAAAACAGATTAATCTTGGGATGGTTCCCATCCCGGCAGTAGACTATACACATGAATTCAATGTGTAATATGGGATACCCAGCGTTCAACAATACTGCCAGCCAGTGAATCCATGTTCTGTTGGGCACGTACATAGGGCTAAGCTTTAATTTGACTATTATATTATGCATACATACATATGTAATATTTCATATTATCCTTTATAATTATAATATCATCGTTGGACGTCTTCTCGTATTCAAAGATGACATTTATCGTCCCGTTCTTATCTTCCTGTTTGTCTTACCTATGTTGTCTAATCCCAGCGGGCCGGCACACGACGTTTTTATTTTGTGGATGACGGCGACCAGTTTACTTACTCATTATCATCTTACGTTGGAATAATTAAAACAACCTGGTTACAGCCTTAATTGGCTCCGCTGTTAACCTGGAATTGTATATAATTTGTTCGATTGTTTTACCGATTGTTTATGTTTGTATGTATGATATATACATTTCCAAATAAAGCCTACCTACCTACCTACATTCTTACAGGTGTTTAATGTTATTTTGATCATGCGGATGACATATTACAATGGAGTGTAAAGGCACATATGTTAGACTTATTTTTATTGCCATAAATAAGGGGTCTATATTATACATTTTTTTGTTGGCAGCAAAGTCATACGGGAGAATTGATATACATAGTTTTATTGATACGAAAATTACAGTGAACAGATAGATTTACCTTTTCCCATCTCATCGTTATGTAAAAAGACTGTCATTCCATTGACCTAGCAACAATTAAGGTCCGTCAAGCCGTCAAAGACGGTGCTGAACATTAGCAGCTGTCGGACATTCTGTTGAAACAGTAGCACAGCGGTAAGAGCTCCGGAACGCGGGTTCGAATCCTGTGCGGCGGTGTCGGACCAAGTTCGTTTACTGTACATTGCTTCAGTTCACTCAGCTGTATGAATGAGTACCTGGCTATAGACAGTGGTGGATATTTGTGTACGAATAGTCTTCGCGCATTAATTGCAGCGTGGCTGAATGCTTCCCAGAGAAGTCGAGATTGTGTTCGATTGAACAGGTCTGCCAGGGAGTTAAGTGTAAAGCGCTTTGAGCAGTCCTGAGGACTGGATACTGCGCTATATAAGAACTTATATTTTTATAGGTACATATGATTACACATTCAAACACACCCCCACATACACGCCAACACACACACACACTTGCGCACACACAAAGACGAATGAGGTGATGAAAATCATGATTATCAATAATTAGGATGGTGATGATGTAGAATCGTGATGATGATTGATGGTATTGACAATGAACATGAAGAAGAGATCGATGACGGTGATGCATATGAAGATGATATGATTCAGATGAAAACAACGAAGAAGATGATATGTTGGTCATATTATTATGATGATAATGATCCACTACATGATCGATAAACATGTTTCACCCTTGTAAACACTGAGTGTAGCATCAAAACCTTGTTAAAACCAGCACAAAATCTGCTAATCAGTCAAATTTAAAACTGTCCCGGCAGAAAACCAGTAAAATCACACGACCAATAAGGTAATTTTGTTCACAGTAGAAACGAATTCGATCCCCTCGCGTTGGTTTCGTATCGATTGGTCCACTGGATCAAAAAACGAAACCCTAGAGTTTGTCTACGAACACTAGGTTTAAAAACTGCATCTATGACATCCACCAACCATTGACAGAACGTCCCCCGCGAAATAACGATCACGTCCGTCACCTGCAAGTGACATATGCGCAGACGCGCCAGTGTAACTTTCAAGTGGGATTCGTCAGGAAATGGTCAGTACTTCGCGGGGAATTATGGAAAATATGGGTGGGGATTTTCAACCGAACTATTATATTTTGGTGGGAGAATGATTCGGTTCACTTTTGTACAACAACATATATGTATACCATTCAAACAGTACTTATATCTCGCTGTTGTTCACATAAACATATTTCGCTTTTTACAACAAAGTGTATTCGTACTACAATGTACATTTCGGCTAAAACAATATTTATATTATAAAACATATCCATAACTGTTATCTTCTTTCATCGCCAAAGTAGGTGATGTGTGAATAATTTATGACAATTACCCATAGTCAATTTAATAAAAAGTGCACCCATTTGTTTAACTTGTCAAAAGTATTGACTTTGTCTATAATTGTTACATCTGAACTGTAACTAACCAAAACCTATTGCCGGGCCGACATTGTTGACTTTAAAATTACGGAGGACCAATAACTTATTGACGATGTCATAAAGCAATTATACTAATTTCTTTATGATATATATATATATATGTTATATATATATACATATATATATATACATTATATATATATATATATAAATATATATCTGTTGGGCGCTGGATCTGCAGATCTTCATGTAATCTAAAAATTATACAGAAATTAAGAAGTAGTCCACATGCTGGGCACGTTTGCTGAAGTGTAAACGGGATATTTGTTCAATGGTGACAATGCTATTTTTTGTTGCAATCCAACAATGTTATAACTTGTGGTGTGTGGGCCTATGTATTTCACATTTGCAGTTTTAAAACCAAATCAAACCAGATTTATATACACAAAACAACATAGACTGGTTTATCTATACAATTAGAATCAGGACTACGCACTGGCGAGATGAAGGCCATAGCAGTGGCACCGATAAAGTGGTTCCGTCATTCGTCTAGCCAAGGACATCGTTTTAACACTGACCAGCCACATACCAATCGTCTTCAACCACATTATTGTTGGCAGCTAATTGTTCATACACGCTAACGCGCTGGGCTGCTGTGTACATGCGATATGCCATATTATGTTCAACGCCCAAAATACCGGTAATCTGGTCTGGAAGACGAAGGCATTTGTGAAAGGGAACTAGGGAAGCGAAGGGAACACATCGTTTGAATTTATTCAGAGGTATGTACTATGCTATCTGCATATATTTATATCGTTGCTGTTCTAACTAGATATGTGACTAAATTCGTCCATTGTCTAGTTCAGTGATATCGCATCGTCACGGAATTGCGCGACGCAAGAACTACTTAGGAAATGTAATTTACATATGGGCACTTGCGTAGAATCCTGATCCACCTCGATTTCGCCGTTGTAACTTGAGTTTTGCCTAACTTTGATACATCAGTGCGTTAGTTCAATTATTCAACCTTATCCCACGTATATTTACGTTTCCGAATATTGCGTCTTAGTGCACTTCTGAGGCGTACATAGGGCCCCGATTTGCATCAACATACGCCGCTATATCGCTCATTTTATGAGCGCGATGCGGTAACGCACGACCGCAGCGGTGCAGAATAGCGCAAACCGGGTCGCTGTTTGGGCTTCAAAGTGCGCTAAGACACACTATTTTCGTAATATAAATATGCCTGGGATGATATTGAATGATGGAACTAACGCTCTGATATATCAAATTTAGACAAAACTCAAGTTATCACGGCGAAATCGGGGTGGATCCGGATTCACGAGTGCTTATATTATATACGTAATACGAGTAATATTGTAAACAAATAGTCGGCCGAAATAAATTATACGGGTTTACTGAGCATCGACAACTAGACTATAGCATTTCCAATTCCAGTTCAGTCACTCGCAAACAGTGACAGGGAAGAGTGGGTCTGTGGTGAATCTGCCATCTCAATGTTGTGGGACAGATTACCTGGTTGATCCAATGTTGTCTTCCTACTCTAATTTAGTCACACAGTTGGATGATAATAATAGTGTAAATTACTAATATATGTTCATAAGACTGATATGCAATTAAATATTATATAACACTATTATAACAATCAGTAAGATAGTACACAGAGACCCTTAATATATACTAAATAACGTAAACAAAACTATATTATCCAGTGTAGATGTCTCCCAAAGGGGTAAATTGACCTGTTACCAACCCCTGTTTACCACAAAGGGGCAACACAAGTTTCCATCTGGTCAGTTAATCACCTTAGTTGAACTCCAAGTCCCAAACGTGGGCTACTTCGCTAATGGGTCTCCAAGGTGCCTCATTGGGACAGCAGTGGAGTTATGGCTACACTGACAGTGCTGCAGCTGTTAGTTTCACTGTCATCTACACTCACCCCTTTAAAGTTGCCCACTGCCGTTCTCTTGTCCCCATTACACTAATGGTAATGTCTACTACAGGCATTGTGACTTTGTGACAGCAGGACTTAATTAGAATAAAGACATAACTCCATAGACTTTTGTCTATGTTGAATATGTTAAACTAGTTAATACTCACTAACTAATAAGTACGTAGGTCCAATTAACGCATCTGTAATTTTAATTGCAATGACAAATGAAATGTAATTGTAATTGATTTTGTGTAATAGCACCCAGCCCTGCTGACAGAACTAGACAAGGACAATTTATTGAAATAAAATGTTATTGAGCAAATATATTCCACAAAGCATGCTGACTAGTGTTTAATTGCATTAGCTATAATGGTCTCTATTGACCCTTGGACAGTGACAGTTGGTAATCCACTGTCTGAGAAACCAGTAGTATTGGACACTGCCAGCCAAATGTGTCCTTCTCATTAATTAGCACAGTTATGTTAATGACACGTTGGGATCACAGTATCACAACTCAGGCATTAGGTATCTTGTATGGTTTGTATAATTGATGTAACTAAACGCAATTACACAGAAACATATATTACAATTGCAGGACATGTTCAAAAACATAATCAATTACAGCATTTTTCTGTAATCAATTACAAATACAATCACATAATAAAAGATCCCAGCCCTGGGTATAATAAAAGTTTTCATAAAGTCACCGGGTAGAGGATCATGTCTGAGTGATAAAGTTACCGGTTGTACGACTGGACGCCCGTGGTATAATAACTGTATGTCATTCTGGTGAAAACAAATGTTTAAAAAGTCATGTCTACGCCTACGGGTCCTTAACAATAGAATGTATACTAGTAATGTCAAGGGGTTGATGGTTAATCATGGCTTGATTGCCTCTGCAAATCTCTAAAGTAAGCCTTAGGAGCTGGCTGGAATTTATGGGGCAATTAGGAGAGCTGGAAGGTCTTTGCCAGAAACTTGAGGACAAGGAAATCCACAAGAAAACTGTAAGGAGGGGTTTTCAATCATAATTATGGGTTTTGCATTAAACATTTTAATGTGGGGACCTGAGTTTTTTAATGCGTTACCAGGTAAAATAAAATAACATTGTGTGGGGTGGGGGTATCAATTAATTTGTTTGTGGGTGGGGTAAATATGAGGCATCGATATTTGAAAAGTTGATAAGTAATTAAAATGCAGGAGGGGGGCATTTTCTCAAGGTACATGTATGAGGCAGAAATTATATTGAGATGTGTGGGAAGGGAGTGTTTAAGGTAGGTAGTATGGATTCCACAAAAAATCTTTAGTTTTCAAAACAGATCAACCATATTTTGTATGCAGATACATACCAACATAGTTAAGTTTTTTTTTCATGTTTCGCATAAATTATGCAAATTAGGTATCCAATATGGCCGCCATAATAGGGAAAATTAGGTATTTTTTGCCGCGCTCTAACCAAAAACGTATTCAAGTTACAAGCTTGTAATTTAGCACAGGGATTACTGTTATGCATATCTACTGCATGAATATCACATAAATAAGATATGTTGTATTGTTTACGTGAAAAAAGATTTGTTGTCGAAAAAAACTATTTTGTGTCACTTTTTCACATAATTAACGCCTATAATTCAGAAACCATTAAATATATTATGATTTCTTTTAATTCATGCAGTAGATATACTCATTAGGCACTGCGGTGCAAAATGTTTTGCAGTTATACCCAGTATTTATTCTACTAGAGCGCAGCAACTTAAGTACTCACAGCAAAAATGGTATTCCGAGAAAACGATGATAAGGTAATTTTGTATAACCAAATTCTGCCAAAAGCCGTCCGAAGAAACCTCAATATTGCCACTTTTTATTACTTTTTCAGCTAATATACTAACTGCATATTGAGGTAAGGATATGAAAGTACATAAATAGCAAAGAAAGTCCTTTTCCAAAAAATTTCAAACATAACTTTTGAATCCATACTACCTACCTTAAGTAGTTCAATCTGTGTGGGTAGTGGGGCCAAAACAAGTTCACGACCACTCCCCCAACTGTTTAAATGGAAAAGCCCTTAGTGAATCAAACATATTGCTACATGTATGTTTAAAGATAAATGTAAAAAAGTGTGTATTTTGGCAACAATAAACAAAACGACAATTGTATCAATACAAAGTTTTGATATGCAATAGATCAGTGGATAGACATTTTCTCAGGGTGTTCATATCAAGTTGTTTTGAAACATGACTTTAATTGTGTTTCTTGATTTATCCTAAGGTTCTGTACTTGAGCTCCTTGGGAGGAGTGAATACTGGCGACAGTATTCGTCGCATGCTGCGGAAGGTGGCAGTGGATGATATTCTTGGACAATACAGGCTCAAGGGGAAAACGTTGAAGCGAAAGTTCGTGGAGTTGTCCATCTGCCAAGTTGTGATCAGTATGTTTCTCTTTTCTTTATTTTTATATCACCTGGTCACCGATGAATACAATTACCACCTCATAGCAATTGATCAAACTCAAAACTCGTTATCCATTATTCATCCACTGGTAATTTACTGTGCCATTTTAAAATCTTCCATTTTGAAACCGCATTTCAAGTTAACCACTGATGTGAAGATGTTGATTTTAGTTGCAAATGGTTAGCTTCTATTAAGTTTTTAGGTGCATAACCACAAAAGTTGCCTTTTGTTTCCCTTCAAGATATTTTAATCTGAAATGTGTTACCTCATTTAGTTTTTCTCGTTGATTTCAGAAACGTGTACACCCATTCACAAAAGTTAATTACATTGAAGAAGTGATCTCAGAAACGTTGAAGTTTGCACCTCCCAGAGGAGGGAGAAAGACCAACAAGGTATTTGACCATGACTCGCTCTTAGTAATATCTTTCGTAAATGATATGCCCCCTGGCCTTGCTATTGAATTTGCCATTCTGTGGTAGGCCATAGATATAAATGTGTGGATTCCCATGAAATCAATATGTGGTTATAATTAATACACGATTAATGTTGCTGGAGAAAGCCATATTAATACACTATGTTCTTTTTCTTATGTAAAAAACACCTGTCTCTGATGCAAAATAATAATTAGATTAATGTTATTGCAACAAATACATTCAATTAAATTATTGCAACAAATACATACATATACATTGTGTTTTTGTGTGCAAAAATATATATTATAAAACAATATGGTTCTCTGTGTCTGTCTGTCTGTCTGTCTGTCTGTCTGTCTGTCTGTCCGCCTGTCAGTTTGTCTGTCTGCCCGCCCGCCCGCCCGCCCGCCCGCCCGCCCGCCCGCCCGCCCGCCCGCCCGCCCGCCCGCCCGCCCGCCCGCCCGCCCGCCCGCCCGCCCGCCCGCCCGCCAGCCAGCCTGTCTGTATGTAGACCGTTATCACCGTTTGCATGAAAGGGGCTGAAATATTGTGTGTGATGTAGCAGACCCATTTAGGTAGTTTGTAGATTTAGATTTTCTCGAAATTTGTTTGGGTGGTCGGGATGTTGGGGGGTCACAATATTAAAATGGCGCTTTTGTCCATCCATTTTGCATGTATTTGGCTGAGATTTTGTGCAATCTAATGGGGCCCATTGTGGTGGTTTGTAGACTTAGATTTTTTTTTAACGTTTTTTTCAAAATTCGTCTAGGGCGGTGGGATCTCGGGGAGTCACACTTTCAAGAGTTTCAGTGCAAGCAACAGCCTTTTTTCACCATGCAACGTCGGTTACCCAGCTAGTTGTTCAACAATACGTCATCAAACATATTCTTTACAGAAGGCCTTTACATTCCCCAAAATAAATAGTGTTTGATTTATATTGATATTTAGAATACATGTTTATATTCAACAGATGCCGGCAGTCACCCAGTCCACCAGGTTGAAGATGATGACGAGGAAGATTGAGTTTTGTAACTACCATGTAACAGCCATGTGTAAATAAAAGTAATGAAGACCCATTTATTATTGTTTTATCGTTCTGTTAACATTAGGCAAAAACGTTCTGCTAACGTTAGGCAATAACGTTATTTATAACGTTCTCGGAACGTTAAGAAAACTTTCCAAAAAACGTTCTGCTAACGTTATGGAATAAAAGTTCTGCTAACGTTATGCAACAACGTTATCTGTAACGTTCTTGGAACGTTAAGAAAACTTTCCAAAAGAACGTTCTGCTAACGTTACGCAATAACGTTATCTGTAACGTTCTCGGAACGTTAAGAAAACTTTCCAAAAAAATGTTCTCCGAACGTTATCTCTAACGTTACCGTAACGTCAAACTAACGTTCTGGGAACGTTCTGGGAACGTGTTTTTGTTAGCTGGGTAGGTAAACAGCGATGATGAATTAGCAGATTCAAATTTCTACTGTGTAGTGTACATTCCATTTACACTTACGCTACATCAGTTTGTTTCGCTGAAAAAAATTCTCCTTTTGTTTTGTTGCCAGAATTTCAAAGAAATTTACGATGGAAAATACGACAGCTTTACAATTGCAGCAGCCATTTTAGCAAGCTTGTCACGTGATGGACCAGTCATTTAATGCTGCGTTCCAATCACCTCGTGTATACCGTGGATACGACATCGTAACCCCTACTTGCCCCAGTTACATACATTTACAAGTGGTAAATTCGAGGAGGTCGTGAACTTTCTACTTCGCCAAGTCGTGTTTACACGAGCCCTTTGGAACGCAGCATGACACCTCAACAACGACGTCACTGTTTGCCTATTAATCATGTCCGAACAAGCTTAATAAATAATTTGGTCCAATGCACCCGGATCCGATCCGGTTCATCTAAAGCTGGAGTAATTCGTACCTGTGCATGTCGAACCGGATACACAACTCAGAATCAATTATTTCACGTGTTTATACATCCAATGTGCGCATAATTAAATAATATGTAAGGTCAGGGAGACTCCCATTAAGACATAATTTAATAATGTCACTAGCATGGGAGCCACAATCACAATAACAATCACGTGATCAGCGTATTACTTCTTTAACAGCTAATAATAATAATTCAACATACATCACATAAAAAGGTATATATAGGCCTACATTGTGATACACACATACACACACACACACACACACACACACACACACACACACACACACACACACACACACACACACGCAGCGCACGCACGCACTGTTTGACAACAATATTTTAATTTAAGAGGACAGTTTTTAATCTTCTATTTACGGTACACATTTTATAATGGTTTATTGTAACTAACTAACTAACTAACTAACTAACTGATAACCCGCTAACTAACTAATAACTACACATAATATTCACAATTCACGTATAAACTTGGTACCATATAGTGCTTGTGTTACTAATACATGGGTTTAACTAAACATCATCTTAAGTTAACAATTCACAAATGTGTAGAAAGTAATGACAATCTGAATGCTTTTTAAAATTGTGTTAAACTTGGAAGCTGAGTCAATTTTATTGCTAAA
The DNA here is from genome assembly GCA_963995525.1 of Escarpia spicata. NCBI lineage: Eukaryota > Metazoa > Annelida > Polychaeta > Sabellida > Siboglinidae > Escarpia > Escarpia spicata. The sequence continues at coordinate 57,240,236 of OZ023212.1, forward strand.
TTGTTCCACGTTGTTATACCCTTGACGGTGATTGACAGCAGTCGGAGGGTGATATGTTTCTCTTTTTAACATAGAACAGTTTGCTTTGTCTGGTATCATGCATGTGTATGGCTGGGGTTGGTTCAAATAATGCTTGAACACGACCATTTAAAGAGTGGTTGTTTGCTTTATAAAGTATAATCATAGTCTTGTATTTTACTAAATCATGAAATTTAAGCATGTTTGAAAGATGGAAAAATACAGATCTATGATCATGGTAATTAAGGTTATAAATAATCCGTATGGTTTTTTTTGTAACAAAGATAGTTTTACGAGTCTAAATTCTAGACATAAACACAAAAAACACCCCGCCCCCACCCATATGCAGCTACTAGAGCGAGACACGATTGGCCTTGACCGGGTTTTCGTGCCCACAATAACCGCTAATCAGCACGGTGGTGGGGGACTGGCTACCGGCGGTGTGTATTCCCAGGTCACTGAGACAAGGTCACTCCGAGTAGAGTAGTCCGCTGGTATTGACATCTCCACAGTAACAGAGCAAATCGAGCCGTCCAGTATAGAGTATCTTCCGGTAGGTGACGTTTTTGCTGTACTCCCTTGCTAGTGTGAGCATTGTGATATCGCCCATATTTTAAATACACATTTCAAGTTAATTATTACTCCCCATTCATTATATATCACTTTTATCTCCACATAAACTCTTTCACTGAATAATGCACTTTTAAGTTAAAACGGCACAAAAGACGACAAAATATATTATGCTCGTGTCAGACGTTTATTATTCCGCTGGCCGGACCAGGCGACCGGTAATTTTGCAAGAGCATAATTTATTGAATAACAAGCCAAAGTGACATACATATATATGATAGCAACTATTATAATATCACTAATTATTGTTCGTGTAGTACATGCCGTCGTTTGGGGCTACTTTGGACGGCCGGGGCTAAACATTGGCTGCCTTACACGGAAAACATAATCATTATTTCACATTTTATTAGTGAATGTACCTATCCTTTCATAAAAAATCGAACAAAAATATGCATTATAAATTACTTCACATGTTTATATTTGAAAATTAAAGACATATTAATGTCGCTACTGGCACCTGTTGGTTATTGGCACTTATTCGTGAGTGTTGACTCGTTCTCACGCTACAGACCAAACTGGGACTAGCTGATTCAGCAAACGTCATGCAAATAATTTGATATGAGGGATTTTCGTAGTATTTGAAACATGACAGCGGAGTCACTAGCACGCCATGGCATACACGAAATTTAGGGTGGTCGCATTGCGTATGGGTGGGTGGTGGGTTGGTCAGACTTTCGTGTATACGGAAACGATATGCGGGATGGGATATACCTCGGTAGAGGCGTCACTTCCGGGAATGTCCTATCTGATTCCTGCGCTGATTTTGCATCCGCATAAAAAACGCATCCGCTATGCACAATATCCATTGTTTTGTCGCATGCCGTTTCCGTATATGTAGAGTCCTAGCGTCAGAAACCATTTTGATCATTCTAAATCGCAAACCTCATGTCATGTATCGGTGGGGTTAGGTGCCGGTTTGAAACATTGTGCCCTTTTTGGATTTGTGAAATAACGAGACCACCTCTTAAAGTACCGCGGGGGGGGGGGTATGTTACTCGTGTCACTGGCGTCGGAACGTAATTAATATTGGGGGGGCTGAGCCCGCAGCTTCAGTTCAGCACTCCGTTGTCGGCGGTCCGGTCACACGTGACATAGGACGACGCGGGAGGAGGAAGAGTGGGTGCTGTTGACAATGTTCCAGAATTACGTTCTAACTTTTTCCACAAAAACCAAGGGGGGGAATAGGTGTTGTTGAACATTTCCACACAAAAATACGATATGTTATTATAATTATTCCGAGTTTGTCTAATTTTACTCCGAAGTACCAACTATAGAATGGTGATCATCCACATAAAAAGCACTAAATATCGAGAGGCTAAGCCCATTCTCTCAACTATGGTACACTGAGCCCCCAAAAGCCCGGTTCCGACGCCTGCGTGTGTGGATACACGTAGCGATGGTTTAACGGATCCAGTTCGCGTATCCGGTTCAGTAGTCGTCAGTCATCGGTGACAGTCACAGGCGAACGGCGGGGGCGACGCACGGAACACGCATAAAACTAGGTCGTGCGTAGTCCACAGCCCCCATAAAAAGGCAGATACAGGCGCGAGAGGTGTCGTGACAGTCTGACTGAGACGTTGTACTCTAAACTTCCCAGGAAGTAGGACAGGCATTACATTACATCAAAGTTGTTGATAATTATATAGTATTGTTAAGATGTCTGGGCGTGAACCAGAAGCGACGAGGCCAACCAATACACAGGTACACTCTTCGTATAATGCGTGTGTGTCAGTTGTGCAGTTGTGTGTATGTAGGCCTGTATTGTGTATGTGTGTGTGTGCGTGCGTGCGTGCGTTTGTGGTGTGGTGTGTGTGCGTGCGTCCGTGTGCATGTGCACAGACTGTGATTGGGGTTTCCCAGTTGTCGCGTTCTCGGTGTTTGCCTGGCTCTCGGTATGCCAAAGTCTTCCGTGTCCTCTTTCAATCTGTGGTTTATGCTCTCGGTGGCAACATTGTTAAAACTATACTGTATTGCCAATTAGTCAGAAGTAACCCGCTAATATCCTATAATGCTTACCGTGGCAAAAACAATTTAATGTAAAACCATAATAATATCATTATCAGTGTCATTGTAACCCTGGCAACAACCATGATGATACCGTGGTATTACCGTCGTAACATGTGTATAGCATGATAACACCATGCGCTTAACAGGCATCCCATAACACCGGAAGACCTTTATATATATTATCACAATAGTTATGACACTATAATAATAATAATAACACTAATAACAACAGCAATAATAATAATCACAATAATAATCACAATCATAATAATAACAATAATAATCACAATAATAATAATAACAATAATAATCACAATAATAATAATCACAATAATAATAATCACAATAATAATAATCACAATAATAATCACAATAATAATAATAACAATAATAATCACAATAATAATAATAACAATAATAATCACAATAATAATAATAACAATAATAATCACAATAATAATAATAACAATAATAATCACAATAATAATAATAACAATAATAATCACAATAATAATAACAACAATAATAATCACAATAATAATAACAACAATAATAATAGTTATACCAAATCGTTGTTATGTGCTCTATTAGTTTTGTTCAGACACCAATAGCAAACATTGTTGTAATATATCGTGACTCGACTACGGAATGGCAATGTGGGAACTCGATATGTTTATTGACGGCTTGCCGCTAGGCGTGTACATGCGCGGTCGCTGTAAACTAAACGATATTTATGTTTTTGTTATGTATTGATATATGTAGATTTAATGTGGCCGCAGCTTGTTTAATGTTGGAATAAAGGAAGATGGATTCATATATAAAAGGTTGGTAAGGGGCATATTTTATTGCCAATCAGTATGCACATCAATGCATACCCATAAAATACACTGTACCCGTATATAACGAATTGTGTACAAGAAAGTGTTGCTGTACACAAATAAACAATCAGTACAATATATACACAGTGCATCAAACTGCTAATCTACGACATCAAAGGTGAGGGGCTACATGCCGCCCCTCCAAACTCGATATAATTAACATTATTATAAGTGTACAACACATCGTAATAAACACACATGTCGGTTCCTTGTACTTAACCATCCATGTAAATGAAGTCCCACAAGCAGTGGTGGAGGAGAGGAGGAGGTGGTCAAGACAGAAATATAAACGACTTACTCTGATCGATTCGAAATCGGACTGGGAAAGATTGAAGATCTTCTCCCATGATACCAAGCGGTGGGCTAGTCCACAAACCAATAGGGGTGGAAGGTTAGACTGACATAATCCATAACGAACATAAACATACTTTTGGCTGTGCCAAGAAGTTGTTATTTATGTTTTTGTTATGTATTGATATATGTAGATTTAATGTGGCCGCAGCTTGTTTGATGTTGGAATAAAGGAAGATGGATTCATATATAAAAGGTTGGTAAGGGGGCATATTTTATTGCCAATCAGTATATATGCACATCAATGCATACCCATAAAATACACTGTACCCGTATATAAGGAATTGTGTACAAGAAAGTGTTCCTGTACACAAATAAACAATCAGTACAATATATACACAGTGCATCAAACTGCTAATCTACGACAACAAAGGTTAGGGGCTACATGCCACAGGCACTGCTCATAATGAGGATTGACACCCCCACCCAAGGCCACAGTGACCGTCAGTTGCATTAATAGAAGGCAACAACTCGCAATTAGATTAACAACTACAATTACCAACCTAAATGCATTAGGCATTTACTAACTTGTCTATGCGAAGCACAATCCGCAATTATCATTGAATAATAAAAGTACAGTTGATCACAGTATTGTATTAGCCTGCCACTCAGCCCCGGCTGAGTGGCAGGCTGATACACCTGACAATTGGTATAGCTCAAAGCTTCAACAAAACATAAGAATGACACAGTGTACAGCATAGACATACAGCTTTTTTGTATTAGCCTGCCTCTCAGCCCCGGCTGAGCTTGGCGGACTGACATGTCCCACGTTTAGTATAGCATATAAGCCCAATATTCATAAATCGTTACAACGCAAATCTTCTGCTAAGGACCAGCCTATCGCTTAGACCCGGCTAAGCTCAACAGACTGGCACACGTTACAAGTGGTATAGCTCCAACCTTCAACAAAACATAAGAATGACACAGTGTACACCATAAACATACAGCAATTTGTTACGTATGCACCTGCCTGCCCCTCAGCCCCGGCTGAGCTGGACAGACTGGTACCCATAACAACTGATATAGACAAAATATATTCGAACAAAAGAGGCATCAGCAGCAGCACCAGGGAAAAAGGGAATAAATGACTGCTGATAAGATAGTTCATAACTGCATCATAGGGATTCGGATATATCGACGAAAGGCGGCAGATTTCCATCTGCCCATAGATTGTATCTGGACATCTGTGAATCCTCGTGTTGCTGCAGTAGGATCCATACACCAAAAAAAATATTAACGAACTTGAGAAAATACAGCGACGAGCAGCGAGATTTGTAATGGGTAACAACAGTCGGGAAAGCAGCGTAACATTAATGATGAAAACACTCAAGTGGGAGTCACTAGAGCGCCGCAGAAAGGTCAGCCGCCTAGCAATGTTCTATAAATCTGTACATGGAGAAATAGCCCTTCCTTTGCCGAGCCACCTCGTTCACTCAATCAACAACACTCGTGGCCACAGTGAACGATTTATTCAGGTGCCGGCAAGGACTCAGGTTTATGCTAACAGCTTTTTTAATAGAACAGTAAGGAACTGGAACGGACTAACCGAAACAGTTGTGTGTGCAACCACGGTGGATACTTTTAAATCTAGGCTGGGCAGACGACTCTAAAAATTCCCTGTAGTGCTATGCCATATGCCCCCCGTCCCCTATATTGGCGTAATGACCGTATGGTTTTTGCCAATTATTATATAGACATAGACATAGACCTATCCTAAATGAGTGACACTTATAAAGTCTAGGGTCATAACCAGCGTGGGAAAGACAAGCAGTTAATTGAGAAGCAAAATATGCTCTGGAAATGGGGGTTCTGTCAGGGAAGACAAAGAGTGGTCCTGCTGATGAGCCACGAGTGTTTAGATAGCGACAAATATATGCCACAGGACAGTTCTTAGACTGTGAATTTATTTCTAGGACAATAGGCCTGCCAACTTTCTGGTGTTTAGCATGTCGGATTGTAAGTTGCAGGGATGCTTTACTATCACTATGACGACCAGGCACTATTATTACGTCACCCCGTTGTATTACCTGTTCGGTCGACCCTCCAGACCGCACAGTCATTTCACCGATCCATAAAAAACCATGGAAAGCTAAGAGGAACATTGCTGTTATACATAATTGAGTAAACTTGTCAGTGATTACAACTTTAGAAGCGCTGACAAAAAATAAATGTTTCCTTGTCTGCCTCTGTTTCCTTGTCATTATTCACACTTCTAATTAAAGCTCGAATTACTTAAATTACTAAACAGTCAGTGTCTTTGGCATTCCGACTTCCAATGAAACTAAATTAAAGTTCAGCTTCTTGTTGTGAACATGTCTTACTACGCGAACTACTGGTGACACACGTCTAAAGTCATAGGGACTGTAGGGTGAACTGTCTACAGTCTTCAACTAAACAACAAGTCAATCAAGGATTATACTGCCCTGCTTTGCCCTCCGATGACCTGCATGGCCATAGATCACAGGTCCAGGCGTAGCGGTGGCCTGCTCACACGACCACTGGGGGTCACAATTCTCGTGGGGAGCGCTTGGCAATTAATGGGGTCAGCACACTGATAGTTTTCCCATTGGCGACCATGTTAACGTTTTGTCTGATTGTAAGAAAACGTGACCTAGAAAAAAAAAGTTTTATAAGAAAATTAAATACAGCCAGTTGTTACGTTACATTCAAATTTTTATTGATTTTTTGACCTTGTGCCCTATTTACAAAGGTAAACATCAACAAAAAGTCACCTTAGGGTGTGAATTCCTCAAAGGCCAGGCGTCTCGCGCAGTTCAATTACATAATATTACACAGCCTAATTAGCAGACATTCAGAAAACAATGCCACTTGCTTGATTGGCCAGAAGGTCAAGTCAGTAGACAGATCTGATAACAGGCTCCAGCTAGGGCTGACTCCAGCTAATCACTGTCCTCAGACTTCATTAGGATCAATGGTAACATCTTCAGGTGTGTTTAGTTAGCTGAAATAAACAAAAACGATTGATGAATCACCCTGCTGCAATGTATTGGTTCATTTTCATACATATTTTCAAATTGAGGCTTAACTACTGGCATACGCACCCCACCCCCCTTATAAGAAATGTGTTCCGTCGCTGTTATTAGGACTTGCAGACTGATGAGAAGTCTGTAATATCCAAAAACGGTTTGTTCCATTCAACTGTAGTTTTGCCATACACGTATTTTCAGTAATTGTTTCAAGATATTTGAAGTAAAATGCGTCCTCCGTGATTGTGCAATTACTATAGCGTGCTTCCGTTGCCAGGCTCTCTAATAGGGGTCAGCACACTGATAGTTTTCCCATTGGCGACCATGTTAACGTTTTGTCTGATTGTAAGAAAACGTGACCTAGAAAATGTATTAAACTGCTCACCTGCCGTTATCATCATCTCATTGACATGCTGGTCAAGTTTAGTCAAAATCTAATATCTAGCTCTTACAAAATGCCTGTATGTATGACACCCGTCAATATTTACAAATGGATGCAGGCAGTAATCCGGCTAAGGGGTCAACTAGCCAAATTGCTGCCAAATACCCTTCCGCTTAGTAAAATCAGCTAAAATACACCATTTTACTGTCAACAGCTTCTACAATCACATCTAGAAATCTGACTACTCAAATGCACTTATGTCAGAGGTGAATATTGTTTTTTTAAAAATTTCCCCAAAATATACTACACATTTTTAAGCAGGAAGTTTAACATTGTCCTGATCCCTAATGGGCGCACTTTGAACAGGCGGCGAGGCTTGTGAACTTCCTGGGCGTGGACGCGCGGTCCCCCTCTCCGGTGTTTGTTGACACACTGGCCTGTCCGGCCACTGGTCAGTTGGTGTGATATGGGTTGTCCTCACGCTCGGTGCTGGGAGCTGTGTTGGCCTTGTCACAGCTGCTGGATGAATGAGTGTCAAATTAGTTTTGCGCTCGCTACTGATTTCTTGCCCAACTCTTGAGTACTTCTGTTCGGCGCCGATCGTTGACAGTCGAAGGCGACTTCTGTTACGTCGGTACTTTTTCGCATTGTGCTCGACCACGTATGATCTTGGCTATTGGTGTCGGCTTATAACCGTATCGTGTAGCCATTTCTTTGAGCCCGGAAATGGAGCCATCCTCACTGGATCTCCTGGCAGAAGTACAGGGAGATCCTCACTGACTTTCTTGTCATGGTAAAGACAGTCTCTCCTTCTCTCAGTCCAAGTTGCGTTTCACTTTGGTCGCATCATAGGCAGTTGGCTTTAGAAGCTCTCTTGCTATCGATAGTGTATTTCTAGGCCTGCGACTCATGGGCTGGAGACAGATTGCAGCTTTCCAGCGGCGTTGTGCGGTAGTCTAGCAAGGCCAAGTGTTTGTCTTTACACTTTCACCAAAGACGCTTCACAATCTGTACCGCTCTTTCTGTCTCTTGTTCGACTGTGAAAAGGCAGGCGATGACGTGCAATGTTCGATCTGTTAGTCTTAGCAGAAAGGCGCAAATTCGCGACACGAGAACTGAGTCGCATTGTCAGATCTTAATTTTTCTGCAATACCAAGTCGACTAATTTGTGATTTTAGGGCGTCAATGGTAGCTGCGCAGCTCAAATTCTCGAGTTTGTTGACTTCGATGTACTTGAAATAGTAATCCACAGTGACCAAGTAGTTATTTCGTCCCCATTCGAAAATGTCCGCGGCTACCTCGACCCAAGGCAGATCGGGTGTTTTCTTAGACCTTAGCGTTTCGGCGTGCTGTTTATTCTGGTACGTATTACACCTTGCGCAATCGTTTACGAGATTTTCTATTTGTTGCGTCATCCCTGGCCAGACTAGTGCTTCCCGTGCTCGTTGCTTGCATTTCATTATGTCCATGTGGGCCTCGTGCATTTGTGCAAGCATGTTAGGCCTCATGCTTGGCGGCACCACGATTTCCATACCTTTGTATACTACACCGTCAGATACCGAGAGTTCGTCACGTATTGTCCAGTACATTCTGATTGTGTACGGTGTCTCCTGCTTTGTATCTGGCCAGCCTTTCAGGATCATAGCGTGCAGCTCGTCAGCTGTGCATTCCTGGAACTGCTTGTATCGTGTAGGTGTTACGGCGATTAAGTTGATCATATTGACCATGACAGGCTCAGTATCAGGTACTGTATCCGGAAGGTTGGCACGATTCAGAGCATCTCCCATGGGGATCTCCTTGCGTGGCTTGTACGTCACGTTTAGGTCGTACAGTTGCAGTGGCTTTGTGCATATTGCCTGAAGTGGTTTTTTTTATCGCTCTCAACTATGATAGGTTTTCCGAAGATGTATCATATTATAGTAGTGAAATTTCTTGCAGCTGTGCACGATAGCTAGCATTTCCTTTTCCAGTTGAACGTACCTCTTTTCTGTTGATGTGAGTGCCGTCTGGTGCCGCCTATGATACATCATTCCGTCTGATGCCGTCGAAAAAGCGCATTGGGCACAAATCGGTGCCATTTTCAAGTAACTACATATTAACTACATATCAAAGTCTTCAAAGTACAGTTTCACAGACAATACCCCTTTACTATCACCAATAGGAAGTAAGTTAGTTTAATATTATTCAAACGAACTAGTACGATCTTTCCTACTCTGTCAGCCATCCCTGATTTTGTTTGCAGGTGTGCCAAGTAATAAATGTTTCACAAAGGACAGTAATAAAGTAGACTTTTTCATGTGTATATGAGAATCTAGAGTCTCGCGCTGCAGTAGCGAGGGGGTTTCTTGCAGAGTAATGAACTAGTCTATGGCCCGATCATTTTGTTTTCAAATGGAGGCTGTGTCTACTTATCACGAGGCATACTCCACGTGAAATGTTGGTTAGGTTGTACAATTGGATTGAAAATGAGTAATTAATTTTTAAACCGTGAAATATCGGTCTGGCGGCAGATGTTGGCCAAAAGCGGTAGGCCGTCCGATTATCATACAAATCAATGAAAACGGTATGTTCTACTGCCAAAGCGGTAGACTTTCACCACTGAAAAATATGCAAGTGATGTCCTCTTTCTACATCAATAAACCAAAGAACGGCATTAATTTGGTTATTCACATGTTCTATTGAACATGTGAATAACCAAATATAACACACGTTCTCATTTATAATGTATTTATATTATGTATACTATTTAGTTTTTAATTATATGTTATGATTATTAAATTTATTACGTTAACCGTTTGAAGACAAGGATCGCCAAGCATGTCCTGCGACCGGAATTTGGATCGCATCGAAAAAGGTTAAGAACCGCTGATGTAACTGATAATCGAAGTATTACTTACGTGGTTATATGGGAACAAACGCAATCTTATATGAAAAGGCAATTTGCCCAAGTCACAATTTTACGAGCAAACTGTCAACCTACTCAGCTCCAGCAACGTTAGTTGTGATTTACATATATTTACACAATGCGCCCGAACACGAGGCGATACGGATGACTGTTCTGATTGGTCTGCTGTCGAGTTCATCATCTTGTATTTTTCCCGGAAGTCATAAAAGGCAAACGGACGCAGTCTTTCCAATGTTCACAAACACGTTGGCATCTCCGTTCTCCAACCGTAGACGAAAATACTTGCCCTGGCGGCAGAGGACCCGAAATGAACCAATCTACATAGGCACGAACGAGGGTTATACTTTATCTGCACGAACCAGTATCTGTCTTGTCATCCAAAGATCGGGCAACTCCTGTGCGCTTAGATGTCTCTTGCCATGGCAGGAATTCGCCATCTACCAAATGCCGAGACTTCGTTAATGTAGGCTCTTAACACAAGCATTATTCTCGGCTGTTGGCTGTGTGTGTATACATGCGAGCGTGCGTGCGTGCGTGTGTGGCGAAACACCGGTCTGCCGACGCTCACAATCCTAGCTTCATCCACACAATTTGGCAAGCCAATTTTGCCTGCGAAGAAGATATATTTTATATACCGATCATAGGCTCAACAGAAGTATACATAATATTACAGGGCATAGCAACATACAAGTCTATGACTTCAGCTATGTCCTTTTGGCAGCAGCAGCAGCAGCAGCACACCACACTGTGCATGTATTATGTTGTTGTTGACTAAACTTTCATTCATAATTTACAGTCATCCATGGCAAACAGAATGCTGTAGAATATATTCTCTAAATATATTCTATATGAGTATATTCTATAGGATTTTTGCAGATTATTTCCTACAGAATATATTATACCATAGCATTTTATAGAATGTATCTATACAAATTGATATGGCCATAAAACATTCTATAGAAAGTTCCATAAAATGGAAGTGACCATAAACATTCTATAGAACTATATATAACAGTCTATGTCATTCCATACCATGTTTATCGACACATATTTTTTTAGAATTCTACAGAATTTTTTTTAAATTTCTATAGAATTATATCGATTTTCTATAGAATTCCATAGATTTGTTTACTAATGACACCGATGTTTGCTTCAGACGAGGGCGGTGCAGCTGGTGGAGGCGAAGGACCGCGCCCAGTCGACGGCGACCATTGCTATGTCCGTCGTTCATGTCGCCTATCTGAGAACAATCGTAGTCGCCGGCCCGGACTCCAACCGCTTCTACACGCCAGTGCTGTGGCTCGTCATCATCTCGCTCGTGCTGCAGGTTCGCAATGAGTATTGATCTTAACTGTGTAAGATAGATTCTTTAGCAACATTAAAGGTACAATGTATATTCGGTCAAATTTCAGCGTCTGTCAACATTGTTTCTGTGAATAGTGAGTATTCATCAGCAGAAACAAATTGTCGTAAATATTGAGTTTGTCACTGTGGTTGTGAAATCTAGTTTTAGATTGTGTAACTGCGATTTTTTCGTGGCACAAAATGCTTCTTAAACGCAACTTTAAGTAGGTCTATTGTAGTAGTGTTGTATTGTAGTATTAAAGTTGCATTCTGAATTAAACTACCATCTAACCGTTTTAAAGAAAGTGTATGTACAATATGAACAATATTTACTTATTTAACCATACTTGTTACCATGTGTCATTATAGCATTTTATATGGTATTTGATAAAATGTTTTTATAAAATTACCAGTCGCCAGGTTCGGCCAGTTTACTAAGTGAAACACGTTCATGCGGAGTTGAAAGTGACATAGGCCTATAGTGTATGGAGCATGTTGATTCACTGTGTTTAAAACATGACGATCTCAGAATTCAATTTTGAGAACGCTATAATATCATAAATACATGCTAATAAATCAAGAAATATACACAGTACCCTTGTCATATTCAGTCAATATTCGTTGTGCACTTTAAAATGGATTTTAAACAGAACCACGACCACATGTTAGCGTTGAAATAGGTAAGTCTACTCTATGAAGTGTCTTAATTTTATGATGACAGCGTTATTGGTGGTAAAACGGTTTTAATTTACTCAGTTCCACGACACCGTCTTTCCGTAGGTGGCGGCGGGACTGCTCGCGTTGGCCATCAGTCAGATGAAGTCGTACTACCAGACGCACCGCGACAGTATGTGCGCCGACATCCGCGAGAGGTGTTGCTTCTTCTGCTGCCCGCCGCGCCAGGCATTCGACGCATACGAGGAAGAGCTGTCGTCGACAGACAATGAAGGCTGCTTCACTAAGTGCGTCGGTCATTCTCCCATATCCGAGTATGAGAAATCCGTCTACCAGTGCTCTGCAACCATCCGCAAAGAGATCGTTACGGTGAGTTGGACGAACTGTTACATCTATGCCTTCTTCTACTCCTTTTCTTTCCTCTTCTTCTTCTCTTAATGTTTCCTCTTCTTCTCCTTCTCCTTCTTGTCCTTCTTTTCATTCTTGTCCTCTACCTTCTTCTTGTTCCCCTTTTTACCCTACTTCTTCTTCTCATTCTTCTCTTCCGTCTTCTTCTTCTTCTTCTACTAGACATGACACCAGGTCCAATTAGCGATAATATCACAAAGGCTGTGACAGACCGAATCTACCGGGGAGAGCTCATCGTGTCATCGCGTTAAGGGATGAAGTACTACAAAGACAAGAAGGCAATACGGAGAAAACAACTAAAATTGTGTATGAAAACCAGACACACGGACAGGACAAATAATTTAATACTAACAGTTGATTTAAAGTTCGTTTCTATTCAGACACCAAACTCGTTTCAATAACGATTTTAACCGTTCCATTTGATGCATTCAGATGGAACAGGCAGCCATCGAAGCTGAAATCAACATAGCTCCCACTAGTGACATAATCGCCGTCTGCCGAAGCAAACTGGAAGCACTTCGGAAGGAGAAGGACAAAATGAAGGACACTGTACACATAGAGAAGCTCAACAACCTGACGGAGGAGGAGACGGCGGCAGAAGCCCGTCTGGCGCGGTACTCGAGGACAATAAGAAAGCTGGAGATGGCTGTAAAGAAGAGGGCGAAGCTCGAAGAACGAGTGGACGAAATGGTGGAAGAGGATTTCCTGAAGAGGGTAGCCTTCTGGCAGAGCTGTCTCAACTACGTGTTCTATGTCATCGCCGTGACCAACATCTTCGTCAGTGGGTTAGGAGTGGGTGGGGCCGTGGTGGAAAATGGAGGCGGAGTCGGGACAAGAGACATCGCCAACAACGCCACAGTCGTCTCTGATGCGAAGTGAACTTTAATTTGAACCATTTTCGATACAAGCGAATATAAGCATTTACAAAAACGTACCACAAAACCGGCCCCTGATTATCATACAATGCAGCTGGTTGCATATGATATGGTGCATGGACACATGTGGTCTGGTGGTAACCGAGCCCTAAATGAAATGGCAAAAACCGATGATAATTATGATGATCGAAATGGCGACAAGTGTAGAATAAACGGAACACCCACGATACAATGCATTCATACACCTGTTCAACAACAAAATAATATATCCAATAGGTTCTTTGAATTGCATAGTCGAGATGTAAAATATTTTTTAGGTTAATATAAGTTATGTCAGTTATTAATTGTTGGTTGTTTGGTCTGCTTTGAAATATATATATATATAGAATGCATAGACCACGTCTGTGCATTGTCTTTCGATGGTTTATTAACTCAAACGAGTTGACCGAGACATCGTGTTTAGACGACACATTTGGCATTGTTGACAGTTGCCATACTGTTTTGAACATGTTATGGCAGCATACTTGATGACTGTATACTGTATGCATTATGTATGTTCAATGTAACATATCAAAGCACAGGGTGGAATAGATTATGTATAAGGCAACTTCTCAATACACGTTGTCATGTGTTATGTACTGCGTAGAGATCTAGGACCAGACTAGAAAAGTCAGGGAAATAAGCTTCTCAGATTTTAGCATTTGGTGCGTCTAACACCACAAGAGAATTGTAGCATTCTAGGTTATTATATTATTATAGTAATTACTGATTTTATAAGCTAATTTATTCGCATGGCTGTGCCACTTGTATTGTTTGTTTATTGCATAAGTATATTACGATTATTTACACATGCTGTTTTTTAATATGACGTAATTACCTCACAAGAAACTCTTTCTGTTTTGTATGTTTCGACAACATTATTATACAAAAGAGAAAACAGTTTCTCCTGAGGTAATTATGTCATATTATAACAACCAAGAAACCGGTTCATCAATGTTTGTTTTGTTGTTACATTTATTTAATTAAACTTGCACACACATACGCGCACGTGCACGCGCACGTACACACAAACACACACACTCACTCACTCATACACACACACATTCACTAACACACACTCACTAACACATACACACACACTCACTAACACACACACACACACACACACACACACACTCACTAACACATGCACACACACTAACACACAAACACTCACTAACACACGCACACACACACTCACAAACACACTCACTAACACACACACACACTCACTCACACACATACATACTTATCCTTCGTATATCAACCGACAAAACCTGACAGTTTCAATATATTTATGTATATGGGAATAGGTGAGTCGGCGATGTTATATATGCTCGAAGTACTCGGGAAGTTATTCTGCCTAATGGAGAGCCGAATAACTCTGTAACCTGTTTTGGGTGAAACAGAACGTCAGATGTCAAGACGTATGCTTTTTGCTGCCACTAACCCTCGGTGCCATTGAATTTGTGAACTGTTGGATGGGGGATAATTTTGTTCCAAGGAGAAATTCGCCAATTGCATTACTTCTGGTTGGGTTATTGACTAGTTCTCAGCAGAAAAGAAAGATTAGTGTTTAGGAAAATGGTGCACCTGTTCATAAAGGTAGTTATCTTCAATTTGTCGTAAAGACGGCAGTGTTTACAGAAACAACAAAAACCTTCACCTTCTTAATAATCTGCTCAGTGTTTGTCACCTAGCATGATTTATGTGAGGTAGTCACGTCAAATGCCATCACACTAAATTATTTTCCTGGTAATTTATAAGTACAAATGTACATTTAACACGTTTCTAGCCTACAGCTATAATTCAACGGAGACGCATTGAAGCATAATTTCCGTAATGTCCACAGTACGTCAGTGTTTCCACATAGATGTATTGATTCTTGTTATTAATCCTTTTGAGTGATGTTTATTTAAACGGTATGTGAGAAACGAAAACGTAGAAACTTATTTTGAGATAGATAATTTTCACCAAACGGGTGAGGTCCCTTGGCCTACTAATTATATTTGGAAATTGACATACATCCCAGCTTCAAAAATTTCATGACCCTCTTAGAGGACATACATATTTACATGATAATGCAATTTTAATGTTAAAAACTGTATTTTTAGTGCGGAAAACATGAAAAGTGGCTTGCCACCTGGCATATATTTGTATTCACATCTATGTTCCCTAGGTGGCAGTACCACTCGTTCGATGCACGTTATATAAATACCTTTATTATAATTTTTCTTTAGCTAAAGCACTGAACATCTGCAAATTATAATTATTTCAGCTGGATTTACTTAACATAATGACAATACTTCTACAGGACTGATCAAGACAATACAAACTTTTGACTGTTGTATCAACATATGTAAAATAATGCATAAAAGAACCACATGGCAGCATGCACATATTATCACTTCCACTTGTATGATCCTTTCAATTATCCACCAACTCTGCCCTGTATGACAGGAATTAATACTGATGGGGAAAAGTGACATACCCAATAATTTCAACCTATCACAAACTGAATATGTGACTAAAACGTTCACTTACTGAAGTATCGAGAGAACAGTCACTTAGTGAAATACCAAGAGAACATTCACTTAATGAAGTACTGAGAGAACGGTCACTTACTGAAGTACCGAGAAAACAGTCACTGAAGTACCAAGAGAACATTCACTTACTGAAGTATAGAGAGAACAGTCTCTTACTGAAGTATCGAGAGAACAATCACTTACTGAAATACCGAGAGAATAGTCACTAAAGTACCAAGAGAATATTCAGTTACTGAAGAATACAGAGAACAGTCACTTACTAAAGTACCGAGGGAACAGTCACTGAAGTACCAAGAGAACATTTACTTACTGAAGTACTGAGAGAACAGCCACTTGTGGAAGTACCGAGATAACAGTCATTTACGGAAGTACTGAGAGAACAGTCACTTACTGAAGTACCGAGAGAACAGTCATTTAATGAAATACTTAATGAGAGAACATGTGTGCATTGAGCGTGGCACTCATCAGGATAAGTTTGAGGTCTGGCCGTCCAGCTGTCAACTCCTTCAAGATGATCACGAGGAAGTCCGATTGCAAGTCTCGCTCGTGGATCTCATTGAGGATCACACGTGATGTCCTCGACAGCCACCTGGTGACAGCCAACCCAACCAATGTGCACTTCCTTGAATGAACTGATGATCTGTTTCTTAGTTGTGAATGTTAGACCTGATTACCTTACAAGGAACTTTGATTCTATTGTGCACATTTCAACCGCATCCAGCGGTCTTCTTTAGCAGAATAAAGTTGCAGGTCACATGACAGTTGTCATGTGACACAAGTTAGAGAAAGACTGGTGTATTTATTTGTCAACATTATGTTGCATGATATCTACTAAATATTGTACCAAATATAGTTAACTTGATTGTGTTTTTGTATTCCAGAAGTTCCTCTATTCATGTACTGATACAACCATCTGTTACATTTACAATTATCATACCTAGAGCTATATTTGAAGCAATCACATTTCAAATACTTTAGTATTACTTTCTCAGTTTTAATTGTAATTTAAGTTATATATTTAACAAGACTTAACGAGATTGAATAAAATTACCACAAAAATCCATAGATGGCAAACAGAAGCCTTTGGCATAGCGAGAGTACAGTTCTTAACAATAATATGTCTCTCAAATGGGAAGCTAACTGGTTGGAGGTACTAGTTAAATGCTATATATTTTTCTCACATTTTTCAATGTAAAAATATCTTTTGTATGGACTGAAAAAGATAAAATAACACTCGGACGTGTGCAATACAATACTGCCCTTGTGACATCTTTCAACTAAAGCAAACTAGTCAGCAGAGTCCTATAACTGTTCACATCTTTTTCTCGTTAAAATATCCAATGATTCATTAATTGTTATATCCATCACTCTGGGATGACCAGGGCCCGCTTCACTAAGATTCTTAAGAGCTCATAAGGCCAATTTTGCTCTTTAAAATCAATTGCACTCCTCAACAGTGATCTGGATACTATCAACATGAGGACGCGCAAGCAGGACACTGTCACTGGTGGTATGTCATGGAAATAGTGTCCTTTGTCACATGACAGTGGCTTTTTTGTTTTGAACAAAGGCTTTTGTTTAATGATGGATTTTCCTAAAGAGCTCATTAACTTATTGAAATGATCCCTGGGCTTCACTAGACACTGAAGGATGACTCACAGGTCACTTTGTAGACACTTCAGCACGATGCCAGTCATACAGTACAGGATAGAGCCTTGTTGCCATGGCTGCTGTTTACAACAAACAGACACATCAACCCATTAACTGGTAAATTTCATAAAGTGCTACACAGTGCGTATGAAGGGCTCAAGATACAGTTAGACTTCCTGTTTCATTACAGATGAAAAAAGTGCAGTGTATTTTTTAGATATGATTTTTTTAAACAAAATTCACCTGCTGACATAAGTGCATTTGAGTAGTCAGATTTCCAGGTGTGATTGTAGAAGGTGTTGACTGTAAAATGGTGGATTTCTAGATGATTTGAATAAGTGGAAGGATATTTGGCAACAATTTGCCTGTTTGACCCTTTGGCGGAGTATTGCATGCCGGCATTTGTAAATATTAATGGGTGTCATACATACAGGCATTTTACGAGAGCTAGAAATATGAGATTTTGACTAAACTCGACCAGCATGTCAATGAGATGATACTAACAGCAAGTGAGAAGTTTAAGAATTTTAATAGGTCATGTTTTATTATATTCAGACAAAACATTAACATGATCGCCAATGGAAAAACTAACTGTATCATAGCCCTGAAACGATGCATACATATGACACAAGTGAAAAATACCTCTGCCTTCATACATATCAAATTCAGAAATGTGGCTTGGAGAATACACCTTGATCTGATACAGTAACTGTCACTACATTGTACAATGGAAAAACACTTCAACAAAATAATAGCAATTATCTTTACTATTATTTTAACTGTGAAGCGATGTGGTAGGTAATGATTTACTTTAAAAAGTGCTAAATCAAGAACAGGCATTGTTATCTTTATTATAACACTACAATGTTGTTGTTGTTTGTGTGTGTTTGTGTGGGTGTGTGCGTGTGTGCGTGTGTGCGTGTGTGCGTGCATGCGTGGGTGTGTGCGTGTGTGTGTGTGTGTTAGACAGAGAAAGAGTAAGACAGCCACAGAGAGAAAAAGCAATGAGGATTACAAACACAGGCACAGTTGAAACAAGTTTGTGGACTGAGAGACTCGAGGCATTAATGTCTGCCACCACTTACGACTCTAGTCTGATCTCGTATCCAACACTTTCTCTCCAGAGAGCTTGCCTCGCTACTCTGCCACTCGCTCTGCCACCTACAGGCAGAACAACAAACTACAGCTGCAAGATGCACAGAAATGATGGCCTACGCGTTATGTCTAGTTTGCTAATTTCTTCCTTATATATGCAAATAGTTACTGTTTATAAACACCAAAACAGAGATTTATTACATTTGACAAACAGTTTGTAATTTTTAGTCAGACAAGATAATACGCTCTTGTGGTGCTAAAAGAAATTTTTTTTTATAGATAGTTTCAACTTTCAAGTATTACATACAGCAATGGCGCTGACCCGTCGTGGTTGAGTGCACACGATGCGACACAGAGAACCATCACCGCGGGCAACATAGTCTTCTAGGAAGAACAGAGCTACCTGGCAGACGAGAGCTATCTGCTGTGGTCAATTTTAGATGACAGTCATGAAGGACAACATTGCATATTGTAATGTCTTCATAGAAATAATGCTCAAAGATATTTAATTACAATTCTTTAAAAAACGTATTTTTTATTTCCTTCTTGAAATGTTAACTACGTAATCACGTCAAATTAATTTTAATCATTTAGCAGAGAAACATAATGTGACACCAATGTTACACCAGAGTGACATCAGTGTGACACCAGTGCAACACCAATGTGACACCAGTGCAACACCAGTGTGATACCAGTGTGACACAAATGTGACACCAGTGTGACACCAATGTGACACCAGTGCAACAATAATGTGACATCAGGGTGCCAACGGTATGACACCAGATTGACACCAGCGTGACACCAGTGTAAAGCCAGTGTGAGGTCAGTGTGACACCAGCATGATACCAATGTGACACCAGTAACACACACGACTTGACACTATTGAACACATCTGCATCCGGTGTCACTATGACACTCATGTGACTGACACAACACAATGACACTGATTTGCGTGGTCTTGGTCTCTTCGCTGATGACAATCACCTGGTTGGAGGATGTGGCTGATGAGTTGCTACGGGGAATACAACATTATACGATTAACTCTTGACATGTCATAAGAATACAGAGGGTGTAAAGAGAGATCTGTGTACAAATAAATAAATATACTTACATAGCGCCAAGTCTAGTTAGAAACTATTCAAGGCGTTTTACATGTAAAATAGTAAAAGTAAGTGTTTAAAAGTGCTCTTAAAAGTCTCACTGTTCATTACAAACTGTGACCATGATCAAGTGACCACTCCAGCCATCGGCTCATTGACCACACACTGACCTAAATTCAGTGTCAGGTTGCTCATGCAGCCACCCCAGTATCATATATAGGGCCTATTCAGTTATAAAGATCAGTGCAGGATGCTTGCACCAGTAGGGAAATAGTAGGACAATTTTGCATTTTGGGGTGCCCTAAGGTGATTCAATCAAATACAGATTTGTTGTGTGTATAGTGGCAGTACCCTAACATATGTCTATGCAAAATTTGAGAAAAAAGTTACTGAAGAGGTTTTTTTTAAAATAGGCAAAATGTGAAAATTTACCAGTTTCGGGGGTCCTTGGGGGCCCTTAGAATGATTCAATCAAATACAGATTTCTCGTGCATAGTAGCAGTACTGGAAGATATGTCTAAGCAAAATTAGAGAAAAAGTTGCTGAACGGTTTCTGAGATATGGCAGCTAACGGCGCACGGTGGACGTGGAGTAATGGCATTAAGTCCATTGGACCTTTGGCCCAAAGTACTAAAAACAGGTGAAATCAATAAGTATAATGTGGCATGGCAATACACATTCAGTGTAGGAAAAGTTTCACTCAAGGGAAAACAGTTCCACTTGAGATCTAAATGGGGGTTACAGTAATGTCTCATGAGAGGTGCCTTTAAATGCAGGTCTATAAAATAATGCACCCACAAAACATTATGGGCCTGACTTGATTGTAGTATAATTCTGAAGTTCCACGTGGATAGCACTTCCGTGGCATGATATAAAGCTGTGAATATAATAACTTATAATGTTTGCACTTCAAGTGGATGAAGGCAAAGTGCCGAAACAAGTGAGTGTGTGACGCGGCAAGGTGTCAAATCCGGAAAGAAACCCTCTTGGACATCTGAAGGGTTTATCCAGTTTGACCAGCCACATGGACACAGTTGACTGCAGCTATCGGAAGAAACAAGAACAACACACATTTCTTTTTAGAGCCGACCAACACTTTGCAAAATATAATGAGACATGTGGAAAGTCTATTAATAAGTTCTCCAAACATCCATCAATTCATCTTTTAAAACCAATGCAGTACACATTATAATATAACACATACATTATAAATAGCCAAACAAATTAACATAATTATGTTTTACCAATAGATACAATAACCTGCCAAGCAATATATTCCATACAAAGGCTTTCGTGGTGCGGAGCGCAGTGGAGCAGTAGCTAGAGCTTCAGACTCTCGACCGAGAGAACCCAGGTTTGAATCCTGTGCTGCAGTGTCAAACCTTGGACAAGTTTAATTAAAGCTTTAACATTGTTAACAAGTAAAATATTAACAACAGGAATAATCCATACTAAATTCAATATATAATGGTGTTATATGGTTTCACAATTAGCTAACAATTAATTAATTAAAAACAACATATTTCTGAAAGGGGAGCATCCATGGCCTAATGCCCACCTAAATGCACCAGTTTAGGAGTATAAACTGAATGGATCAGGGTGAAATCCATTAAAATATTTATTAAGACATTTATACAGTCTTTCATACTGCTGACGTTATTGATGTTAAAAACTTTTAGAAGTGTTGAACCATTCAGTAACTAAATGACAAGCACACCTATTCGCTACAATTTTTTTAATAAAATTCACCTGTCACTGTATATAATAAAGCTAGCAATTATTATAAGAAACATTTTTTTTTCCAAATAAAATGACTGCCTTGCCTTGCATTGCGTAAATGGATTTATGTGATTACATTGCATAATAAGTTTTACATGAGCCAACCAAGGCACTGCTAAAGTCCTAGAGCCAGCCTGCAGGCTGGGTAAACAAGCTGACACTGTACCATGACCAGGTCAGAGTCCAATAGCCGGGTGGCGTAATGGCCTTCCAATGCTTTAGCGTAGTGATACAGTAAAAACTAGTCCGACCAGTCAGGGCATAAAAGGCCACTGCGGCTCCAGCAGCGGCCACAATTGAAATTCTTCGCGTTCAGTTGGTTATCGAATCTCGTATAAGTTTTAACTCCACCTCCCTCCCCTCCTGCCATGAGACGCTTTTCCCTGTTTCTAAATGGTACACGAGGGTTTTTAGGGCGGTAATTAAAGTAGGATTAATAAACGGTGTGGCGGAATGGCCCCACCTCTCTCCAGGATGTGGTAATAGTTTTAGTTTTAATCGTCTAAATGTCTGGGAGGCGTCTATTTAATAGTTCTGGTGTATTACCATAATTTAAATATGTTATTCTGTAATGTGGGCCTTGTTTTTAGAATGTATATGTAAAATAAATGAGGCAATGTTTAAGACCTCAAATGGCCCACATTTGATTGTATTGTGTTTTTAGCTAATAACTATCCAATCATCTGGTGAGTAAAAAATAAATGTCAGAAGGTTATTCTGGCCACATTTCTCCCATATCTGGTGTTGTCTTGTCGCATTGCGTAAAACATTTTTTGTCAAATAAAATGATTGCCAACAAATTAATATGTATTGTATCATAGCCATGGCATATTACCTCTGATAAACAACATTAAAATGCAGCAGTAATTACACAAGACAATGATCATAATAAATACCATCAGCTGTTGTCAACATTAAAGGAAATGAAAACAAGGCATTAGCTAAAATCCATTTTCCATGTGTACACAAAGTTTAACATTGTATGTAATATTCGAGAACATTAAAAAAATACAGAAAAATACAGTTGTAGCATAAATTCGATTAAAAACCCGCCTGTGTAGCGATTCCCACGGAAAATAAAAATTTAATGAGCTAGGCAAGCATGTGGTATTGTGACCCACTCGCATCAGGCCGACCCTTTCCAAATATTCAGAGCATGTTTACAAGGATAGTTTTGGGGTCAAAACGAGCGTCATAATGAGTTATTGTGCAACATTCCGATGTAATACAAACACTAGTCATCATAGAGGAACAAGCAGTTATCTTACGGTTCCACATGAATTCAATTTTATTCAAAACAATGAATGCGAATGAGCCTATACAAGTCAAGACCAATCATTTCATGCACTGTTTGTAAATATTTTTGTAGTAATTATTTATTCGCCACAAAAATGAAAATATAGTAATTATATATAACGATGTTTCTAAATGTTATTTATCCAGACAGATCGCCATTTGTTTTTACATATATAATTACAATATATTACCGTACAATATATATACAATTAATAAATGATATATCCATTACATTATATTTGTTTGGATAAATAAAATTTTGAAACATCGTTATATAATTCCCATATTAAAATTTTTGTGGCGAATAAATAATTACTACAAAAAAAAAAATTATTTACAAACAGTGCATCATAGTATAAAAATGATTTGGTTGATATTACTTCGTGAAAACATAAACAAAAAAAGTGTAATGAAAATCAATGGTTTGGTGTCGGGATTTAACCGGCGTCGCCCGATTACAAAATACATACGAAGGAACCAACGCCTTCACCAACTGAGCTAGCAGGACCGACAGAAATTCGCTGACTGATTTAAGTTGTTATGATAAATTGTACAATTCCTCTTTCATACATCGATATTCTAGTGATATTATAAGACTATACATGTTACTTTCTGTAGCTGGATACAATATATGTTTGTTATGTATGTTTATTGGTGTAGATTATCTCCCGTTGGTTGCATCCGATATAATTATTCTAAAAACGAGCCAAAGCTCGGCGAAACCTAGTCGACTTGTAGGCCCATTCGCATTCATTGTTTTGAATAAAATTGGATTCATGTGGAACCGTAAGATGCTTGTTCCTCTATGATGACTAGTGTTTGTATTACATCGGAATATCGCACAATAACTAATTTTGACGCTCGTTTCGACCCAAAAGCTATCCTTGTAAACATGCTCTGAATGCATGGAAAGGGTTGGCCTGATGCGAGTATGGGTCATATGTGACGTCACATCTCGGCATCCCGAAAAGCGTGCCAAAAATATGCATATTCGAAAATGTCCGGATGCACAGCATAAAATGTGGAATTTCTAATTCATTGAATTTTTTTATTTTGTTTGGCTTGGTGGACATTGAAATAGATAGCAGGATGTAATATAATATGAATCCAAGCCATAGACGTTTTTATTCCCTTTAAATTTAAGGTGACCTTATTTAATTAAATATCGCATGTTTTATTAACTGACTTTGACAATATTATTGAAATATAAAGCGTGATCTATCCCCACGTCTGAAATCAACCTTAAAGTGGCGCCACTTACTGGAGTTTAGTTGAATTAATGAATACACGCAAAAACGAGTAAATATCTTGTACATTTTGATCGATAAGACACTACATTTAATTGTTTGATCACGTAACGAGTGTATATGTGTAGAATAGGTTTTGTAGATATATGATGTGAAGTTTGGTGACTGTAGGTGACCGTTGTCATGGTGTTTTCGAGGTGCGAGCCTAAAGTAAAGGCTAAACTGCAAAAGTACCGATTTCCCATTGCAAAATCATGGCGACCATGTTAACGTTTTGTCAGATTATAAGAAAACTGTACCTGACCAAAATCTTGAAATTCATTCACAGCAACTGCCATCATGTCATTGATATACTGATGAAATGTTGTCAAAATCACATACCTCCAGCTCTTTTAAAATGCATGCATGTACGGCGTGCATCGATATTGACCAAAATAACCACTTTTCTCAGCATGCACCCACGTGTGCTTTGTGGAAGAAAATTACAAAAAATCACTCCGCCAACTACACTCTTCCACATATGCGTCATTTCACTTCCAATACATTCTGCCACAGGACCTGTTGATACGCCTGATTTAGTTTACTTACTTAGGTTTACTTAGATTGTTTCTGACCGTAGCCGTAGTAGGCGGTGGCCTCGGTGGTCAGATCTGCGCTTGTTTCTTTAAAAGCTCTACGGCTTCCTGGCAAGGCGGCTTTGTAGTCCTAGAGAGATTCTTCCATCCTCCAGTGGTTATCTAGGCGGTTTTTATATGAATTGTGCATTTACTACCTGTTCT
Source organism: Escarpia spicata (assembly GCA_963995525.1). Classification (NCBI taxonomy): domain Eukaryota; kingdom Metazoa; phylum Annelida; class Polychaeta; order Sabellida; family Siboglinidae; genus Escarpia; species Escarpia spicata. Next base: position 57,265,227 of record OZ023212.1, read on the forward strand.
GGTAAATTGTTCCAAATTTTATTAACTCTAAAACTCTGATTAGTGCATTCGGTTCACATGAAAAAGGGTCTCAAATTTAAAACATCATCATTTACAGGGGAGTATGGTTTATTTTAACACAACAGGAAATTTAACAGTGGTCTCATCCCTAATAGAAATGGTGATTATAGAGAAACATGTCGAATTTAGCCTGTTAGTGTTACTAAAGATACATGCAAATCATGCAGACTGCTGAACAAAATTATGAAATCCCTACACCTAATAATTTGCTATCAACTTCAGAAGTCAGGTGCCACGTACCCCTGCTGGTCAACACACACACAATAGCCAGTAGGCCTACTGTATGAATTTCTCTTTTACTAATTCCTTTTATTGACCCACACTGCCCATGACTGTTTGCACAGATAAACTTCTGGCGCACTTTTTGAGATTGCTCAACATGTTAGAAAAGCATACAATGTCAGGTGTTGTATCGAAGTTATCGTGGCCGTTGAAGCGGGATTCCATCAAACATGAAGTCATCGTCCGATGCTGTTTCATAAATATCACTTGAGCTGCCGGTATCGGATAGTAGCGACGTTGTCCATATAAAAGTCACCGAAAGTAGTCGCTAACTGTTCGGCCGATTCATGGATTGGTAAGATTACGTGTCGCGTGTTACCCATCAAATGTCACATTAATTTGAACAGTTGTTCTGATCCTTGCCGCAGTCTCTGATCTTTGCAGAAAATAACGTTTTCTTCGCACTGATCATCAGTTTGTTAACTATATTGCATTGCTCCCTGAACAGCTGCCGATGAACGGTGAGTTTGGTTCGCCGCCATACCCTCTCTGCTCGCCTGCGCGCGTGTTTGGCGTGTTTCACTTCATCTGAATACCATTGCGCGTTTGGTCTCAGTGTTATCAACTTTCTTTGGACAGGAGAGTGTTGGTCGACACCCGCTTCAATTCCCGTAGTATAGGCGTGTACAAGTTCATTTAGCGGCTTATCAGTGTTGTTCAAAATTGGAGTTAAATCCTTGATAAATTCCGGAATACAAATGTCCCGAAGCTTCCTGAAAGTGATCAGCTGGCAAACGCTGTCTGGCTTCGTTAAGTTAATTCTAAAACACATAGCCAGATGGTAGCCGGTAGGGTTACCCTTTGACATGGCTCAGAAACTGTTGGCATCCCGATCAACAAGGTTGATGACAACGTCCAACGTATGGCCTATCTTGTTAGTAGAGTCAACACTAACATTGGAACTAGAGCTTTTTCTATTGCTGCACCAACTCTTTGAAATATGGTCCCTCTTAGTGTTAGATCAGTTGAAAATATTACAAAATTCTGTCGTCATTTAAAAACTTATCTTTACAACCTTGCTTATTCACTATAGCTCCCTAGCGCTGGAATACTGCTTATGGATTTTGAGATTGACCAATCCTTTTGTTTTGATGCGCATCTGAGCTTGGTTTCCAATGATTTAGGCGCAATAGAAGTTATCTTATTATTATTACATGTAGGGCCCTACTGCCGCGGAACTACTTCGAATTCGTATGCCTCTGTTTGTCAAAAGTGGGGGGAAATGACGTCATCCCTAATTGTTGATACGCCAATCCGTAACTACGCAGTGTGCAACTTCCTGTGAATGTCGCGCCAGTATAAGCATGCGCCAATTCTATGTTGCACATTCACGACAAGCGTCCATCCTCGTGCGCCATGGGATGCCGGTTGCGAATTACAATAACTGACATAGGCGGATCCAGGGGAGGCCTGGGGGCACGTTACCCTACTCTTTTGGTCTCGCTACGTCTGCGCTATAGTTGGGTGCCCCATACATCTTTGGAATATGCCCCCGTTATGTGCCCCCTAGACTTTGGAATGTGGCCCCGCTTAGGTTAGTCTTAAGGGGGTGCAATTGGAGGTTTTTGGCAAGCTTCCGAAATTATGAATAAATGTTCAACAACATCCATTCGTATTCCGATGTCATGATCCGACAGTGCGACGGCAGAGTGGTGTTGAAGCTCTGGCAAAAAATCGTCAATAACATCCCCGCGCTAGCTCTTCCAATGTCAAGATCCGACAGCGCGACGGCGGAGTGGCGACGTTGCGACAACGCGATAACTCGACAGCGGAATCGTGCTGAAGCCCCGGCTCAGCCTATCCAATATGAATTTGGTTCAGTGGAGGTTTTATGGCGATCCTCAAGGGGGTACATTTGGAAGTTCAGCAAGACTACTCTCTATGCATTAGTTCCTGACTGGGTCACGTGCCCCGGACCCGTGCTCACGGAGCGCCGATGAAAAAACCGGGGGCTCACTGAAGTGAAACAAAATTCTTTGACTCTGAGCTTATGGGGCGCCCCAGTCAAGTGAGAATAAAATAATTCCAGAATCCCGAGATCCAGAGTAATCAGGTTAATGTGAAACAAGTTTATAATGGTGTTCAGGAAAGTGAAATAGATGCGGGATGTTGATTCACTGGACATTTATATTTAAAAGATGGACGATCTCCGAATGCAATTTGAAATGCAAGGACACTACAAAACCAGCGGGACTTTATTGTAGACTATGTATACATGAAGAACGACATCGACAATTATCATACTTTGCTTAACCGCAACTTCGCTAACAGAAACGTAGATTATGCTAAGTAGCCGGGTGGTCAGGTGTGATCGTCTAAAAACTGTAATATCAATACATCCCTTGCAGAACGCACCGCATCGGCGAAACTGATAACTAAAGGTGTTTCCATATAAACTTTAAAGATATATTTTTTATTCTCATACCATTAAAATGAATTAGTTGATTTATATAGCCTACATGAAGGGGCCTACGGTTGTCAGAACTTGATGAATACTGGGGGGGGGGCGCATGAGGTTCACCAAAACCGCCAATTGACAGGCCTGTTGCGTGGTTGGGGGAGGGGGTAGTGTCGGAGACTATCGCGCTGGCGGAGGAGGGGTAGTGTAGGAGATTGTTTGCGGTGCCGATGGGGTAGTTTTGGGAGAGTTAATCGTTGCGGTGCCGTGTCGTTTCTCATTCTTGAGATAGCATAAACTCGGGCCAATATTGGCTCAATGTATTTTACTATATTGGGCCAATGTTGGTCTAGCAATGGCAGTTCCGATGCTTGGCCTAGCACTGGCCAATCAACATTGACCCATGGTTGGCATTCCAAGGTATAGGCTGTCTTCTCTGCCAACCTAGGCCCATGATGGAAAATGTTATGGTATCTGGGATGTGAATGTCGTGAACCTCCAACACCGGCGATATCACTGTGGGTTATCCAGCGTCTTTCTTCTGTGCAGTGCGCAGAAACTTAATTGCATCCAGAGCTCGGATTCACCACTACCACCCAGCATTGATACAATCAACGGTGGAGCATCAACGGTGAATTTCCAAATTCTCCTTTACGACGCCACCCAGCTGCCAGCTGAAAATTCTGACTGCTGATCCCAGACAACCGGCTCGGAAGGTAGAACCGTGTCTTTGTAATTGTGTTGGCGTCCGTGCTTCTGTTTATATTCAGTTGATCAGTGAACATTGATACGATTCTGACCATGTTTTAATTGTCACAATATTTTCCTATTCGTTGTCAATACAATTAACAATTATTTGTGTGTTTCGCCCTACGTATCGTTAGATCCGTCTGTCAAGTGCTCTCCATAAGTATTGCGCCTAGACCTAAATACAGTCTACACTACTTATAGGTTGTTTTAAAACATGAATCCATACTTTTGGTGTCTGCTATTCAAATCGTCTAGGAGGAAAAGTTTAACATACCGAGTACCCATACACATGCACACACGTGTATACGTCATCTCAATTATAGTTGCATGCGCTTAGGAAGATATTGTGGGAAGGTTTTTTTTCAATTATAATGCGGGCACCTCTAAGAAATAAATAACACCTTTGTCCCCAGAACAGTGACACATCTCGTCGGCAAAATATATTGTACTAGCCTACATATACTTCACTAAAAACACAACGTTACCTAAAACGACATAAATTCGAAAGACATATGCCTACTTGTCTCACACGCACGCATGCACGTTGGCACGCACGTATGCACGCACGCACGCACGCACACTCACACATACACCCACACACCAAACACATACATACACGCACCCACCACGCACCACGCACCACGCACCACGCACCACGCACCACGCACCACGCACCACGCACCACGCACCACGCACGCACATCTGGAATGCAAAACAAATAAAGCTTAACACCAAACTGAGGATATATAACTCAAATCTCAAGTCAGTATTACTCTATGGCTCTGAGATACGGTGAATTACACATAAAAAACTAAAAAAGACCTTCATCAACAAATGTCTCCACAGAACCCTACATCTAAAGAGGTTAGACAAGATGCCCATTACTACACTATGGGAATGGACCAAACAACTACAAATAGAAGACGAAATAAAGAAGATGACGTTAGTGGAGCCCAGTAGTGCAGCGGTAAGAGCTCCGGACCCTCGACTGAGAGAACGAGGGTTCGAATCCTGTGCAGCGGTGTCGAACCTTGGGCAAGTTCGTTTACACAACACTGCTTCAGTTCACTCAGCTGTATGAATGAGTACATGGCTATAAACAGTGGTGGATATTTGTGTACGAATAGTCTTCGCGTATTAATTGCAGTGTGGCTAAATGCTTCCCAGAGAAGTCGATATGGTGGAGGTAGTAAAGTGTAATTAAAGCGCTTTGAGCAGTCCTGTGGACTGGATACTGCGCTATGTAAGAATTTACCTTTACCTTTTCGACATGGCCGTGGATAGGAGATACAGGGAGGAAACCTACAACAAACATCACACGACAAGCAATGACATGGAACCCCCCCCCCCCCCCCAGGGACGAGAAGAAGAGGAAGGCCAAGAAACACCCGACAGAAAGACACGGAAAGCGAAAGAAAGCAGATGGGATACATCTGCAGAGATATTGAGAAAATGGCATCAAACGGACTAGAGTGGGGGGCCATGGTCGATGGCCTATTGCGCTCAGCGAGAAAACAGGCCTAAGTAAATAATTACCTCAAAGAAAGAATTTACAAATTTGTCTTCAGAACAGTGACGCGTCTGGTATGCAAAATGTATATTGTAGCAACAATAAAGCCCATAGATACTTCACAAAAAACATAACGTTAGCTAAAACTACGTAAATTCGAGACACCATATGCCTACCTGTACACGCAAACGCACACGCACAATCACACGCACACGCACGCACACACACACACAAACACACACACACACACACACACACACACACACACACATACATAATATATACACACCCATAACGTACGCACTATTTTCTTGTAACTAAAGTGACGAAGATGAAAGGGTAACATACATTCCCCTTTGTGGTTAATCTAGTTTTGTGTGTAGCTTGATATCAGTCTAGCCTTCGTGAAGATCTGTAACTTGCAGGACATCTATTTCGGGTAAGACCACCTTAAGGATGCGTCCGCCGAAAGAGTGCACTTGCAAATACCGTTTTGGTTTGATATGCGTGAATGTTTTCGATCACTTTGACATGGGACATGTTTGTCTCGTGAATACTCAATGTACTACTGCATTAGAAAAGATTAAACATCAAATGGGAATGCCTTTTCACATCCATAACTTACGTACTATTTTCTTGTAACTTACGTGATAAAGATGAAAGGTTAACATACATTCCCCTTTGTGGGTAATCTAGTTATATGTGTAGCTTGAAATGAGTCTAGCCTTCTTGAAGATTTTGTAACAAGTACGACAACTATTTGGGGTAAGACCACACTAAGGATCCGTCCGCCGAAAGAGTGCACTTGAAAATACCGTTGTGGTTTGATATGCTTGAATGTTTCGATCACTTTGACATGGGACATGTTTTTCTCGTGAATACTGAAAGTACTACTGCATTAGACAAGATAAAACAACAAATGGGAATGAGTTTTCACATCCATAACTTACGTACTATTTTGTTAAAACGTACGTGACGGAGATGAAAGGGAAATATACATTCCCCTTTGTGGTTAATCTAGTTTAGTGTGTAGCCTGATATCAGTCTAGCCTTCGTGAAGATTTGTAACATGTAGGAAAACTATTTGGGGTAAGACCACATGAAGGATCCGTCCGCCGAAAGATTGAACTTGAAAATATCGTTTTGGTTTGATATGCGTGAATGTTTTCGATCACTTTGACATGGGACATGCTTTTCTCGTGAGTACTGAATATACAACTGCATTAGACAAGATAAAACATCAAATGGGAATGAGTTTTCACATCCATAACTTGCGTACTATTTTCTTGTAACTTACGTGACGGAGATGAAAGGTTAACCCTTTTTGGTTAATCTAGTTATATGTGTAGCTTCAAATGAGTCTAGCCTTCGTGAAGATTTGTAACATGTAGGACTACTATTTCGGGTAAGACCACATTAAGTATCCGTCCGCCGAAAGAGTGCACTTAAAAATACCGTTTTGGTTTGATATGCGTGAATGTTTTCGATCACTTTGACATGGGACATGTTTCTCTGGCGAACACAGAATGTACTACTGCATTAGACAAGATAAAACATCAAATGGGAATTAGTTTTCACACCCATAACTTACGTACTTTTTTCTTGTAACTTGCGTGACGGAGATGAAAGGGTAACACACATTCCCCTTTGTGATTAATCTAGTTATGTGTGTAGCATGATATCAGTCTAGCCTTCGTGAACATTTGTAATATGCAAGAAATCTATTTCGGGTAAAACCACATTAAGGATCCGTCCGCCGAAAGAGTACACTCGAAAATACCGTTTTGGTTTGATATGCGTGAATGTTTCCGATCACTTTGACTTGGGACATGGTTGTCTCGAGAATACTGAATGTTCATCTGTATTAGACAAGATAAAACATGCATTAGTACATTCAGCTTTAACGAGACCAACATGTCCTATATCAAAGTGATCGAAAAACAATTCACGCATCACACCAAAACGGTGTTTTCAAGTGCAATCTTTCGGAGGGTAATGGCGGACGGATCCTTAACTTGGTCTTACCCCAAATAGATGTCATGCATGTTGCACATATTCACGAAAGCTAGATTGATATTAAGCAACACATATAACTAGATTAACCACAAATGGGAATGCCTGTTACACTTTCATCTCCGTCACGTAAGTTACAAGAAAATGCCTCGTTAATTACGCGTGTGAAAACTCAACCCATTTGATGTTTTGTCTTGTTTAATGCAGTAGTACATTCAGCATTAACGTGACCAACATGTCCCATGTCAAAGTGATCGAAAAGTAATTCACGCATCACACCAAAGCGGTGTTTTCAAGTTCGATCTTTCGGAGGGTAATGGCGGACTGATCCTTAACGTGGTCTTACCCAACATATATGTTCTGCATTTTAAAAGTGTTCACGAGAGCTTGTCTGATATCAAGCTACACACAAAACTAGATTACCCACAAAGGGGAATGTCTGTTTCGCTTTCATATCCGTCACGTAAGTTACAATAAAATGCCACGTAAGTTACACGTTTGAAAACTTTTCCTATTTGATGTTTCATCTTGTCTAATGCAGTTGTACATTAAGTATTTACGAGAACATCATGACCCATGTTAAAGTGATCAATAAAAATTCATGCATCACAGCAAAATGTCATTTTGAAGGGCATCCTTTCGGAGGGTAATGTCGGACGTATCCTTAATGTGGTATTACCCGAAATAGATGTCCTGCAGGTTACAAATCTTCACGACAGCTCGGTTGATATCAAGCAACACACATAACTAGATTAACCACAATGTGGAATGTATGTTACCCTTTCATCTCCGTCACGTAGGTTACAAGAAAATATCACGTAAGTTAGGCGTCTGAAAAAACTCATTCCGTTTTGATGTTTTAACTTTTATGATGCATTAGTACATTCAGTATTCACGAGTCGAACATGTCCCATATCAAAGTGATCTCAAATAGTCATCGCATCGCACCAAAACAGTATTTTCAAGTGCACTCTTTCGGAGGTGAATGGCGGACGGATCCTTAACGTGGTCTTACCCAAAATAGATGTTCTGCATTTTAACAGTCTTCACAAAAGCTAGTCTGATATCAAGCTACACACAAAACTAGATTAACCACAAAGGGGAATATCTGTTTCCCTTTCATATCCGTCACGTAAGTTACAAGAAAATGCCACGTATGTTACGCGTGTGAAAACTCTACCCATTAGATGTTTGATCTTGTCTAATGGAGTAGTACATTCAGTATTAACGAGAGCAACATGTCCCATGTCAAACTGATCGAAAACAATTCATGCATCACACCAAAACTGTATTTTCAAGTGCAATCTTTCGTAGGGTAATGGCGGACGGATCCTTAACGTTGTCTTACCCCAGATAGATACCCTGCATCTTCACGAAAGCTAGAGTGATATCAAGCTACACACAAAACTAGATTAACCACAAAGGGGAATATCTGTTTCCCTTTCATATCCGTCACGTAAGTTACAAGAAAATGCCACTTATGTTACGCGTGTGAAAACTCTACCCATTAGATGTTTGATCTTGTCTAATGGAGTAGTACATTCAGTATTAACGAGAGCAACATGTCCCATGTCAAACTGATCGAAAACAATTCATGCATCACACCAAAACTGTATTTTCAAGTGCAATCTTTCGTAGGGTAATGGCGGACGGATCCTTAACGTTGTCTTACCCCAGATAGATGCCCTGCATCTTCACGAAAGCTAGACTGATATCAAGCTACACACATAAATATATTAACTACAAATGGGAATGACTGTTACCCATTCATCTCCGTCACGTAAGTTACACAAAAAATATCACGTAAGTTACGCGTGTGGAAATTCATTCCGTTTTGATGTTTTATCTTGATTGATGCATTAGTACATTCAGTTCTCACGATTTCAAAATGTCCCATGTCAAAGTGATCTAAAAGAATTAACGCATCACACCAAAACAGCATTTTCAATTGAACCCTTTGGGAGGTTAATGGTGGACGGATCATTAACGTGGTCTTACCCTAAATAGATGTCCTGCATTTTACAAATCTCCACAAAAGCTAGATTTACATCAAACTACACACATAACTAGATTAACCACATATGGGAAAGTCTGTTACCCTTTCATCTCCGTCACGTAAGAAACAAAAAAATGCCCCGTAAGTTACGCTTGTTAAAACTTTAACTACCTGTTAAATTATTTTACGTTTTATCTTGTTTAATACATTATTACATTCAGCATTAAAGAGACAAACATGTCCTATGTCAAAGTGATCGAAACACATTCTCGCATCACAAAAAAAATTGTATTAAAAGTGCACTCTTTCGGAGGGTAATGGCTGACGGATCCTTAATGTGGTCTTACCAGAAATAGATGTCCTGCGTGTTACAAATCTTCAAAAAAGCTAGACTGATATCAAGCTACACACATAACTAGATTAACCACAATGGTGACTGTCTTTTACCCTTTCATCTCCGTCACGTAGGTTACAAGAAAATGCCACGTAAATTACGCGTGTGAAAACCCTACCCATTTTATGTTTTATATTGTCTAATGCAGTACTACATTCAGCAATGACGAGGTCAATGTCAAATTAACGCATCATATCAAAACAGTATTTTTAAGAGAACCCTTTCGGGGGGCAATGGCGGATGGATCCTTAATGTGGTCTTACCTAAAATAGATGTCCTGCATGTTACAAATCTTTACGAAAACTAGACTGATATCAAGCTACACACACATCACTAGATTAACCACAAAGGGGATTCTATGTTAACCTTTCATCTCCGTCACGAAAGTTACAAGAAGATACACCCAATTAACTATAATTAATACTGGCTCTAAAAACTGGCAAGCCACATGTGACGTCAGGCATCCCCTAGTGAGTACACAAAACTTGAGGTTTTCCATCGATTACGCCACCAACAGAACACCAAATTCCCACGAATTATTGCCGTGAATTTACCAAAATACGGATTGTTTGACAACATCAAAAGGTTAAAGTATATCTTCGGTGTGAAAGCCAGCACTCTCCATGTCTTGTGTAGGGAAACTTCACGCTCATTTGAGAAGTGGATTTAATATTGCTGTGTGTGTAACATGAACACACGTACATCTTGAGAGTTGCGTGGTTCAATATCGAGGAAATTAATTCGTGGACACAATACTACCTTCACATGCATGCTTTCATGTTTCAGTTCGCTTTGACATTGGTATAAGGCTAGTTAAAATGCTAGTCAAAGCATTTGAATGCAAATGAAAATGTTATGTTTCAGTTAACCCAAATGCAACGATAAATACATATGCAATATATCTTCACGATCGCGTTCAATTACAAATGTGTTGGGGGTCGCAATAAAATGCAAATGCATATACTGTTGTAATGCGTTTGATATACGCAAATTCTAATAGTAATGGTTATTAGTGCAAGTACGCATGCGTACGGCATTTAATTGGGCATTTAAACAAGTCATTGTTTAGGAGTCGAATCAAATATAAATGCAAACGTTTTCGGTAAGCGTACAATTGCACTGAAAACATCATGGCTGCATTTAAATGCGCTCTCATATACTCAACAAACAAATGTGCACTCAAATATCTACGCATTTGCGTTTGCTAGCAAGCCTTGCTAAACTGTTTGCCTTTGAAGTAGCATCTTTGTTTTTGTTTGTATTTGACCATATTCTGATGGTTAGTCGTACGTCATTGCCCTTATTTTGTTTCCGGACGTCAAGGTGATCTGCCATAGTGGCTATACACAATCGAATGTTGTGCAATGTCTTCCATAGGACTCAAACAGTGCAGCGGTATGTTGATAGACGATGCCAGTAACAAAGTCTGCCAGTAATATGCAAGTTCATCATCCTGCGAAAGATGCACAGCTGAAAAATAGTTTACTATGGCAAATGGCATACAAGCCTATTGCAGCCATCCCATAAGTTGTCGTCAAACATGCCGATTCGCAGCAATATGCAATTCAATGGCAAACTTGTCTTGGTAAATACATTTCGGAATCACTTGCCGATGGTGGGGAGCATTGAGTGCGAAAGTAGGATAGTTTCACAGTTCCATTATCTGCATGGACTAACGTGATTGCATTAACCTACCGTGCCGTTCTCGTTGAACTGCGGCTGTCCAAGATCATTGTAAGTCATATCGCTGGGAAAGCCAAGTCCTCCGACGAGCAGATTGTCCTTGAGGAAGGACATCGACGCACAGAGGATGAACGACAGGAATAGGTTGACGTGAAGTGTATTTCTGGGGCAGTGCAGTTTCCTGAAGTCAAAACAATAGTGCTTATATTATTAATAAAGTCGAAGGTGTCGCGTGGGGTAGTATCGATCTTCGTAAGACAGGACGGAATACCTTGGAAGTGAATAAGCAACAAAACACCACGAAGTAGGACAAATCCCTGATGGCAAGAGGGCAAGGAAACATTTGTCTGATAGAGAATCCAACATGTATCGTATCGCTGTGTAATCCACCCTTCTGATGTGTTTGTTAAAACTTTTTTTAAATATATTCACCTCCTAGCATTCAAACAAAAAGCAGATCATATATTCAATTTATTTGTCTTCTTGTGTGAGAAGACGTTCGATCTAAGATCGAATCAACATTGTTCTTTCACCAACCCTACCAGGTGTTCAATGGACCTTCCAAATTAAGAGAAAACCAGCTTGAATAAAACTTGTATATCCTGTCAATGTCAACGTCTTTGTCTGAACGTTTGTTAAACCATATATAAACATATAAAACAACATTTCAGTCATATTTGTATATTGTCTTGTTGCGACGAATTGATTTCCACAAGGGTGAGAACTCCACAACCAACTGGATTTCGATATATAAATGGTTAAGTTGAACAATCAACAGTCTGAGATCAACACTCAAGATTAAACCAACCAACTGTATCCGTCTGAAATGGTAACGACTATAAGAAACGTGTTGTTGTCTACCCAAATGTTCAACCGGGACCTTTCCAAGATCATAAGAACGTATTTTGTCACTTGCTGCGGAAGAAGCTTCTACAAACAGTGTCTGCCTAACGAGTCCGTTCATCTTGGGTATTCCATGGGGGCCCTTAGCTGGTTATCTGAAAGGTGAGGGTTCAGAGTCACACAATAAATACATTATATGCTGCGTAATTATGTACAATATGCCTAGATGTCTGACGTATGTATCGAACATAGTTAATAAATATACGTACGTTAGTTAATTCCGTAGCAAGCATAACTGCTATAGCGTAGTCCTAGAGGGTTTGCATCTCGAACAATATCCTTTCAGGAATTTATGTATTACTCTTCTTACCGGTTTTAGGGTTCGAACTTTACATTGTTCGATTGTTCGTAGCATTTCGGGTATTTTCTGCATTTGGGCGCATTGTGGGCTAATTTTTCGTAACTTGAGTTAACCCGAGCAACTGCTGAAATTTACTTTTTAACAAACCTTATTTGTGAATGCTGTTTCCCGCGTCTATGTTTGTGTAGTGTGATCTGCAGGAAGTCTATTTTGCTAGTATAACAAGGCATTATCAACATACAAAATGTGTAATTCGATATGATATCTCAATATGATAAAATGTATTTTGCTCTAGCTTACATGTTTGTAGGCCACATGTAACGACGTCGGAGGTGTTCTCTGCGCACATGGCTGATGGTTCCCCCGAACAGCGAAAGTTTTCCGCCCAAGCTTCCAGCGACTTGGACACGTTCTTTCTGCACAGAGCCAAGGAACTTGTGTCTGGTAACACTGCGTGTTTTAATATCCCGTCTTTACCCACGGCTAGACGAGGAGCAATATTGTAGGGGCCAGACGAGTTTATAATCTCTTTTATTGTCGGAATATATTATTACGATTAATCAATACATCTATCGTTACAAATTAATTCTATCATCACATTAATTGTGCTATCTACAACTATGCAAAACAACAACAACAATTATATGTTTGTGTCTTCAGCTCAATCTCTTATGCACCGATAAGCAAAACAAATACATTTTCTGGTCGAATATGATAACTTGGTTGTCTAAATTGCCATTTGTGAGCATTATCTGAAACTGTTACTTCGAGCTCTATTTAATCAAGGCAGCTATAGTCAACCAGCCCAGGGATATGTTTCTTGTTTACGCCGCTAAAATGTACGCAACGTTAACGACGCAACGTTAACGACGCTGTGAGCCATTTGTAGGTGGTCGACTGATGATAACGATTCTGGATCAGAACATGTGCGTGTGCAACAACCCAAATGAACCAAGTCGTTGGTGTCTATTCGAAGCAATGACAGACATATGGAGAGAAATGATGCACGAAAAAGTCATATCGCAGGTAGGGTACTGTACACTCAACATCACCGAAGTGTTGTGACCGCTCACGTTGATACCATAACAACTGGGGCGCGGTATCCCGGCGATAGAAAGTCGGACTATCATTTGAGTGGACCGGATTTCGAGTCCACTTGCTGCTGTCTTAATATTTTCGTTCGGCTCATTTTGGATTTGTGTTTTGGAAAGGACATTATTATCCTTTGATATATTTGCCTTGTATATATGGCAGAGTAACTAAAACGTCAGTTGTGTTTACCGTAGAATATGTCATGTTTACACGTCTGTTTATTTGTTTTCATCGCATTGCTGTCACAAGTATATCTAGACTCACAATTCGTTAAAAATTCTATCAAGAAAAAGTTCATTTATAAATAATTATACGTAATATACATTTTCTAAACGTTCTGTATCTCCAACAATACGACTTTCGAATTAAACCAAACATATCACATGGATTAGCCGATCAGCAGAAGATTTCTTAGCAGTTTATTAAAGGTAGTTCAATAATATCTCACAACTACAACCTTAAATGAAGCTAGTGTAGATCTATATTCAAGATTCCTCGCTGCGGAGAGCAAACCTCACAGAACAAGTTGTTCTGATAGTGCAACGAAAATCAGCTAGCCCCATAGAAACCCTCATTCTATGCAGCTCACGTGGACTGTCAGAATAGTAAAGGGCTATGGAATTATACTGGATTAATAAAATAAAATAAAAACTCACTTTTATTTATGCTGATGGGATATGTTTCAGACTGGTCCTAATCTAGCCAGTGATGCAATGGTTAGTTAAGTTCGTGAAATAATGTCATTCTTTCAATACAAATGCTTTTTTAAAGGAGTTGACATTCTCACGTTCTTGGTCTGACTTTGCTGTTTATCCCGCTTTTGTATTGTTTGTCATCAGTTTTTATGTATTGATTTCCAATCTTAGTGCTGTTGACACATTGTCGAAACGAGTAGAAGCGATTCTTTGCATATTATAAAAAACAAAATCCTGTCATCACAAACACACGCAGCTACTGCCAAAGAACGTTGGTAGAAGTCCATGTTGTAGTTAATTTTCAAAATCTTAAAATTGTATATGTTTCAGGACGAATTCCTGGCAACAACTGATTTTGAGTGGATGCGCACAGAAAGAGACATATCAGCCCTGTTCAGCGACAACACTTCTCGCGTGATGAAAACTGGACTGCGTCTAATCTCTTTGAAGTCGCACAAAATAGATTGCCCATGGCGAGAACAGTGGCAAACCATCACCGGACAAGGTACCACTGAGACTTTTTCATTAACTATTGTTCACATACATATCCTCGCACTGCGACAGTGTGTGTGTGTGTGTGTGTGTGTGTGTGTGTGTGTGTGTGTGTGTGTGTGTGTGTGTGTGTGTGTGTGTGTGTGTGTGTGTGTGTGAGCGTGCGTGCGTGCGTGTGTGTGTGTGTGGGTGTGTGGGTGCTTTATTGGTGATTTTTGAGTTTAATTACATAAACGACAATGATAGACGTTTTAGAAAGCATGTGCACTATTTCGTAATATTTATGGAGTACTACTAGTCCGTGTTTGTTTATATGTCAGGAACCTGTTAAAGGGGCAATGCCTGTCAAACCTTTCCATATAATAGGTGTTTCTAAGCCATTGGCTGGCAAAAACAAAAGAATCGTTATACTTTTTTGCTTTTTCGCCTGGGTGTCTTCATGCAGATGACACCCATATTTACATTTCTGTATCTGCTCATAATACTAATTATTTCTTAGATCAGCTCAGAAATTGTCTTAAAGACAAGTTCATTTGGATGACTGGGAGTAGATTTAAGTTAAATTATTATTAAACAGTTTCTTATTATTGGTACACAGAGGCCGCGTTCAAAATTAGAAGCTTTCTCCCACGCCTTTTCATAGACAGTGCGTTACGCCTGCACTTTCAGCACGAAATCTAGGAGTTACTTATGATGATAATTTCAATTTTTGACGGCATATTTATTAAACTTGTCGTTGCTGTTATTATTATTATATTCTTAATTTACGACGTATTCGCCGTTATATGCCTCTCTCTGTTGCAAAAAAAAACAAGTGCAACCGCATTTGTTACGGTTATTGTTTAAGCTTCATCATAGCAATTCCCTTTTTCATAATCTTGCCCTTAAGAAAAACACTAAGTTACAACGTGTACATAATTGTTTAGCTGGAGTTGTGAATAGGTCTCCGTTGTTTTCTCACTCAGTGCCTCTTCTAATGTTTTTGCACTGGCTTCCTGTCCCATATTGTATAAATTTAAAGATCCGTTCCATTACCTACCAGGCACTTTCGTGTAAGCAACCATCATATTTACATTCATTGCTTACTCCTGTATGAAAATCTATCCAGCTTTGATCATCTAGTTGTGATTTACTTTTTGTTCCTAGAGTCAATACAACTATTGGAACAATGGCATTTTCTGTTGCTGCACTAACTCTTTTGAATATGGTCCCTGTTAGACATAGATCGGTTGAAAATATTACACAATTTCGCCGTCATTAAAAAATATACGTTTATAACCTTGCCTATCCTCTTTAGCTATATGGCGTATCGAACCACCTGTTGACGATTTTATTACTGCTTATCGAATCTGAGATTGGCAAATCCTTTTGTATTGATGCGCCTCTGAGCTTGGTTTCCGAGGATTTAGGCACAAAAGAAGTGACCTTATTATTATTATTATTATTATTATTGTAGACACCAAGGAAGCAGCGTTGACCCACGCCTCGTCGTTCGTGCAGTCGGTCCGCACTTGGAGCAATCGGATTTTTGCGAGTGGGCTTTCCACGGACAGAACGGTCGACGAGAAAGCAAAGATCCTTGTCGATCTGTATACGCGGCTGGTTGAAGAAGTGGCTGTATCGCAAGGAGAACGGGGCTTGGATGCTGTCTTGTTGTTTGTCGCAATAGCCAAGCAATGCTAGGATTGTGTCAGAACCGCAGCGATTGATAATTTGTGACTCTGCTAGCTGCCGTTTTGTTTGGTGATTAGTCACTCACTCAAATGGATTGAGTAATTCAGGCTTGGGTTCAAATGCAAATGCATTTGCATTTCAAAATATCGCATTTGCACTTGCATTTGCATTTGATTTTCGGGATCAAATCATTTGCATTTGATTCAAAAACACTTGCATTTGCATTTGAATGTCAAGACCAAAAACACTTGCATTTGCATTTGAATCAAAACACTTGCATTTTTATTTGAATAAGAAACACTTGCATTAGCAGTTGAATAAGAAACACTTGCATTTTCATTGTTGGATAAAAAACAGTCTAGTTGTCTGGATGTTTAACTGGTTATTTGTATGCCCGGTATCTATTGTGAATTCGGTATATAATTGTTGTTTGTATTATAATAATAAAAATTATGACAAACGTCTATAGTGACTAAATCCCCAGGAATCTGAGCTCAGAGGCGCAAAATACAAGAATCTTTGGGCAAAACCGTTAATAGGGACAAGCAAGAGTCGTTATTAGAGCAAGGGACCGCCGAAGGTTAGGGTGGGAATGCAATTTCAAATAAATAAGTCTTTTAGTTTTTCATGGAAGGTATTTATAGTCGCAGATGATTTTAAAGCGATATGGAGTTGATTTCAGATTTTTGGTACAGCTACAGAAAAAAACATGTTTGCCGATATTAAGCTTGGTTTTCGGAACAAAAAGTCGTGAAACAGATGATCTGAGATTCCTTGGGATATCGGAAAAACGAAGAAGATTAAACAAATAGGATGGGTGTTGCGTAGAAAGGGTACGATATGTGATAGTGGTTAATTTGGAATTGGATTCGATATGTAACTGGAAGCTAATGCAACTGTCTAAATAGGGGCAGAGATGGTGAGAAACGAGGTGCTTTTAGTATTACACGTGCTAAACAGTTATGTACACGTTGGAGTTTAGCTAAGTCCCTTTTAGCAATATCGTTTAGGAGTGAGTTGCAGTAATCAAGGCGACTGCTAGTTAGAGAGACTGATATTGTTTTAGCAATATATAAAGACAACTAACGCCGAATTCGGCGGAAATCACGTATATGGTAAAAACAGGATTTAGATACTTGAGAAATGTTTCATTTTGTTTTATGCCAATAATAATTAGATCAGTTTTATCTAGATTTAGCTTCAATTTAGTTGCTTCCATCCACAGATGTCAGTGAGACAGTAATTTAAAGTTGATGGAGATGTCTGTATATCTTTTGGTGCAAGTGATATATACACCTGTGTGTCGTCAGCATACAAGTGATGATTTATACTTTGATTACTTATGACTCGACTAACGGATGTAGTGTACAACCTAAAAAGAACATGGCCAAGGACAGAACCTTATGGGACACCAAATGGAAGATGTTCTGGACAAGACAATGAGACAGATATGTCAATACTTTGGTTTCGGTCTGAAAAATATGAACTAAACCACTGAAGAGCCGTGCCAGATATACCAAAAAGGAGATGTAAAAAATGTCGTATCAAAAGCAGCTGATAGATCTTTTAAGGTGAGAGCAGTCAATTTGCCATGATCCATATTGCATACAATATCAATGTGTATTTAAAAAAGAGCCGTCTCAGTTGAATGAAATTTCTTGTATGCTTGTAGATTGTAGATCAGTTGATAAATGCTGTGAATAAATGTGTTCATGGTGTGGATTTGCAACAACCTTATCCAATACTTTCAACCGTAAACTAAGATTTGAGATAGGACGGTAATTGTTATGGTCATTTTTTGCACAGACTTTGTTTTTTAATAAGTGGATTGACAAGAGCTTGCTTGAATTCGTGTGGAACAAGACCATCCTGCATTGATATAGTTATAATATTTGTAATAGGATAAACCAATTGATCAATGCAACTCTTCAGTAGAAATGTTGCAAATTTGTTAGGACACTTTTGTATGATTATGCGAACTTCAATTGTAGATGCAGGTATAAAACATTGCAGTGTATTATAAAAAATCGGCTGCTCAGTCAATCAGCGTCTTTAATAACAAAACGTGATCGAAGTAAGCAATCTTATCCATGAAGTATTTTGAAAACATGTTGCATACTGTATCCAATGAAGAGGTATCAGGCAATAGTTTTGGTTTCTCCTGATGAAGCACACTATTGATGAATTTCCACATTTAGCGAGGGTTTTCAGAATTGTTGATATTAAATTCGTATAATAGTGTGATTTTGCTTTTGACTTCATGTGTTTGCATAGATGTAACTGCTTAGTATAGCGGAACCTATTAAGGGGTGAACGGATACGTCGCCAAATTGTTTCAAGATATCGACGGCGACGTTTTGCTTGTATTAGCCTACACGCTCCCTCCGATCAAATTCTGCTGGTCTGCTGACAGCACCAACCACACGCCTCAAGTCTTTCGGAGATCGTGCGTTCTCCAAAGCGGCCGGCCCCTGTACTTTGGAACAATCTGCCACAGTCAGTCAGACAGAGTGACACTACTGCGTCGTTTAAGACGGCGCTGAAGGCACACTTTTTTTAATCGCTTCCACTACCTAAATGAGTGACATATAATTGTGAACTTGTTTGTAAAGCGCTTTGAACAGAACTAAGGACTGGATACAGCTATATACGACTTTATTATTATTATTATTATGTTTAGTGACATCCATGGTAATGGTGGACGAACTTTTGCTTTTTTGTTTGTTTGGGGGCATGCTTATCAATAAGATTACTTAATGTAACGTAGCACTGGTTTACTAGCTCAAGCAGTGTAGTTTTTGGCTGAATCAAGACATCGAAATTTGCAAGGTCCTCCCGATGTATGTCCATACTAATGCCATTTGTGTATCATACTAGAGAAAAAGGGCAAATTTTATTGCCGGATCACCTCATGGTATCCAGAAATTATATAACTGGATCTATGCATTACAATAACAGCATATCAATTAAAGGCAGCATTAAAATTATTGTTGTTTACACGCATCAAAGGTGAGGGGCCAACCACCACAGGCATTGTTCCTTGGGAATAGTGTCCCCCACCCGAGGCCACAATAGCCAATCTCTCAGACCCAACTGATGGCAGCCAATTACTTCATGCCAGATCCATGTAACTAATATTCCCATCATCAATGATTGGCGTAAGTCAACAAACACCGGCAGAGCAGGCCAATGAGGAATGCCAATGAGGAATGCTATTGTTACCTCACACTATTTGACTCATAACACAGTGATGAATATACGCCGAACTAACTAACATACCACAATGAGCAACGTGCGATATATCTAGGCAAGTCCACAAACCTTACACTCAGCACCGGCTGAGCATGCCAAGGAGGAATGTCATTGTTACCACCCAATATTTGACTTGTAACACAGGGATTAATGTATGCCAAACTAATGAACGGACTACAATACACGAGGAACATGCGATATATCCAGGCAAGCCCACAAACCTGGCACTCAGCACCGGTTGAGCATGAGAGAGAGGAATGCCATGGTTACCACATAATCGTTGCCTCATAACACAGTGATGAATATACGCCTAACTAACTAACATACCACAATACATGAGCAACATGCGATATATACACAAGCCAACAATCCTGACATTCAGCACCGGCTGAGCATGACAGGGAGGAATGCCATTGTTACCACACAATATGTTGACTCATAAATCATAGCACAGTGAAGAATGTATGCAGAACTAACGAACAAAACACAATGCATGAGTAATATGCGATCATAGATCCAGCCCACAAACCTGACACGCAAGACCGGCTGAACATGCCAGGGAGGAAAGCCATTGGTATCACACAATATTCCACTCACAACAGTTGATGCATAAGTTATGGGGCTGAAAACTCATTCCCATTTGATGTTTGATCTTTCAAATGTAGTAGTATATTCAGTATTCACGAGACAAACATGTCCCATGTCAAAGTGGTCGAAACAAATTCACGCATATCACACCACAACGGTATTTTCAAATGCACTCTTTCGACGGACGGATCCTTAATGTGGTCTTACCCAAGATACATGTCCTGCATGTTACAAATCTTCACGAAGGGTAGACTGATATCAAGCTACACACATAACTATATTAACCACAAAAGGGATTGTATGTTACCCATTCATCTCCGTCACGTAAGTTACAAGAAAATAGTACGTAAGTTATGGGTGTCAAAATTAATTCCATTTGATGTTTTATCTTGTCAAATGCAATAGTACATTCAGTATTCACGAGACAAACATGTCCCATGTCAAAGTGATCGAAAACACTCACGCATATCAAACCAAAACGTTATTTTCAAGTGCACTCTTTCGGCGGACGGACCCTTAATGTGGTCTTACCCCAAAAAGATGTCCTACATGTTACAGATCTACACGAAGGCTAGAATGATATTATGCTACACACATAACTAGATTAACTACAAAGGGGAATGTATGTTACCCTTTCATCTCCGTCACGTAAGTTACAAGAAAATAGTACATAAGTCATGGGGGTGAAAATTCATTCCCATTTGATGTTTGATCTTTCAAACGCAGTAGTACATTTAGTATTCTCGAGACAAACATGTCCCATGTCAAAGTGGTCGAAACAAATTCACGCTTATCACACCAAAACGGTATTTTCAAATGCACTCTTTCGACGGACGGGTCCTTAACGTGGTCTTACCCAAAATAGATGTCCTACATGTTACAGATCTTCACGAAGGCTACAATGATATCATGCTACACACATAACTAGATTAACTACAAAGGGGAATGTATGTTACCCTTTCATCTCCGTCACGTAAGTTACAAGAAAATACTACATAAGTTATGGGGGTGAAAACTCATTCCCATTTGATGTTTGATCTTTCAAACGCAGTAGTACATTTAGTATTCTCGAGACAAACATGTCCCATGTCAGAGTGGTCGAAACAAATTCACGCATATCACACCAAAACGGTATTTTCAAATGCACTCTTTCGACGGACGGATCTTTAATGTGGTCTTACCCAAAATAGATGTCCTACATGTTACAGATCTTCACGAAGGCTAGACTGATATTATGCTACGCACATAACTAGGTTAACCACAAAGGGGAATGTATGTTACCCTTTCATCTCCGTCACGTAAGTAAGAAGAAAATAGTATGTAAGTTATGGGGGTGAAAACTCATTCCCATTTGATGTTTTATTTTGTCAAATGCAATAGTACATTCAGTATTCACGAGACAAACATGTCCCATGTCAAAATGATCGAAAACATTCACGCATATCAAACCAAAACGATATTTTCAAGTGCACTCTTTCGGCGGACGGATCCTTAATGTGGTCTTACCCCAAACAGATATCCTATATGTCACAGACCTTGACGAAGGCTAGACAGATATCATACTACACACATAACTAGATCAACTACAAAGGGGAATGTATGTTACCCTTTCATCTCCGTCACGTAAGTTACAAGAAAATAGTACGTAAGTTATGGGTGTGAAAACTCATTCCCATTTGATGTTTTATCTTGTCAACTCGAGGCTATATTTGGCGGAGATAGATCGTAGAAATTGGTGGTGTAAAAAAGTGGATAAACAAGTGGAATTACTGATTGATAAGTATTATTTTGCCTTAATATCATTCATAAAGTTGCAATAAACATATATTGAGTAGCAGTTGTGCTTAAAGTTAGTTAGTTAAAGTATTTTAAAACACCTTAGTATAGTGAGTGATAATAGGGTAACTCACTTAGGCGGCTTAGCCTTCGATAAGTTGTAAACAAGATTTAACAAACCTGATTATGTGGTAGAATATATAGGAGATAAAGTAACAACCATCAAACTACTTACATAAGATAATATCTGTGTAAGCCAGTACTTGCTATATATTTTGGTTAGGTACCATTGTTGTTAAAATTAAGCAAGGGCGATAGTCGGGCGGCGTAACCTAAATAAATAAAGCAGCCTAACATAACGTAATTGATTGTATTTAAACAAGGTCACTACCGGTGATGTTAGCGTTCGTGTTAGGATAAATAGTCGGCTGTGTAATTGAAATTTTTAACCTAAAGTGTGCTGTAGTACACAGGAAACAGTCTTTATAAAGACTAAGTTAGTTAAGTTATTAAATAAATTCTGATCGGGATATGGCGCCTTGCAAGCGGCAAGTCAAGGCAAAGCGACACTTGGTGTGCGATCACTGCCACAGCTGGGTAGATTTTGCATTGTCCGGGTGTGGAAAGTCATGGGCAGAAACCATGGAGGAAGGATTCACCTTTCAGTGCATTGGATGTTGGAAGGTGGAGTGTTTGCAGAAGGAGATAGTTAGGTTGACAGATATTGTGAAGGGAATGGAGATGGGAATTAGCAAGGAGGCAGGTCGAATGGAGAGAGACGACAGGGAGAGAGATGAGGATACTGCAAGACTGAAGGAGAATAGCAGTGGCAAGAACACTGAGGAAATGAGATTGAGAGGAGAGAAGGTGATTGGAGGGATAGAAATTGGAAAATCGACAACAGAAAACGTGACAAGCGTGAAGGTGACAGGGAAGAAAGTGACTGTAGAGAAGGAGGGAGGGAAGATGGAACGGGAGAGGAGAGAGGAAAATGAGACGGGACGAAAGAAGAAGGGACGAAAGGAAGTGAGAGCAAATGTGATAGAAGAGAAGTCGATAAAAGGGACGCTGACAGGAGGAAAGGTGACAAGAGAAAAAGCGACAGGAAAGAATGGATCGGAAGAGAATGTGACAGGAGAGAAGACGGCAGGGGGGAAAGACAACAACCAGACAGATGCAAACCGAAGAAGGAGCTATTCTAAGGCAGTGATTGAGGGGGAAATGAGGAAAGAGAGGGTGTTTATGGGTGACTCCATTATGAGAAAGACGGACAAGACACTGAGCGAGGGGAAGGACATCGTTGTTTGTTTACCGGGGGCTAGGATTGAACATGTAACTGACAGGGTAGAGAAGGTATTGTGACATGGCAAGGGGGGATCTATACTGGTACATGTAGGAACGAATAATGCAGACAGGGAGGGAACAACTGCGATAGTACAGAAGTATAGAGAGTTAGTGAGGAAGCTAAAGAAGACGAGAGTCGAACAGATTATTTTGTCAGGAATTTTGCCAGTAATGGGAGGAAGGGGGGCAACGTATAGAAACTGCAAGAGGATGGCGATCAATGCACTAGCTGAGCAGATGTGTGAAGAAGAGGGGGTGGGATTCACAGATTTATGGGGATACTTTGTTGAGAGGGAAGATATGTACATGAGAGATGGCCTCCATCTTAGTGGAAAGGGGGCAGCAGTTTTCTCAGAGAATCTGCTGCAATCTGTTGACAGTGGGACAGGTTGCATCTATTTAAACTAGATTCGCAGGGGGGACTCACAGAAAAGCCTGAAAATGGAGGCATTGATAAAGACAGCACAAATAAATCAACAAATAACAGTCTGGAAAACTCTTCTGAAGCTGGATATAAATGTGTTTGTTTAAATGCAAGGAATATAGTAAACAAAAGAAATGAACTAAACTTTATGGTAGAAGATATTGACCCTCATATAATAGGTATAACCGAATCCTGGACCACCACCGATATATCAGATGCTGAATTGGGACTGACAGGATATGTAATGTTTAGAAAAGATAGAATAGGAAGAAAGGGAGGTGGAGTTATTTTATATATTAAAGAATCTATTCAGGCTTATGAATTAAATTAGAAAGAGAAGCAGATTGCGAAGAAGCTGTTTGGTGTAACATAGTTACAGGAAACTCAACGTTAACAGTTGGGTTAGTTTATCGAAGTCCAAACATAAGCATAGAAGAGAATGAAAAAATACAAAACGCTATAAGGGAAGTAAGCAAACGGGACTGTATTATTATGGGGGATTTTAACCATGGGCATATACAATGGAAATCTCTACAGAGTATGGGGAGAGAGGACCAAAAGTTTTAAGTTTTAGTTCAAGGTACATTCCTTTCTCAACATGTGCTAGAACCAACCAGGGGTGAGAATGTGTTAGACATAGTTTTGTCCTCACAGAATGAATTAGTTGACAATGTCATGATATGTGAGCCACTGGGGAGTAGCGATCACAACCAGATACATTTTACCATCAAAGTAAAATCAGAAAGGAATAGCAAAAAGCAGTATAGGAGAAATTTCCACAAAGGAAGGTATAAGGACATGAGAAAATATTTAGCAAAGATAGACTGGAATAAGACACTGAAAAATAAGACGGCAACAGAATGCTGGAATATATTAACGAGTGAAATTAAGTGCATAATCGATAAATTTGTACCCTTCAAAAAACAAGGAAAACGGTCCAAAAAGAAACATTTATCGAAAGAAGCCATTAGAAAAATTTAGTATAAACAAATGATGTGGAAGTCATATAGATGTACTGGAAATGATGAAGACTACAACAATTATAAAGAAGCACTTAACCAAGCTACAGCTGAAATTCAAAATTCAAAGAGAAGCTATGAACAACAATTAGCTAGTAATATAAAACATGACAGCAAGAGTTTTTATGCGTATGTTCGAAGCAAACAGAAAGTTCAAGATAAGGTCGGTCCTCTAGAAGATAGTGCTGGAAATATAATATCACAGGGATTCATAATGGCAGAAGACCTGAATGAGTACTTTAGTTCAGTGTTTACCAGGGAAGATATTAGTTCACTGCCAATACCAGAGGCTAAGTTCAAGGGGGCAGATTCAGACTATTTAGGACAATTAATTGTAACCCCGGAAATGGTAGCTAAGAAAATAAGGGCTATGAAGGATAATAAATCACCTGGAGTGGATGGTATTCCACCCAAACTACTATTGGAAATTGTAGAACAAATTAGCATACCACTTGCAACAGTTTTCAACTTGTCATTAGAAGAGGGAGTGGTTCCTTTAGAATGGAAAGAAGCAAACATTATACCGTTATTCAAAAAAGGTTCGAGAAACAAGTCAGAGAACTATAGACCAGTGAGTTTAACATCAGTGATTTGTAAATTATTAGAAAGACTAATTCAAGATCACATGGTGGATTTTCTTGTTAAACAAAACTTGATAAACCCATCTCAACATGTTTTTTTTAAAGCGAGGTCATGCTTAACAAATATGTTATGTTTTTTGGAAGACATCACTAAGTGGGTAGATGAGGGATCACCACTAGATATCGTCTACTTAGATTTTCAAAAAGCTTTTGACAAAGTACCACATCAAAGATTACTGCTTAAACTAAAGGCCCATGGCATAGGAAATGGTATAATAAACTGGATAGAACAATGGCTGATTGACAGAAGACAACGTATAGTAGTTGATGGGGAGGCTTCAAACTGGAAATCGGTATTGAGTGGGGTACCACAGGGATCAGTATTAGGTCCTATATTATTCTTAATATACATCAACGATTTGGATGATGAAATAACAAGCAAGGTGTTGAAATTTGCGGATGATACAAAAGTGTTTAGAAGGATTAAAGGTGATGGAGATAGACAGCATTTACAAGATGATCTTGACAGGTTGATCAAAGTGGCAAATGATGTTCAATTTTGGGAAATGTAAATGCCTCCACATAGGACATGGGAACGAAGAGGTAGAATATACAATGGGGGGTACTGTACTAAGTACTACTGTAAAAGAAAAGGACTTAGGGTTAACCGTTAGTGCTGATATGAAGATTTCAGAGCAGTGCGGAATTGCAGCTTCAAAGGGAAATCAAATCCTTGGATTAATTAGGCGAAACATAACGTATAAGGAAAAAGAGCTAATAATACCGCTGTACAAAACAATAGTTAGGCCTCATTTAGAATATTGTATTCAAGCGTGGAGGCCATATCGCAGGAAGGACATAGATATGCTAGAAAGGGTGCAGAGGAGAGCAACTAAAATGATACCAAATCTGAGGGATCTTAGTTATGAAATACGCCTAAAAAAATGCGGTTTAACAACACTAGATACCAGGAGATTGAGAGGAGATCAGATAGAAGTGTTTAAAATATTGACGGGTTATGAAAATATTGATAGAAATATGTTTTTCTCAGTTAAGAAAGATAGAAGGACTAGAGGACATGATCTTGCATTAGCAAAGGAGCAGAGTAGATTGGATATAAGAAAGTTTTCATTTTCACAAAGGACTGTAAATGAATGGAACAGATTACCTGCTGATTGTGTGGGTGCTAGTAGAGTGAATATGTTTAAAAATAAAATCGACACATACCTCAGACGGGCGGGATACACATAGATAAAAAGGTCGGACTCTCGATAAGCCAAGGGCTTCCTTGTCCACCTGCTACCTAGAGTTAATTCTCTGGGTGGCAATCTTGTTAAATCTTGTTAAATGCAGTAGTACATTCAGTATTCACGAGACAAACATGTCCCATGTCAAAATGATCGAAAACATTCACGTATATCAAACCAAAACGATATTTTCAAGTGCACTCTTTCGGCGGACGGATCCTTAATGTGGTCTTACCCCAAATAGATGTCCTGCATGTTACAAATCTTCGCGAAGGCTAGACTGATATCACGCTACACACACAACTAGACTAACCACAAAGGGGAATGTATGTTACCCTTTCATCTCCGTCACGTAAGTTACAAGAAAATAGTACGTAAGCTATGGGGGTGAAAACTCATTCCCATTTGATTTTCTATCTTATCAAATATAGTTTAAATTCAGTAATCACCAGACAAACACGTCCCATGTCAAAGTGGTCGAAGAAAATTCACGTATATCACACCAAAATGGTATTTTCAAATGCACTCTTTTGGTGGACGGAACCTTAATGTTGTCTTACCCCAAGTAGATGACCTACATGTTAACGATCTTCACGAAGGCTAGACTGATATTACGCTACGCACATAACTAGGTTAACCAGAAAGGGAAATGTATGCTACCCTTTCATCTCCGTCACGCAAGTAAGAAGAAAATAGTACGTAAGTTATGGGGTGTGAAAACTCATTCCCATTAGATTTTTTTTCTTGTCAAGTGCCGTAGTACATTCAGTATTCATGAGACAAACATGTCCCATATCAAAGTGATCGAAAACATTCACGCATATCAAACCAAAACGTTATTTTCAAGTGCACTCTTTCGGCGGACGGATCCTTAATGTGATCTTACCCGAAATAGATTTCCTGCATGCTACAAATCGTCACGAAAGCTAGACTGATATCAAGCTACACACATTACTAGATTAACCACAAAGGGGAATGGATGTTACCCTTTTATCTCCGTCACGTAAGTTACAAGGAAATGCCACGTAAGATACGCGATTGAAAACTCTACCCATTTGATATTTTTTCTTGTGTAATGCAACAGTATATTCAGCAATAACGAGAACAACATGTCCAATATCAAAGTGATCGAAACAAATTTACGCAGCACATTTTTGGTAACTTACGTGACGGAGATGAATGGGTAACAGACATTCCCGTTTGTGTTTAATCTAGTTATACTTGTTGCTTGATATCATTCTAGCTTTCGTGAAGATTTGTAACATGCATGACATCTATTTGTGGTAAGACCAAGTTAAGGATCCGGCCGCCATTACCCTCCGAAAGATTGCACTTGAAAACACCGTTTTGGTGTGATGCGTGAATTGCTTTTCGATGACTTTGACATGGGAGATGTTGGTCTCGTTAATGCTGAATGTACTACTGCATTAGACAAGACAAAACGTCAAATGGGTAGACTTTTCACACGCGTAACTTTCGTAGCATTTTCTTGTAACTTATGTGACGGATATAAAAGGGAAACATACAT
This sequence comes from Escarpia spicata, assembly GCA_963995525.1. Taxonomy (NCBI): domain Eukaryota; kingdom Metazoa; phylum Annelida; class Polychaeta; order Sabellida; family Siboglinidae; genus Escarpia; species Escarpia spicata. Next base: position 57,293,229 of record OZ023212.1, read on the forward strand.
TCCCCTTTGTGGTTAATCTAGTTTTGTGTGTAGCTTGATATAAGACTAGCCTTTGTGAAGACTTTTAAAATGCAGTACATATATTTTGGGTAAGACCAAGTTAAGGACCCGTCCGCCATTACCCTCCGAAAGATTGCACTTGAAAACACCGTTCTAGTGTGATGCGTGAATTGCTTTTCGATTACTTTGACATGGGACATGTTTGTCTCGTGAGTACTGAATGTACTACTGCATTTGACAAGATAAAACATCAAATGGGAATGAGTTTTCACACCCATAACTTACGCACTATTTTCTTGTAACTTACGTTACGGAGATGAAAGAGTAACGTACATTCCCCTTTGTGTTTAGCTTGATATCAGTCTAGCCTTCGTGAAGATCTGTTACATGCATTACATTTATTTCGGGTAAGTCCACATTAAGGATCCGACCGCCGAAAGAGTGCACTTTAAAATACCGTTTTATTGTGATATGCGTGAATTTTGTTCGATCACTTTGACATGGGACATGTTTGTCTCGTGAATACTGAATGTACTCTTGCATTTGACAAGATAAAACATCAAATGGGAATGAATTTTCACACCCCTAACTTACGTACTATTTTCTTGTAACTTACGTGACGGAGATGAAAGGGTAACATACATTCCCCTTTGTGGTTGATCTAGTTATATGTGTTGCTTGATATCAGTCTAGCCTGGACATGGTAAGCATGCTTGAGGTGAAGCTACAGTTTGATTCCATGGCTACAGTGTCCATGTTATATTAAGTCAAGTACATTGAAAATTCAAATTACGAAATACAATTACATCTCAGTCGTAATGGTCAGCAATAGCACATTTTTCACAGTGATATTGCGCTACCAGAATATGACAGTACTGGTATGATGTTTGTTTTATGCAATGGTGTTAATTAAGATGTAGGATTTCATTCAGGAGATTGTTTATCTATTATTTTAATAAGGTTTGTAATTAAATCAGTATTCCAACCCCCCAGCTGTTGACGCAAGATTATATTTTACGTACTTGTTTTATTACTGAAATGTTTACACTGCTAAATGTGTCTTTACCACATTATTCTAATTCTGCTGAGTTTGTTTGAATAACATTTGGCACACACATCTATTTTGTTCCTTGTTTGTAACAGATGCCGTAACTAAATGCCTCAGACAATGTGGCAGTCAAAGCACCGATACAAGAGGATGGGCAAGTATATGTCAGATAAGTTATTTGTTTTAACAAATTGACTACTGTGTAAGTCTGTATGTAACTTCATATATCAGAGAAATTAAACATTGTAAGTAATGTAGATTATATGCATCATTATCTAAACCATGCATCCATCCATGCATGCATACATGCATCCATCTACCGACTCAATCATCTTGATACACTGCAAGTACTCATACATAAGCTACCAGGGATATTACATGCCAACTCATGTATTATACTGATTATGTGAATTTGTACATGTGTTGTAGGTAGCATGTGACTGCTGTCACTTGCGTTACCATACTACATGTACTGGTACCAGGACAGGTGGCTACTTCCTCTGTTACATCTGCCAGCTGCAGGAGCCGAGGGATGACGACTCTGACACCAGCTCTACCAGCTAGTTAACCTGCAACTCTAGAACAAGACGAAGAGCATCTCTACAAAATGTCACATGAGTCAACCTTAAAGGGAGATATTCTGTTTTCATTGTTAAATCGTGTTATACAGTATACAATATTTCTACTATAACATATACTGAACGCCCAAATGTGTTTTAATTGACCATGTTTTATTGTTGTAAGTAAACTGTTTGGGGAGGAAAACATTTACTTACATGACACCATGCCCCTTTCCTGTGCTTGTTTCAAATACCCTTGCTCATTAGTCAGGGACCTGTGTGCTACTCTACAATTTTGGTATACTTTGAATTAAGGAATTCAGAAGATTGTTCTGGTTCACTAAAGCAATTGGGCGGTAAGTACTTTAGTAGAATACATATTGCATATGTAACATAACACGATTTTATAATAAACATGAACAGACTATTTCATTTGATTTAACAATACCATCCAATTTAGATATAAAGATTATTATGTATATATTTACATACGCATATATATATATATATATATATATATATACATATATTTACATACTTACATATGCATGTATACCTAGATTACATGTTACTGTAAGAAAACGCTGGTATGTTCAGTCAGTGTAGCACTTTCTATAGGGTTTACGTAGTATTCACAATATTGGGTGTCACTGATCACTATGTAACTTTGAAAGCAATTACTTAACATAGGTGAAGATCGGTGCATGTACTCAGGAAAGTTTAAAAACAAATACATGACATTACAACTGTGGCATGACGCCAAATAAAACAATATCAGGGCCAGACAGATATATCTACGACCGACAGACGGGCATACGACAGACAGACACACAGACATACGGGAGACAGACAGACAGACAGACATACGACCGGCAGAGAGACCTACGAGAGACATACAGACCTTCGACCGACAGCAGACCTACGAGAGACACAGAACTACGACCGACAGACGGACCTCTGCCCAACAGACAAACCTATGACAGGTAGACAGACCTACGACCGACAAACAGACCTACAACCGACTGACGGGCATACGACCGACAGACAGACCTCCGACCAACAGACAGATGGACCTACGACCGACAGACGGACCTCGATCCGACCGACAGTACCTATGACAAACAGACAGGCAGACACTTAGGAGAGACCGTCTCTTTGGTTTAAAATCAGAGTTTTCCTTCTCCTAGACCCACTGCCTGCCAAAGCGAATGAGTAGGTTTGGAATCAGAGTTGTCCTTCTCCTAGATCCCTAGCATGTTAGCCTGGGGCCGCAAGGTGCCCAGTATCCGCAGTGTACCACAAGGAGGTCATGCTAGAGTCATGTCTATGGAGAGGCTATGTACCAGCAGGGATGGCTTACGCATTCGACTCCCTTTTCACCCCTGTGAGGGGGCTAGTTGGCGGTCGTAGCAGGAAGCGATAGCGTGAAGCGCATGTACTACAAACTACTCACTACACCACGACACTAGACACATCACACAGACCTGTGTCACCAACATACCACGCATACGGTTCTCCCTTAAATACCTTTGCCCTATGTTTTTTGTCACGGAGAAAGACATTTGTGGAAAGAATGTCAGCAAAACATACGACAGAGTGCCCGATATCTTCATATGTGCTACAGCCATTTGATAAGCTTGACGGACCTAGTTGCTAGGCAAACAGCGATGATCAATTAGCAGATTCAAATTTCTACTGTGTAGTGTACATTCTATTTAATGCTGCGTTCCAATCACTTCGTGTATACCGTGACTACGACATCGTAAACCCTACTTGCCCCAGTTACAAAAATTTACAAGTGGTAAACTCGAGGAGGTCGTGAACTTTCCAGTTCGCCAAATCGTGTTTATAATATACACGAGCCCATTGGAACGCAGCATATCACCTCCGCAACGACGTCACTGTTTGCCTATCAATCATGTTCGACAATAATAAACAATTTGGTCCAATGCACCCGGATCCGATCAGTTTCATCTATAGCTGGAGTAATTCGTTCCTGTGCGTGTCGACCCGGATATACACCTCATAATAAATTTGTTCACCTGTTTACACATACAATGTGCGCATAATTAAATAATATGTAAGGTCAGGGAGATTCCCATTAAGACATTATTTAATAATGTCACTAGCATGGGAGTCACCCCGGAAATGTAAATAACAATCACGTGATCAGCATATTAAATTACTTATAATTAAACATACATCACATTATAAATAATATATAGGCCTACATTGTGAATTACATATATATATATATATATATATATATATATACATATAGGGATTTATGCGATTACATTGCATAATAAGTTTTACGCGAGGCAACCAAGGCAACACTAAAGTCCTAGAGCCAGCCTGCAGGCTAGGTAAACAAGCTGACACTGTACCTTGACCAGGTCAGAGTCCAATAGCCTGAAGGCGTACCGGCCGTCTCGCCCAGGTCAGAGTCCAATAGCCGGGAGGCGTGCCGGCCTTCCCGCGCTTTAGCGTAGTGATACAGTAAAACCTAGTCCGACCATTCAGGACATAAAAGGCCACTGCACCTCCAGCAGCGGCCACATTTGAAATTCCTCGTGGTCAGTTGTTTATCAAATATCGTATCAGTTTTGACTTTGTATTTGCTTCATTTTTGACTTCAATTTTCTGCGCGCTTTCAACATCATTTCTGCGACGGAGATTTGCGAGTCAACAACAAGTCACGTCGAGCGATATAACGAACCTAAGTATATTTTGTGTTGTTCGCATAAGTTAAATTGTCCGGTACCCGTTAATCGTTAGATTAAAATGGCGACTGACCGTTTCACGGGGGGCAATAGAGCAGTGATCGTAGGCGATAGCCATGTTTTTTTGGTTAGCGCGGTTTTTGGAGTCGGCCGGTCCATCCTGGGCTTGGCCAGGGGTCTCGGCAGATTTTGCCGTCGACGGTCACGGTTTCAACGTGAAATACGTTGGCCGTCGAGGGGCTACAGTACAATCGTTGCATTCCGACGAGCACTGGGAGCGTTTTGCTTGTTTGGATCCGCAGGTCGTTCTACTGCACGTAGGCGGTAATGATATCGACACGTCAGGGGGCCCCTGTCCGCAGCAGATCGCATGGGATTTGTTAGAGTTTGCCACCGAATTAGTAGCGTTCGGCGTAAGCCACGTCGTTATCGGTCAACTCATTAGACGTGAAGGTTGGCGACATTTGTCGCCAGCGGAGGGGGCCGCGCGTGCCGCGAGCGTAAACGAGATAGTTAGGGCCGCGTGCGTGCAATGCCACCAAGTCTCGTTTTGGAAGCATAAGGGTTTATGAATCCGCAGGACCTGGTATTTCGCGAAGATGGGGTTCATTTCAACGATTTGGGGAACTACAAGTTATTCAGGAGTTACCTGGGGGCAATTCTCAGGGCAGCCAAATGGTTCTAGTTTCGAATTCAGCGGGCGATAAATGGGGCAGGGCAGCAGGCTTCTATCCAACCTCTACCCAATAAACGTAGGAAGGCAGTAGATGGAGTAAAGATCCATAGGCATAGCATAAGTGAATTTTTATGGTACGTTCGTCAGTCATGTTGTAAACTTAATTCAAGTGTTTAAGCTTTACACGAGACTTGACTGCATTGCAGCTATGTTCAATAAAGTTTTTATTAGTTATTATTATTATCACTATCCAGACAGCACATGGTATAATACGGTTTTGAAGGGATGTTAGCCATTCTTTAGACAGGGGTCTGTGTCACGGGCGCAGACCACTGCTGGCAAATGATTAGATGCCAGCAGATGGGATTATGGCAAGTAGGTGTGTGGTTAGACAAGTTTTGTCGCGACAGGTGGTGTTGTCTGGAAGGCAGCCTTTTGGCTGCTTCTTCAGCAGCAGCTTTGGTTTATATGTTGTATGCAGTTCATCTTTGTGGCAGGCAGTAACGTCTCGAAGGCAGTTCGAAGGACTGGCTGTTTGTTTACCAACAATGTTCGTTTAAAATGTACATGTATCTAGTTCAAAGTTTGTGACAGGTGGTGGTGCCTCAAGCGTAGATTACACAGCTAATTACTTATTCATAATGCTGGTGTAAATGTATATGTATATATTTCTAAGTTGTGACAGGTGGTGGTGCCTCGAGTGTAGATAACTCGGCTAATTGTTAACCAGCAGTGTTTGTTACCATGTACCTAGTTCAAGTTTTATTGCGGACGCTGTTGGCGGTAGACTTCACTATTGAATGTGTTTACCAACCAGGTTGGTTTATGATATGTATCTTTATGGCAGGTGGTGGTGTGTCAAAGTGTAGACTGCATGGTTGTTTATTTACCAACCGTGTTGGTTTATGTGTCGAGATCACCTTTATGCCAGGTGATGATATCTCAAGACTATTGACTGATTATTTATCAACTAGTTTGGTGTTTTGTTATACATACCTCGATCTTCATCATGCCAGGCAGTGCTTTCTGGAGCATCATATGGTATCTTACCGATAGGTTACGACCAGCCAATAATTTGTCGCTCCAGTCAAGATGGCCTCAAAATTTATTTAATGCAGTTTCCAATTTTTAGGTGGTGACAGCTGCATTTCTTCACAGCGCCTCACCAATAGACGCACGATTGATTGATTGATTGATTGATTGATTGATTGTTAGCATATGGTGTGTTGCCAGCATGATGACCATATATTTGGAGCTGAATTACTTGTTCCTGGGCATACACTGAGACGAACGGCCAGCTTGGCACCTGGTGTTTTGGCCCAGCCAGCTTGGCGTTCGGTCCAGATAGCCCCCCTGTCAGTGTGACGACCTGGCCAGCTTGGCGTATCTGGGCAGTGCAGCCATATGATGGCGTTCTGGCCCTGACGGACCAGCTTGGCAGTTCGATCCAGACGGCGTAAGCCACGTCGTTATCGGTCAACTCATTAGACGTGAAGGTTTTGGCCTTGTCAGCCAGCCGGCTTTTTGGCATTCTTGTGTTTTTAACAGTGACAATTGGCGGTGTCAAACTGCAGATCATTGCTATTCCATTTCAGTTTTGGGGAGCTGCAATGATAGAGCAGATTCCTAGCTAGTTTCTCTTTAAGTTTAACGAGCCTATCTGTTTCAATAGGTGGCGACATGTGCCTGATGTTGTTGCATGACTTGAATTAAACATTTCAATCAGTGCACCACCAAAAGTTCATAGTCCATTGGAAATGTTTTTACTCGGAGGCAGGCTACATTTGCATCAAATAACCCGTGCCGCACCGGCAATGCATAATTGTTACAGGATGGCTCCGAAACGGGCACGAAGCCAGAGTTTGACTCGTCCGGGTGCTGCCATAGTGGAACCGACTCGGACTCGCAGTCGGACAGCGGCACTGATGACAGGGGATCATCCACCGACGGGCCAGCAGCCACCGGTGACTCGAGGTCGACCTCGGACACGTGCCGGACGACCGGGGGCGGGGCGAAGCCATCTATCAGGAGCGTGGCCTGATGTTGGCCCAACGACAACGGATCGTTCGATGCTGATCCAACAGCCATTGCCAGCTCGGGGACGACCACGGACACGAGCAGGTCGGTCGGCGGCAGCGCGAAGCCAACAGTCAGGAGTGCAAACTGACGCTGGATACTCAGCTACTCGTGACACTGATCTGTGGGACGCAACAGCAGCGCCACTGTTGGAGAGCGAGGCAGCAACCGTAGCTCGTCGCCGATGGGAAGAGTCAATGGAGGATCGGGTACAGCAGTCGAACAATTTATTGCAGCAAATGCATCAAATGTTAACAGAACAGCGTAAAGACCCGATAGGAATTACCTCTGATGACCATGTTGTTGGTGAGTGTGTCACAGTTTCTCCACAGCTGACCCATGTGACGGCCTTGGGTCAGCCTGTGGGAAACGTAGCTCTTACAGAGTCTGCCCTGCCCAGAGTGACGGCCTCTGGGTTGGCTACTCCGTGGCCATCTTCAGATGGCTTTGAAACAGGTGTTGGGGGGGTATTGGATAGGCTCCCTATAGGAACGCAAGACAGAGTTAGAGCGTTCACTTCCTCTGCCGTTTCACTACATGCACATGTCTCTGATAAAACTAGAGCACTGGTTTGGGCGGGCGAATTTGTGGAGCTAGCTACCCTACTTCCCCAAAGAAAAGCAGTTTCACATGAATTAGCTTTGGGACTCCAGGGGGCAGAAGACGGGACCTCAGTGGTGTGCGTACAACCCAAGGCCAAGCCAGCAATCACCTCTTTCCCTCTGTGGTCCAAGGCATTTCAAATTTACATGTCCATATATCTCTCGCAACCTGTCCACTATCACGAAGCCCCACCAATGCTAAAATACATACAGACAATCAGGGATCTCTCAGAGCGGGGTTACAATTGGCAGGTTTATGATGAGTCTTTCAGGTCCTTCCGTGTGCTACACAACTGGGGATGGGACACTGTCGAATCCGAGCTTTGGCTGCAAGCAAGCAGAACTGTAAGCATGCCGTTCGGGGGGCCCCCTTTCATAGCAAGGGAGGAGCCCGCCGGCCGGCACAAAGTTCCAACCCCTGTTTCACATATAACAAGGGCCTGCACTGTGGCAGTCGCAAATGTCGCTACCAGCACAAATGCAAGCGATGTGGGGCAGGCCACCCAGTTACCCAGTGTCCGCGAATCCAATATAGACAGACCAGTACTGCCGTGTTGCCAGCAATTACCCCACGCATTAACCCCAGACAATAAACACAATCTCCTGCCGTCACCTGTTTCCCCAGCAGTACTACAGCTCATGTTGCAAGGTTATGATAGCAATCTATCCCACTACCTTATCCACGGCTTTACCTATGGTTTTCGTTTAGGTTGTCTTAACACACCAGTTCAATCACAAACATTGACTAAAAATTTGAAATCTGCATTCGAGTATCCAGAAGTAATAGACGCAAAGATTAAGAAAGAATTGAAATTAGGTCGTATTATTGGGCCATGTAATGTTCCACCTAATGTTTCCAACTTTAGGGTGTCCCCGCTCGGAGTTGTAGCTAAAAAAACACCTGGTGAGTATCGAGTGATTCATCACTTATCTTATCCAGGGGGATCGTCAGTGAATGATGGTATTCCACATGAATTCTCTTCAGTACAGTATGCGACGGTACAGGACGCTATTACCTTCATCAAGAAGTCCCCGTGCACAATTTTTTTGGGTAAACTAGACATCGAAGCGGCATTCCGCATAATCCCAGTTTCACCACAGGACACGCCATTGTTAGGTTTTCAGTGGAGAGGGAAATTCTATATGGACGCTGTTCTCCCTATGGGTTGCGCTAGTTCCTGTTCTATTTTCGAATCTTTCAGTACAGCCTTGGAATGGGTAGCTAGGTCTAAGTTGAATGTATCAAGAATGGTCCATTATATCGATGATTTCTTGTTCCTCCCAGATTCTTCTGAAAAATGTGCAGCTGACATGAATGCTTTCATTTCGCTATGTAGGCAGATGGGCGTCCCCTTAGCGCAGGAGAAGATGCAGGGTCCCGCTACTACACTCCCCTTTTTAGGCATCACGTTGGACACGTCAGGTTGGAAGCCAGACTCCCGGAGGATAAGTTGGCGAAATGTAAGTCGATTGTAGCTGAATTCTTAGCAAGGCAGAAAGTCACTCTCCAGCATCTTCATTCTCATTGGCGTATTGGGGCACGCATGCTCGGTGGTTGTAGCGGGAAGATATTTCTTAAGGCGCCTCATCGATTTAACTGTAGGCTTGACCAGACCACACCATCATGTAAGGCTTACTCAGCAAGTCAAACTCGACCTGAAAGTGTGGCAAGATTTCTTGAGAGATTTTAATGGTAGAGCATTCTTTCTGAATGACAAGTTTCACGCAGGTGATTGTTTGGAGCAGTATACCGATGCATCAGGTAGGGTAGGTTATGGGGCAGTGTATGACAAGGAATGGTTCTGGGGAACCTGGCCTCCCTCTTGGTATTCCCTCAACATTGCAGTGTTAGAGTTGTTCCCTATCGTTGCCGCAGTCGAAGTCTGGGGGGAAGAATGGGCAAACCGGAGTGTTTGCTTTTTCACTGACAATGAGGCGCTTGTACCAGTAATCAATAAGCAGACATCCCGTGAACCCCATCTTATGGCTCTACTTCGTAGAATGGTTCTCACATGTCTGAGGTTCAACATCAACTTCATGGCATGTCATGTGCCAGGTCGCGTCAACGTGCTGGCAGATAGATTGTCACGCGGTCAAGTAGCCGATTTCAGATCGTTGGCGCCATGGGCAGCAACCATGCCAATTGACCTGCCATATCACATCTCCCCACACAGTTATAACCATATATGAATGTGGGTCTTGTCACGGGCGAGATCTTCAAAATTGGTGGTATATGTGTGTGTATATATTAGAGGTCTTTATAAATTCAAGTTACGAGGTGGGGTGGTCACATGTTCGGTGACCTTGTGGCGGAATGGCCCCACCTCTCTCTAGGATGTGGTAATAGTTAGTAGTTTTAATCGTCTAAATGTCTGGGAGGCGTCTTTTTAATAGTTCTGGTGTATAATTTAAATATGGTATTCTATAATGTGGGCCTTGTTTTTAGAATGTATAGGTAAAATAAATGGGGCAATGTTTAAGACCTCAAATGGTCCACATTTGATTGTATTGTGTTTTAGCTAATAACTCATCCAATTATCGGGTGAATAATAAATTAATGTCAGAAGGTTATTCTGGCCACATTTCTTCCATATCTGGTGTTGTCTTGTTGCATTGCGTAAATATATATATAATATATATATATATATATATATAACAATTGTGAATGATGCAGAATGATTCATAATACACAATGACATAATTGTCGATGTAGGTGGAGAAACCATAAAGACTGTGTGTGTAAATTTTATTAGTGATAATGTTTGGCTTATATATACTGTATCAACTGTATAATGTTTAAGATTGCGTTGGCAATGTGTGTCACGACCAGTGACACGATCTGTCCGGTATCTTCCGAAGTTCTAGATAACTGTATCGATTAAACAAGCGCACCTATCTACAGGTACTGTAACACTTCGAAGCAAACAATGTCGTTATTATTAGTAGACCTATGCGACGGCGCGAATGCAGAGTCAATACGTCCGGCTTCATTCGAAACGAACACGAACGTAAAGTTGCATTGTGATATCGCCCATATTTTAAACACACATTTCAAGTGAATTATTACGCCCCATTCATTATATATCACTTTCATCAACTCCACACAAACTCTTTCACTTAATAATGCACTTTTAAGATAAAACGGCACAAAAGCCGACAAAATATATATTATGCTCGTGTCAGACATTTATTATTCCGCTGGCCGGACCAGGCGACCGGTAATTTTGCAAGAGCATAATTTATTGAATAACAAGCCAAAGTGACATACATATATATGATAGCAACTATCATTATATAACTAAATGTTGTTCGTGTAGTGTATGCCGTCGTTTGGGGCTACTTTTGACGTCCGGGGCTAAACATCGGCTGCCTTACATGGGAAACATAATTATTATTTGACATTTTATCAGTGAATGTACCTATCCTTTCATAAAAATCGTGCAAAAAATATGCATAAATTATTTAACAACATGTTTATATTTGAAAATTAAAGATATATTAATTGGTTACTGGCACTTATTCGTGGTGAGTGTTGACTCGTTCTCACGCGACAGACAAATTGTGACTAACTGATTCATCAAACGTCCTGCAAATAATTTGATATGAGGGATTTTCTTAGTATTTGAAACATGACAGCGAAGTTCTTGCGTTACTACAAATACTTGTTAGGTTCGGGTCACTAGCACGCCATGGCATACAAGAAACTTAGGGTGGTCGCATTACGTATGGGTGGGTTGGTCAGACTTTCGCGCATGCACCTCTAATCTCATACCATGTACATGTGGGGGTAGGTGACGTACGGTTTGAACCCATGCGAAACATTGTGCTCTTTTTGGATTTGTAAAATAACGAGACCACCTCTTAAAGTCCCGCGGAATGAAATTAATATTGAGGGGGCTGAGCCCGCAGCTCCAGTTCAGCACTCCGTTGTCGGCGGTCCGGTCACACATGACATAGGACGACGCGGGAGGAGGAAGATTGGGTGCTGTTGACAATGTTCCGGAATTACGTTCTAACTTTTTCCACTAAAACCAAGGGGGAATAGGTGTTGTTAAACATTTCCACAAAAATTACGCTATTTTAGTATAATTATTCCGAATTTGTATAATTTTACTCCGAAGTACCAACTAAAATGGTGATCACCCACATTAAAAAACACTCAATATCGGGAGGCTAAGCCATTTCTCTCAAATCTCTAGTTCCGACGCCTATGTGTGTAGATGCACGTAGCGATGATATCGTATGTCTCGTTGCGACAATCGGCGTTTTCTAAAGGACCTCTTGTTTAACGGATCTAGTTCGCGCATCCAATTCAGCGGTCGTCAGTCATCGGTGACAGGTGAAAGGCGGGGACAACGCACTGAACACACGTAAAACTAGGTCGCGCGTAAAACTAGGTCGCGCGAAGTCCATAAAAAGGCCGATACAGGCGCGAGAGGTGTCGTGACAGTCGGACTGAGACCTAGTACTCTAAACATCTCAGGAAGTAGGACAGGCACTACACTACATCAAAGTTGTTGATATATTATATAGTATTGTTAAGATGTATCGGCGTAAACCAGAGGCGACGAGGCTAACCAATACACAGGTACACGCTTCGTATAATGCGTCTGTGTCAGTTGTGCAGATGTGTGTATATAGGCATTGTGTGTGTGCGTGTGTGGGTGTGTGTGCACAAAAAGTGCGTGTGTACAGACAGTGATTGCGGTTTCCCCGTTGTCGCATTCTCGGTGTTTGCCTGGCTCTCGGTATGCCAGAGTCTTCCGTGTTCGCTTTCATTCTGGGCTTTATTCTCTCGGTGGCAATATTGTTAAAACTATATTGGATTGCCAATTAGTCAGAAGTCACCCGTTACTATCCTATAATGCTTACCGTGGCAAAAACAATTTAATGTAAAACCATAATAATATTATTATCAGTGTCATTGTAACCCTGGCAACAACCATGATGATACCGTGGTATTACCGTCGTAAAAATGTGTATAGCATGATAACACCATGCGTTTAACATGCATCCCCTAAGCGTCGGAACTGGAAGAGGAGCTTTGGTGCTGAACCCACGAATATTGTATTACCTGTACTACCGCGATAATACTAGGCTACAGTGTATTACTTATCTACATAACATCAACAATCGTCGACCAGAGCAACGTCACTGGCGGATTCACTAGGCCGGAGCCAACACCGGTGCCTCAGCATTTCGCTGTTTTCGGTCTTAACACCGGAAGACGGAGAAGGATAATGTTGACGTTTTTGTTTAGATTCGAGGGGGGAGTGTTGGGGATATTACGCGGTTTGAGGGACTAGGTCTAGTATTGGTGATTTGTTGCACCTCACTCTGAAATGGCTTGCTGGGGGGGGGGGGGGGGCGGGCTCAGCAGACAGACCCCTTGTTCCAACGCATCACAATAGTTATGACACTATAATAATAATAATGACAAAAGTAACACAGTAATCCCAACTCGTTGTTATGTGCTCTATTAATGTTTACATTATCTATAAAATCATTAATCTTGTTTTGAGTAACACATTTTTGTAAATTAATGTTATAATTCCCATAAAGTACGCTACTTTATTTTCGTTTGAGATTCTGTCTTGAATGTCTAATATTGTACTCATAAATATATCAACACGTGGATGAGAGTTGGGACGATAGATAATTATAGGTTTACATTTCGTAGCTTGAACTTCAACAAAAATGGACTCAAATACACGAGGGATAAAAAATAAGTCGTCTTCACGTTAAAATAGGTGTATTTTTCACTGACCTATAGTCCAACTGCATCAAACCCATCGTCTGTATCTAGTCTTGTAGGCCATGGGCCAGATATGGCCCTCGTGCACCCCCCCTCCCCACAACTCTACCAACTCATGTTTTTTAAGCTTTGGGGTCCATTGAAGATGATTTCAAGAGGTAACAGTGAAAAAGTTGGGTCTCACTACCCATTTCCAACCTGTCTTGGATGGTACCCTGAAATATCGTATTTCTCATAAACGTCGCGTGGTATTTAATCACCCACACAACAATCGTCATTGCATAGTCATATATTTCTCGATATGTACTTGTAATATGTCAAATTGAAGGTTTTCATCTGCTGATCATTATAATAGCATTCAATGGATATATACTATTATGGCATGTGCCCTAATTAGCATAGAATAACTATACTCCATTCTCACTCGTGACCGCATAGATGATATCATTATTTTTGTCAAACATATAAATTTCTCTTGATCCCATGGCTTCTTTAAGATCAAAATAATAATGCACAACACTCTACAGCATCTTATCTTTCATTTGATACCAGAATTGTTTTTCTGTCATTACAAATGGATTAGATATGATGCTTCAAAGATAACCGTAGTGTCGCGAATCAAGTGGCGAAAGCAAAGATAACCATGAATATGGATGGCATACATGTCAAAACTGTCTAGATTATGTGTATGTTTTCAGGTATATATTTACGCCATATTAATTTCTGATGCATAAAACAAAGCACTACATATTTCATATAATGCACATGTATATTAGCTTAATGTGGTATCCAAAACTTGTGAATAATTAAGATGTGACAAATGTCAACAGCACAGACAAATCGAAAGCCAGTATCTCAAAATATGATAATTCAGTTTAAAGTGAATTACGTATGTATGACATTCATTTAGATGCTAGTCATTGATAAAACAAAATTTAGTTAGATGCCAAAAAGTTATTCACATCTTAACTGTATGCAAATACATACAGTATTTAGGTTGATGTACGGACACTTGCCAAACATTGATAGCTACTTAACCAATGTAAGTCACATTTTGATGCTCAGTCATAATCACTGTCACTGTCAGCATATAGTTCCATCCCATCAGACATGTTCATGTCAGACTCGTCATCACTGTCACTGTCAGCTATAGTTCCATCCCATCAGACATGTCCATGTCAGACTCGTCATCACTATCAGTGTGGTCGGGGTCTACCTGAGCTATATCAGCCAGTTCACGTGGCAGCACATCTCCATCATACCAGAGTGGCTCAATGCTTCCATTACTGATGTTCCAGCCATGGTTTCTGCTCACTTTGGGGCCGTCAGGCTCAGGAATATGTGCTCTCTTCCATATGCCAACTTGATAGTTGACTCTTCTGACATGCTGGGTGAGACTGCGATTGCATGATGGTAGATTGGCCATGTCAATATCAACTGAAGGAATAACACGGTTATCCTTGGCACACAGCTCATTGATACGAATTAGCCTGAAGTTATCAACTTTTGACACCTTTGATGCGCTACCATTCACAGCACAAGTGAAGCTGTCCAGCTCATCAATCCTTTCTTCAGGTACGTCCCATGTATCTCCCAGCTTCTTGAGTACATGAATGTATTTAGGAATGTTCAGTAGAGGTTTCACTGGTTTGAGTTTGCCAATCCCTCGGAAAGCACCAGTGCTGTCATATCTACTGAAAGCATACAGAACCATCAGAGCCGTACATTTGTCTTGGCCGAGATCAACTCCTAGTTTGCTGACATCAATCAATCTTTGCTTATTTCCTACACCAGTGTCAAACAAGATGGTGATGTCTCCAATTCAAGCAGCATAGTGCAGAAGAACGAAGAAGATGTCTGAATTTGGGCTCTTCACACGAACGAATCGGTAATTCCCAATCCTCGCATAATTAACATAGAGAATAACTCTTGAGTCAGTTTCCTGTGATGACTTCAGAAGGGGCAGTTCATGGGTTACTGTCGTCCGGCCATCATTGGCAGTCAGCAGAGTGGCATTCTCCTCATATATATGAAGATCACTTATCTTCCATGCAATTTTAATGCGTATCCATCGGTCTGTCACAGCTTCAGAAGCAGTTTGATGATCTGACACTTGTTTTCACCATTGGACAAGGATGATTTCCAATCAGGTGGCCTCTTGGTTGCCTCTCCTTTCAGAATCAGCTTCTCTCTAGTGTGGCCGACTCCTTCAGGTTCAGCGATCTCTCCTTTTTCGTGTTTGAGATGGTATCTCAGGACAGTCACCATATTCGGCAGAATGATCATCACTGCCAACTTCCTGTAACATGATGCCATGAGCTGTTTGAACTGATCCTATATCCTTTTCCTGTGAGATCATTCAGAAGCTGTTCGAAATTATAAAATTCTGATAATCTGGTTGGAGAGAAGAGTGGACGACTGCATAACAGGTACAGCTAGCGCTGTCTCCAGCTCCAATAAAAAGGAGTAGCTTTCACAGTGTCTCATACTATTCAAGAGAATTACGAGTTTTTCACATTTGAACATATGACGCATGGACATGCTCATGAAGATGTATTTTGGCAGCTTCCACGATCCATTGGTTGTTGCCCGGCAAATGTCCTAACCAATTGACAGAACAAGTCTCTCTGTGCGGGATGATATGGGAGCTGCCATCCCCGTTATGACATAACATAACAATATTTGGAGTGTATCTGGAACGATAGTGTCAATTCTGTCACAATCATGGGGAATTGGTGGCCATTTAAGATCAGGTGCTTCAGCAAACCCATCCTGGATAATCTGACGAAGATATGTACCAGTGGTCTTGATAACAATAGTTGATTCCATCTGGAAGGCATGTTTCACGGCTGTGTTGATGTCAGTCTGTGAAACAGACTATACTTGACTGGAACTTCCCCATATTGCAGAAGGACAACCTTTGAAGGGTTCACAGGTTTCAAGTTTGAGTTTTAATTTCTCACTCCGGAAGTCAGGATTACTATGTTCTGTATTATCTAGGCTGGATATGTACACTTGCTGCAGGTCAGCTAATTTCACCAACTTCCGAACATGCAGGAGATCCTTCTCCACCATGCAACAGACTATGTCAAATGCCTTTTCATGGGCTACCATCAAGTTGAACAGGTTAACACGTGCCTCGATCTCCATCTGTACTTCGCCATTTCTCTGGGTTTTGCATATAGTTCGTGCGGCAATTCTTGTGGAACTTGGCTTCATAAGCAAACATATCGTATTATTGTGAGGACTTCTCATCCTGTTTTATTTCTGCCATCGTCGCCACAATCTTGCATTCATCAAATTCAAACTGACTCATGCCTTGACTGGTCCATGTGCTTTTCACTTTTACTGTCTTACGCCCCTCTGATCCACAGAAAATACAGTCCGACTTGAAGATGATTTTATCACCTTCTGTGGAAGTTATGCGGCTCGTACGTTGAGGTGTGGAGCCATCAGGTGGTGGTGATGAGGTGGACGTCAGCCTGTCCATTTTCATGATGAAACGTTTCTAGCATTCCTAATGGAAGCCATGATATTCCATCACTGTGCTGGGGATGAGATTGCACGTGACCTGCGACACTACGGTTATCTTTGAAGCATCATATATAATCCATTTGTAAAATGAAAGATATGATGCTGCGGAGTGTCATGCATTATTATTTTGATCTTAAAGAGGCCATAGGATCAAAGGAAATTGATATATTTGACAAAAATAATGATGTCATCTATGCGGTCACGAGTGAGAATGGGGTATAGTTAGTCTATGCTAATTAGGGCACATGCTATAATAGTATATATCTATTGAATGCTATTATGATGATCAGCAGATGAAAACCTTCAATTTGACATCTTACAAGTACATATTGAGACATATATGACTATGCAATGACGATTGTGGTGTGGGTGATTAAATACCACGCGACGTTGATGAGAAATACGATATTTCAGGGTATCATCCAAGATAGGTTGGAAATGGGTAGTGAGACCCAACTTTTTCACTGTTACCACTTGAAATCATCTTCAAGAGACCCCAAAGCTTCAAAAAAACATGGGTTGGTAGAGTTGTGGGGGTGCACGAGGGGCATATCTGGCCCATGGCCTATTGTATTGAATAATAAATTGTGATATCCATTTATTTTAAGTAAGCTATCCTGAATAAAAAAAACATTCGTTGAATCCGATGTCATAACATACAAGAAACAGATAAAAACAAAGTACATTTGAAATGGTGGTGTAGCACTCATATATTTGTGTAGGGTCTTTTTGAAGGTTGAAACAGAATGGCTGTTTGAATTTCAATTGGTAGTTTATCCCATAATTTAAAACCGGTAACTTCAAGACATAAGCGGAATGTCATATGAGAAGTTCAAGTTGCGACATGAATCGCCATTTTCTCCCTGTGTTATTTTCTTCGGTTATTTTCCTCATTATTCAATCGATTACCATCAAGAAAAAAAAATACGGACATTACGTCTCCTTGCTTAACTCCAGTTTTTACCTTGAACCACTCAGATTGTTCACCTTCATCTAACACTGCACATTCACCTCGTACAAAATCTGGACCATTCTGATTATCTTGTGTGGGATTCCGTAGCTCGCCATGATTTCCCAAAGGCTCTATTGGTGCACGGTGTCAAATGCTTTTTCGAAGTCTACAAAAGTTACATAAAGTGTTGCTTGCCATTCCACTGCCTGTTCTATTATGTTTCGAAGGATGAATATCACGTACGAACACTTTTGAATAAATGTCTCTTCGGGACTTCGTGCAACGTCTTCACGGCGTTTTAATCACATAATATAAGATCAGATAAGTTAAGATAATGCTTTATTGTCTCAACTATGGAGTTATCTATCTTGATTTATCGTGACAGGTGAGCGGCGGGAGCGACGCATTGAGCACGCGTAAAACTAGGTCGCGCCGCGCGAAGTCCACTGCCCCGTAAAAAGTCTCTAATACTCCAAGGAAGCATGACAGGCATTACATAAAAGTTGTTGATATATGTGTGTGCGTGCGTGCGTGTGTGTGTGTGTATATATGGACATTGTGTGCGTGCGTGTGTGTGGCGATACACCGGTCAGCCGACGCTAACAATTCAAGCACCATCCACACAATTAGGCAAGCCAATTTTGCCTGCCAAGAAGATAGATACCGACCATATGCTCAACAGAAGTAAACATATAGTCATCGTTGACAAACAAAATGCTCTAGAATATATTCTCTATATATAGTATATAGGAATATGTTTTTTTTTGCGGATTATTTCCTATAGACTATATTATACCATATAATTTTATAGAATGTATGTATAATTCTATACAAAATTGACATGGTCATAACAAATTCTACAGAAAGTTCCATAGAAATGGAAGTGACCATAAACATTATATAGAATTATATAGAACTGTCTATGTAATTCCCATTCCTTAGCATATTTATGCCAACATAAATTTGGTAGAATTATGCAAAAAATATTATAAATATCTACAGAATTCTATCGATTTTCTATAGAATTCCATAGATTTGTTTACTAATGACACCGATGTTTGCTTCAGACGAGGGCGGTGCAGCTGGTAGAGGCGAAGGACCGCGCCCAGTCGACGGCGACCATTGCTATGTCCGTCGTTCATGTCGCCTATCTGAGAACAATCGTAGTCGCCGGCCCGGACTCCAACCGCTTCTACACGCCAGTGCTGTGGCTCGTCATCATCTCGCTCGTGCTGCAGGTTCGCAATGAGTTTTGGTATTAACCGTGTAAGATAGATTCTTTAGCAACATTAAAGGTACAATGTATGTTCGATCAAATTTCAGTTCGATACAGCATTACCGTTATTAGGCCCATTCGATCGGCAATTTCCTGGAATTTGGAAGGCGCTACCGAAATGGCGTAGTTTGTAAATATCAGCGTCTGTCAAATTTGTTTCTGTGAACAGTGAGTGTTCATCAGCAGAAACATGTTATATCGTAAAATGTCGTAAATATTGAGTTTGTCACTGTGGTTGTGAAATCTATTTTTAGATTGTGCAACTGCGCACACAATTCATAACCAGAAACGCCAACCAATTTTTTTCGTGGCACAAAATGCTTCTTAAACGCACTTTAAAGTAGGCCTGTAGTAGTAGTGCTGTATTGTAGTATTAAAGTTGCATTCTGAATTAAAATGCCATCTAACCGTTTTAAAGAAAGTGTATGTACAATATTTACTTATTTAACCATACTTACTATCATATGTCATTATCGCATTTGATATATATGGTATTTGATCAAATATGCCTTTGCAAAATTACCAGTCGCCAGGTTCGGCCAGCGGAGTAATAAGCGTATGGCACGCGGATATAATGTTTCGTCTTTTGCGCCTCTTTAGCTTACAATTGCGTATTAAGCGAAACGTGTTTAAAATATGACGATCTCCGAATGCAACTTTGAGAACAATATAATATTATAAATAAATGCTAATAAATCAAGAAATATACACAGTACCCTTGTCATATTCAGTCAATGTTCGTTGTGCAAATGGATTTTAAACCGAACAACGGTCACATGTTAGAGCTAAAATAAGTGGGTCAGTAGTATTATGATCATTTTCAGACCTAATATATTGTTTTCGCCAGCCATGACGTCAACTGACCACTGACTGGACGCACATCAGTCCTAACTCGTTCCCTGGAAAATCCTCAGTACCCTAGATCTCCGACGTCGGTTCTACGTCGTACATTGGAGGTCAGTGGGTCAAGGTGACGGCATTCGTAACTATTTAAAGCGTTGTGACATTGGATTTTGGTTAAACAGTCTGTGGGAAGGAAAGCATCGTGGTGGAGCAAAAAAACGTACATACTTTAGTGAGTCGGCCTCTCCTCTGTCGAAATGTTATCCTTGTCGAGTCAAAGCGTTCGGTCGGATGTTTAGAACGGTCGAGCACGCCTATCAGTATAGGAAGGCGACGCTTAAAGAAGACTCGGACGCACAGAGCGCATTAAAGCGGCGAATTCGGCGCATGCTGTAAAACGGCTATATAGACAGATAAGGAAGACGAAATCCGGTGCCGAGTGGAATGCTGTCCGCGTCGACTGTATGCGACAGTTATTGATCGCAATGTTCAAGAGTTAAAAAAAATAGAGAAGTACGTTGTCGGCTACTAAACGTTTTTTACGAATCGCTCGGCAGCTGATTGTGAAATTATATCGCCAAGCAGTAGCGCTAAACGAATGGTCCCCGTCGTCGAAAAGGTACCACCAAAACATAAACGTTGTAACATTGTGTCGTAGTGTTTCTCTCCCGCTATATTTTACAAATGTTAAGTAAACAGTGCAGTTTGAGGCATAACATGGAATTTTTCGCAAATTTCGTGTTTCACCACTTCTTCAAATGGATTGATTACATCTCGGAAGCTACTGATATCTTGCTGCATTTCTTCTCGAAAACATCGAACTTGGACAACGAATTCGACTAATTTCTACGTGAGCTGCCATCTTTGTTTGCTTGAATACGGCGTTGAGCAAGATCTATAGCATACTCAGAATTTAGACGTTTCATGCTCAAGTCTGAGAAGGATTTCGTGCTCAAAAGTTTTATAATCTCCGTGGGTATGAGCATGGTGTGAAAGCGAGGCTTGAATATGAAAGGCCCACGACGCGGTAAGACCACGTACGTGACCCGGCTCTAACTGAGTCTAGCAGAAGAACTATTCACCGTGGGAGAGGCGCACCCGTCCGACCCGCCCGTATACCAATTGATCGACGACGACGACGGAACGACACTGGACGGAACGTTCTACGATCAGGAACTGCAGAAAGTAGTCTCGAAGAAAAAACTTTACCCCGTTGAAGCGGTACTGCAGCATCGGAAGACGGGGAAGTGGGACGAGGTTCTAGTGAAATGAAGCGGCGGCTATCCGGCTTCCTTCGACACCTGAATCGACGTCAAAGCGGCCGTGGCGTATAAAGGGTAATCGCACGACCTCTGATCCGTTAGTCGAGGCATGGATGACGTGGACGAAACCAGTTTGCGTCGCTGGCTGCTCTGCAACTGAGCGGCCTCGAGAGGTGTCCGACGGAGTTCGGGAGCTAGAGCGACTTACAAAAGGTAGTCACACGACCTCCGAACCTCAGTCGGAGGATGGACGAAACGGAAGCGATCAGTAAAGGGTCGTCGCGTCGCTTCGCTGGCGTATCTGCGATAACGAGTTCCATAAAGCGGAAATCGTCTTCCTGTGCCTAGTCGTCGTCCTGTAGACGGTCATCGTGGTCAGTATATACCATCTGGCGCGAGGTCGAGGGGACTCGAACCGGTGGACGGCCCTGTTGAGTAGGCGTCTCGCTTACCTTCTCCCGAATCCGTCTATGTAACGCGATGGAATCATCTGACTACCTGACGCTACCTAGCCACGCGTCCATGAACACGCACCCCGCCAACACGCTGACCCATTAGATCACGATGCTACCGCAACGTCTCAACTTGTCGGGTCAGTGAGAATGCGGTCTGGTGGAGATACTCTACAGGCATGGTTGGTATAACGTGAGAGAGGAGGACGCGTGGTTCGCTATAGGGTAAGAAAGGCAATAAACGAAGCCCGAGTGCTTGCCTTTCCGGCTAACGTTGTTCGCCTGAGCTACAGCGCAATCACGCACTAGGTGACGTTGACGATGCTACCGAACGCCGTATTCCTCGGGGACATGAACACCACCTTTCTAGGCTTTCACAACAGCATGCTGCTTGAACCGATTAACGACACCGGGGAGAAGGAGCTCGTCAAAGAAACCAGAATCCATGGTGGACATGACGCGGGGATTCGAGTCGTCCTACGTCTACACGAACTTCGTTGAACTTCGAGTCATCGGCGATAACCTCGTGCCGCTGCTGCGTATCGTCCCGCTGAGCGGCAGGCAGGGCGACACCATGTCGAAGACCTTCCAAAAGACCCAGTACGTAGTCGTGAGTTCGATATAGGGGATGACACCGGTCGACTTGTGCCATTCGAACGTGGGAAGGTCGTCGCGACACTCCAAGATGAGATTATTTTGAACCATGAGAGCCGGCAGCAGCGTGTATGAGGACTAGTACACGCGGTAGGAGGTAACCTACCGTTTGTCGTAGGCGGTAGAGTAGCGCGAGTTTAAGGGTTGGGAAACTTGTTCGGAAGCATGCTACAAAATGCTATGCCCCTCATCAAGAGAGGCGCCTTGGCACTGGGAAAGCGAGCTCTGACCACTGGCATGCGCGTGGCAGGAGACGTCGCAGCCGATCAGAACCTGAAACACGCTGTAAATCGACGTGTGAAAGAAGCGGGAGGCGAACTACTCGTCGGTCTGCTGAAGAGTAAACCTCCACCACCGGGTCGGCGGCGGGCCGCACCTATAAAGCGACCGGGTAAGACGAAGAGGCTCAGTACACCGAAACGACGTGGTAGAGAACGGGGGTTACCAACCGGAGACATATTCACCGACTAGAAGAATGGCGTTCTTGCACCAGCAGTCGTGCGAGGGTCTAAGGAGCGAACTAGACCTGTTCAGCGTGCCGACGACGCATACGAGCATTGAGAGCGGTCAGTGGGTGGAGCACCAACCGTTGACGGCTCACGACGCGAAGGGTCCCGTTGAGTTTCTCATACCGGGGTCGGAAGACAACTACCTGCATATGAGAGTGCTCGTAGTGAAGGGGGACGGTACGGACCTCGAAGACGTCATTACCACGGCAACTGAACCCGGCTGTACAGCTCGGTCACATCAAAGCGTTGACGAAGGGGACAGCCGAGTAACCGCTATGACGAACCGACTGCAAGTTTTTCTCCATCATGCAGGGGACCATCTCTCACATTCATGAGAACGTCTACCTCAGCGTGCTGCCGAATCGGGTGGTCCTGTGCTTCATCGATAACAACGCCTATAACGGGGCTTACAACAAAAAACCCATTCTACGCGAAGCACAACGTGGACGGTCGACAGGTCCCGAGCAAGCCCGAGTCGCATACATCAGAAGCTACCTGGAACTGTTTGCACCTACTGGTAAAGCTTTCGAAAACGAGGGCAACGTGTGACACGCGCGGACTTCCCCGACGGTTACACCTTCTTTGGATTCGATCAGTCACCCGACCTCTGCCACGATGACCATTTCAACGTAGTGCGCAAGGGAACCCTGCGACTAGAGGTGCATTTCGCCCCGGCGCTTCCCGCATAGCTAGCACCTGAGCGCCAGCTGACAGCTCTGATATGCAGAGGGTCCTCAATCCAGTAGACACCACCCAGGCTTGAATCCAGAAACTCGATCATGCTTTCTGCTGAGGGACCCACGACATCAGCATCAGAGGGCGTAGCTGTAGCAGCAGCAGCGGGTGAGTGTCGAGCATCTGGGAACCCAGCGAGAGCAGTTGAACAACCTGTAACACACCGGAGAACTGTTATATTCGATTTTTTTTCTACAACGTTGAACTGACGTTTGGTCGCGCGAACAGCTTACGACGTAAAACAGTTGGTTTCGACAGGTCCGGGGATTTTCCTAAACGTCGGACTGACGTCGAAGGTGCTGACTACCAGGCCCCGGACTAAGCACTTACTGGTGATCAGTACACGCAGCAATGATTGCGACGCTAATAAAAAAAACACCGCAATAATGACGATGCTGTAATCGAAACTAGTCACGTGCACCCAGACCAGACACTTGGCAGCTTCCGCCCGCTCGATGTTGCCACTCGCTGCAACAGCAAACATGGAAAATGGTTGGGAGGGTTTCCAGATGCTATTCCCGCATTGGCTGCGGTGGTGGTTTGAAAACGGTGTTGAAGCCGGGGTATACATTGCGAAAGAAGGAGAGGTTGATAAAGAAGACGACGTGTACAGTGAAGAATAAGGAGAGGAAGAGATTTACAGTGAAGCCAGCTGGGTGCATTACTTTACCTCTACCTTCCTTCGAAGTCCACCGCTGTCAATTTCTTTAACTACTCAAATGAGATTAGCGCGTGGGGTTACTATTACGTCTTTAACAAATAATATATTTCAAATTGGCACATGAGGGCGAATCGAACTGCACAACTATTTCAACGGCGGCGTCCATGAAATTGACGATGCAGAGGTTGAACATTGTGTGTTGTACGACTGTACAAAAAGCGTAGTCAGCGCCCTTGTCATTAGCAATTTGACGTAATCCTCAAATGCATTCTACCCCACCGTTAATACTGCATAACAGGATGCAGCTCAGTTGAGACTGTCTCACAATGTTAAACATAGACATTCCTGAAATTAACCTCAGTAGCACGTGGAGCGTGACCCCACAGCTGGCGTACGACGATCGTCGCTGTTGCGATCAGCTCGAGTTACGGTGAATGGAGTTTCCCAGAGACAATTATGCACAGACGAGTGATGGGTTTCTTCAGGAGTCGAGTAGCACTGACATCGTGGTTGGGAACGACGTAGGACTGGCGTACGTCCAGTCGTCAGTTGATGTCATGGCTGGCGAAAACAACATATTGGGTCTGAATAAGAATACTACTTAGGTCTACGCGACGAAATGTCTTAATGTTATGATGACAGCGTTGTTGATGGTAAAATGGTTTTAATTTACTCAAGGCGCCGTCTTTCCGTAGGTGGCGGCGGGACTGCTCGCGTTGGCCATCAGCCAGATGAAGTCGTACTACCAGACGCACCACGACGACATGTGCGCCGACATCCGCGAGAGGTGTTGCTTCTGCTGCTGCCCGCCGCGCCAGGCATTCGACACACGCGAGGAAGAGCAGTCGTCGACGGACAACAAAGGCTGCTTCACTAACTGCGTCGGTCATTCCCCCATATCCGAGTATGAGCATTCCGTCTACCGGTACACTGCAACCATCCGCAAAGATATCGTTAAGGTGAGTTGGACGAACTGTTACATCTATGCCTTCTTCTATTCCTTTTCTTTCCTCTTCTTCTCCTTCTCCTTCTTCTCCTTTACCTTCTTCTTGTTCCCCTTTTTACCCTACTTCTTCTTCTCATTCTTCTATCTCTTTTTCTTCTCTTCCGTCTTCTTCTTCTTCTACTAGAAATGACACCAGGTCCAATTAGCGATAATATCACAAAGGCTGTGACAGACCGAATCTACCGGGGAGAGGTCATCGTGTCATCGCGTTAAGGGAATGAAGTACTACAAAGACAAGAAGGCAATACGGAGAAAACAACTAAAAATTGTGTATGAAAACCGGACCCACGCACACGACAAATAATTCGATATTAACAGTTGGTTTTAAATCCGTTTCTTTTCACACAACACACTCGTTTCAATAACGATGTTAAGGTAGGTAGTATGGATTCCACCAAAAATCTTTAGTTTTCAACACAGATCAACCATATTTGGTATGCAGATACATACCAACATAGTTAAGGTTTTTTTTTCATGTTTCGCATAAATTATGCAAATTAGGTATCCAATATGGCCGCCATAATAGGGAAAATTATGTATTTTTTGCCGCGCTCTAACCAATAACGTATTCGAGTTACAAGCTTGGAATTTAGCACAGGGATTACTGTTATGCATATCTACTGCATGAATATAACAGAAATCAGTTATGTCGTGTTGTTTACGTGAAAAAAGATTTTGTTGTCGAAAAAAAAGATTTTGTGTAATTTGTTCACATAATTAACACCTATAATTCAGAAACCATTAAATATATTATGATTTATTTTAATTCATGCACTAGATATACTCATTAGGCACTGCGGTGCAAAATGTTTTGCAGTTATACCCAGTATTTATTCTACTAGAGCGCAGCAACTTTAAGTATTCACAGCAAAAATGGTATTCCGAGAAAACGATGATAAGGTAATTTTTATAACCAAATTCTGCCTAGAGCCATCCGAAGAAACCTCAATATTGTCACTTTTTATTACTTTTTCAGCTAATATACTAACTGCATATTGAGGTAAGGATATGAAAGTACATAAATAGCAAAGAAAGTCCTTTTCCAAAAAAATGTCAAAAATCACTTGTTGAATCCATACTACCTACCTTAACCGTTCCGTTTGATGCATTCAGATGGAACAAGAAGCCATCGAAGCAGACATCAACATAGCTCCCACTAGTGACACAATCGCCACCTGCCGAAGCAAACTGGAAGCACTTCGGAAGGAGAAGGACAAAATGAAGGAAACTGTGTACATAGAGAAGCTGAACAACCTGACGGAGGAGGAGACGGCGGCAGAGGCCCGTCTGGCGCGGTACTCGAGGGCAAAAAGAAAGCTGGAGACGGCTGTAAAGAAGAGGACGAAGCTCGAAGAACGAGTGGACGAAATGGTGGAAGAGGATATCCTGAAGAGGGTAGCCTTCTGGCAGAGCTGTCTCAACTACGTGCTCTATGTCATCGTCGTGAGCAACATCTTCATCACTGGATTAGGGGTGGTTGGGACCGAGGTAGAAAACGGAGGCGAAGTCGGGACAAGACGCGGCGCCAACAACGCCACAGTCGTCTCCGATGCGAAGTGAACTTTAATTTGAACCATTTTCGATACAAGCGCATAGGCGTTTACGCAAAGACGTGATGCTAAGTGTCTGTATAACTTTAAGAACGTTCCACGAAACCGGCCTCTGATTCGCATACAATGCAGCTGGTTGCATATGATATGGTACGTGGACATCAGTGGACTGGTGCTAACCGAGCCCTAAATGAAATGGCAAAAAATTATGATAATATATGGTGATCGAAATGGCGACAAGTGTAGAATAAACGGAACAGCCACGATACAATAATATATAAATACACCTGTTCAACAGCAAAATAATACTAGTAGATCCGATAGGTTCTTTGAATAGCATTATAGTCGAGATATGATGTAAACAAATATTTTCGTTTAGGTTTATATATGTTATGTCAATTATTGAATGTTGGTTAGTTGGTCTGCTTTGAGATATATAGAATGCATAGACCAGTTATGTGCATCGTCCTTCAAATCAAATCAAATCGTGACATTTATATTGCGCCGTTCCAACAATCTTTGCTCACGGCGCCGTACAGAATGTTCGGGAAAACAGGTAAGTCTTAAGGTTTGATTTAAAATCAGTGTTTGTCATTGGTGTTGCAGTCAGCTTTTGCGTCAGCAAGTTCCATAGTGTTGGGGCTGCCACGCAAAAGGATCTATTACCCCAGCGACGCGTTGCACGTGGTACACATAAATGGTTGTGTTCACTGGAGCGCAACAATCGAGTTGGCTGACGTCTGTTCAAACATTTTGTGATATACTGTGGTGCACAGCCAGTCAGTGCTCGGTGCGTGAGTAGAAGTATCTTATACTCTACTCTAACTGGTATCGGCAGCCAGTGCAGCTTGATCAATAGAGGTGTGACATGACAGAACTTCCTGGCGCCGTCGACAAGACGAGCCGCCCAGTTCTGTACTCTCTGCAACCGTTCTAGTTGTTTCACAGGCAGTCGGTGGAGTAATGCATTGCCAACGTCAAAGCTGCTGGTAACAAACGCATGTATGACTTGTTCTGTCGCTGCAGGTGTTAGATAACGTCTTATTCTTGCAATATTTCGGAGATGGAAAATTGCAGATTTACAGACAGCAGTCACGTGCGTCTCCATCTTCATCTCGGCATCGAACAGTACACCAAGATTCCGTACATTCTGAGTTACAGTGACCAAACAGTCTCCAATGCATAGTGTGCGCAGCTCAATTTTTCTTAGTTGTTGCGCAGAGCCGAACACGATGACTTCTGTCTTTGAGTCATTCAACTTTTAAAAGTTTGTCATCATCCACGTCCTGATCTCCGCTACACATTCTTCAATACGGACGACAGCCGCAGCAATGCTCTCTTGGTGGGGTTTCACTGGAATGTAGATTTGAGTATCATCCGCGTAGAAATGACACATCAAATTGTACTTGCGAATAATCTTAGCAACTGGTGCTACATAGATGGAGAACAGCTGAGGACCCAGCACGGAGCCTTGTGGTACCCCGTATACCAGAGGACGAGCAGGCGATGTAGCACCATGAATGTGGACTGACTGGATATGACTTAAACCAGTCCAGTGCATCTTGGACCACTCCGATATCATGTGAGAGTCTATGCAACATCACTTCATGGTCGACGGTGTCAAACGCAGCCGATAGATCCAGGAGAACCATGATGACAACATTCTGATTGTTCATTGCGTGCAGGATGTGATTCTGCACACAGAAAAGGGCCGTCTCAACGCTGTGATTCGGCTTGTACGCTGACTGATAGGGCTCACAGAGATTGTGCTCTGACATGTGAGCTGACAATCTCGCAGCAACGACACGTTCTATTGTCTTCGATAGATAGGGTAGATTTGACACGGGTCGGTAGTTATTCAAGACAGTTTTATCTGGACTCGGTTTCTTGAGTACTGGCCTGGTGTGCGCTTCCTTCAAGTGTGAAGGCATTACCCCCGTTATCAGAGACAGGTTAACAATTGTCATGAGCACAGGTACAACATCGTGCGCACAGTCTCTAAGAAACCATGTCGGAATGGGGTCAAGTTCACAAGATTTCACTGGCGATGACTTCTACAACATTCCAATTTCAGCCTCAGTGGCTGGCTCAAATGCAGTCAGCAGACATGTCTGCGGTGCATCCTCAGCAGAGGCATTTACAATGATGACATTCTGATTCAGACCGAATTTTCGAGACCTTTTCTGAGAAGAAATCCGAGAACCGCATTGCCAGTGTGTCAGACGAGTCACATGGCGGTAGTGGTGTGCCATTATCAGTGTGTAGGAGCTTGGCAACAATCTTGAACAGCTGCTTCTGGTCACCAGATGCATCAGCAATTTGATTCGTGTGGTATTCAAGTTTTGCACGGTGCACAGACGAAGAGACGAGCTGGCGCTGGAGGCAGTAGGCAAGCCTGTCAGACTCCAGTCCAGATTTTCTCCATGTTCTTTCCAGTTGTCGTCTAACACATTTTTGTGATCGTATGCCATCGTTATACCACGGCGTGTGTGTTCGTACAATCACTGTGCGGTTCTTTAACGGTGCTTGCTTGTCAATGATAGCCGCAATGGTTTCATTGTACATGTCAACAGCATGGTTCATGTCATCAGACAGATGATTTGACAGTAGCAACGAACGGATTCATCACATATCGCAGTGGTATTGATCTGTCGATAATTTCGACTCATCGTCGTTACCCGGACGTTTGGTGGTTTCACGAGTTGTAGTGTGCAATGAATAGCCGAGTGGTCTGACATGTGTGGGATGTCTGTTTGTATATTGTTCAGAAACGTATCAGATGAGCGCGTTATAAGCAGGTCGATGGTATGTCCGGCAACATGCGTCGGGACTTCCACGTGCTGAGTAAGATCTGCTGCATTTAGAATGTTTTGAAAGCGCTTAGTGTCATTGTCTGATGTATTGTCCATGTGGAAGTTAAAATCACCTGCGATCAGCATATTTGACGTATACATCGACATGGTGTCCAACAAATCACCAAATTCTAGAAGAAATTCCGCAGTTGTAAAGCCATTCTTGGAGTTTGGCGGGGGGCGATAGACGACAAGAAGACGAACAGATTGAGTGTCATTGCTGAGTTGTAGACACATCGATTCAAATGTATTTGATTTCGGCATCTCGAGATGTCGCGTTGTGAAGCCAGACTTGTAGACGACTGCAACACAACCACCGGTGCCGTACGTCCTTCGATGGTTTACTAACTCAAACGACGACACATTTGGCATTGTTGACAGTTGCCATACTTCGTTGTTTTGTACATTTTATGGAAGCATACTTAATAACTATAATATATGCATTATGTATGTTCAATTTAACATAAAAAACACAGGGTAGAATAGATTATGTATAAGGCAACTTCTCAATATACCTTGTCATATGTTATGTACTGGGTAGAGATCGAGGACTAGATTAGAAACGTCAGGGAAATAAGCTTCTCAGGTTTTAGTATTTGGTGCGTCTGATACCACACGAGAATTGTAGCATTCTTTATAGTAAATTTGTATTCGCATGGCTGTGCCACTTGTAATGTTTGTTTATTGTTATACATAAGTATATTACGATTATGTACACATTCAACGTTTGTTTTAATATTACATATCTTTTGTATATTTCAACGAAATATACAAAATAGAAAACAGTTTCTTGTGAGGTAATTATGTCATATTATAGCAACTAAGAAACCGAATCATCAATCCATTCAAGAATGTTTGTTTTGTTGTTACGTTTATTTTATTCAACTTGCACACACATACGCGCACGCACGCACGCGCACGCGCACGCACACACACTCACACACACACACACACATCCTTCGTATAGTAGGCATCCTGCAGTCTCGTAAGACTATGGATCCGTGCCCTGGTGTCGAAGACCAGTTGTTGGCTGGGCAGCGTCTGTTGTGGCTGTAGAGGCTGATTCTTGAGTGACAGTCTTTATTGCATTTCCTGCACTTGAAGGCGCTCTCGGCTCTGTTCTCAGCATGGCTGTTTTTTTCTACTGTTACGTGTTTCTTCTGCTAGCCTGCGGATAGTCTCCACTCCTCTTTTGAGACCCTTGTATAGTTAATTCCTGCCTCTACGTGGATCGGTCTCCATCAAGCACCTCCCAATTGTCAACATCCATGTCTAGTGCCTTTAAATTTCGCTTGTATAGTCATTGAAGTGTAGATGGAGACGTCCTGCAGCTTTCTTTCCTGTGGCCAACTTACCATAGAGAATGTCTTTTGGTAGTCTCCCATCTTCCATCCGATGCACGTGGCCGAGCCAGCGGAGGCGGCTTTGCCTGAGATGGGTCACCATGCACTTGGCACGTGGAAGGACCTCTGTATTGGGGACTCGGTCCTTCCAGGAGATCCCGATGATGCGCCGCAGGCAGCGCATATGAAATTAGTTCAGTCGATTCTCCTGAGTGGAGTACAGAGTCCAGGACTCACTGCCGTACAGAAATGTACTCAGCACGCAGGCGTTGTACACTGTCACCTCTGTGTGCTCCGTCAGCATTCTGTTGTTCCAGACTCTCTGTGTAAGCCGAGCAAGTGTTGAGGCGGCTCTCCCTATCTTTTTGCTGATTTCTGCTTCTAATGAGAGATTGTCGGCAATGGTGGAACCGAGGTAGGCGAAAAGGTGGATGACCTCTAGCTCATAGTTGTTTATGGTGATAGCTGGGGAAGTGACCTGCCCCATGGTGTTAGTCTTTCTCAAGCTGATTGTCGGTCCGAGATCCGAGCATGTCTTTGCAAAGCGGTTCATGAGGTTTAGTAGCTCCACCTCAGTATGCATGATGACCGCTGCATCCTCCGCAAACAGAAAGTCTCTGACGAGTGAATGTGAATGCATCCATGTTTGACGCCACTGGTAACGTTAAAAGTCTCGTAGGTAGAACCCTCGTACAGGATTGCACCTCTCATATCATCGTGGAATGACCCGATTATATTGCAGAGCTTTTGGGAGCATCTTATCTTCGGTAGGAACTTGAACAGACCATCCCTGCTCACAAAGTCGAAGGCTTTGTTAAGATTAATGAAGGCAATGTACAGCGTTTTTTTCTGTTCGCTGCATTTCTCCTGTAACTGTCGAAGCAAAAAGATCATGTCAGTAGTTGATCTATTTGCTCTGAAGCCACACTGGGATTCAGGGCAGACCATGTCATAAAGTATGTGTAGTCTATTAAGGATGACACGAGCAAACAACTAGCCAACTACGCTTAAGAGTAGGATGCCTCTGTAATTGTTGCAATAACTCATGTCTCCTTTGTTCTTGTAAAGCGTGGTGATGTTGGCGCCCCTCATGCCTTGCAGCATGGCCCCTTCACCCCAGCACTGACAAAGAAGTACTTATAGGGGTTCGAATATAGTACTCTTTCCGCACTTGATGATTCCGGGTGCAATAACACCGTAACCTGTCCTGGGTGAAACAGAACGTCAGATGTCAAAACATGCTTTTTGCTGCAACTAACCTTCGGTGCCATTGAATGTGTTAACTGTTGAGTGTAGGATCATTTTGTTCCATGGAGAAATACGCCGATTCCATTCCTTCTGGTTAGGTTGTTGACCATTTCTCAGCAGAATCCACCTGAAAGATTAGTGTTTAGGAAAATGGTGCACCTACTCATAAGGGTCTTTATCCTCGATGTGTCGTATAAGACGGCAGTGTTTACAGAAACAACAAAAATCTTTACCTTCTTAATAATCTGCTCAGTGATTGTCACCTAGCATGATTTATGTGAAGTAGTCACGTCAAATGCCATCACACTAAGTTATTTTGCTGGTAATTTATATGTACAAATGTGTATTTAAATTTTAACACGTTTCTACCATATGACTATATATATATAATAGTTCAACGGAGACGCATTGATGTCCACATTACGTCAGTGTTGCCATGTAGATGTATTGAGTCTTGTTATTAATCCTTTTGAATTATATTTATTTAAACGGTATGTGAGAGAAAAAAAACGTAGAAACCGATTTTGAGATAGTGTACCCCGTCTTGTGGGGATAAAGAGGTATATGTGCATGGTGGCTCAAGGGACCACACGGCTGAGGTCCCTTGGCTTCAGCGACTTCTACTAATTATAGTCAGAAATTGACATACACCCCAGCTTCACAAATTCCATGACTCTCTTAGAGGATACATATTTACATGATAGTGTATTTTTAACCCTGAAAACGTGACAGTGGTTTCCCACCTGGCGTATGTTTGTATTCACATCTATGTTCCCTAGGTGGCAGCACCACTCGTTCTAAGCATCCGTCAAAGCGGTGTAGTATTTTGCTAACTACGCATTTTATTCATAAAGATATAGTGGTCGTATGCATAGAACATTTTATATGTTTTGCAATGAACTACATTAACAAATATACAACATAAAACAGATATGTGCATAATATTATGACAAACAAAAGTGAGCCACACGGTTTCTTTTTCGAAGAAGCCACCTAACCGGATATAGCCACATATCAGCTAATGCACATGAACGGAAATCACGTTTTGTGCCTGGATGGGATACTTTGTGTAAGTTTTTGTTTACATGATATCGAAGAGCTTCAAAAGCAAAAAAATACATATTTCATCTTCGTATTTATGTCTACGGATACCACGTGATTATCTAATTATAGGATTGAGTTGAAGTGAACTTCTGGTGTACAGGTAAATATGATTGTAGCCATTTAGCGCAATATGAGTTTGGTTGGTCAATAATAATATGCTGCATGGCGACAGCATGACGCCAAAATCCGAATTCAGGTCTTGAGTCGTTTACGTTGAGAAAGTTGGTCACATTGTTCTAGTTGTTTCCAGCATTCGGCAAGGTTCTATTAACTTACTAGTATGTTTTATCGTGGTTACAATGTAACGGTCTTATAGACTTATGAGGTCTCATTCCTTCCTTATTTAGTTATTAGCTTATAATTTATATGCTGGCACAGAGGGTGGTCACTGCCAGGGTGCTTGTCGTTATCAGTGACAGTGTCAGTGGTTCTTTTACATCTCAAATTGAGACAGGACCGACATTAACGTGATCTCCGAGTCACGAGAGATACACAGTCCCCAATGTTGAGAGCCAAGTTTTTACACCAATTACCATGCCTGCCCAGTCTACTGTCTGAGTTTCGAACTCAGAGCGCTGGCATGCCAGGCAGATGTGATAACCACTAGGCACTACACTAGCCGCACTCCTTATCCGAAGTAGGGTAAATGAGGGACTAAGGCTGTGTCGGTCGGGGTTTATCTCTGGGGACTGCACCGGTTACTGAATTGGCGTAGACCTGATACCTGAAAAAGACAACAACAAAAATTCCTTTTTTTCTTTCTTTCTCTAATAGTTTTGGTCATTTGTATATTTTCTCTTTTTTTCCTTCAACAATAAACCAACCGTTGTTTAATGATCAAGATTGATTGGTCAATGTAACATACAGATACATTGACTTTGAATGATTTGTCTGTCTCAGACAAAATTGCCACATTGTAAATGTTGCTTTTCTGCACATCGATATACAATATTTACTTCTTATATTCGATGACCACCTTCATTTGGTTGAACATTTTGTCATTTTTTTTCGGATCTTTGACAGCAAGAACGAGAGAAGAGATATAGTAGTGCAATTTATTTATTTTAATAGGGTTACGGGGTGTAGAAAGGGAGGGAAACGGATGGGAGAGGTGTTTATAGAATTCAGAGGTGGCAGTGGACAAGGTTGGGGTCAATTGTAATTTGTAATTGTGTAATTAATTACAATTATGGTGTAAGTGTAATTGAAATATTTGAAAGTATTGTAATTGTAACTGATTTGTGTGTGTGTTGTAAGTGCCTTAATTGTTCAGTTACAATTCAATTACTTTCCCATCGTTTCTCCAATTGTGGGTGAAACTCCCAGAACTGTTTTTTTTTCATTATGAAAACCAAGGCTGTTTCCCTCTGAAATCACCTTCCCTCTCACACTCCCCATTTTTGGGGGTGTTATAGTCAGACAGTGACTCTTTCTGGTGAACATGGGCAGATAACAGCTGTCCTGGTACAGTCATGTTGCATAAAGCATTTAGCAGTGTCTTTCCAAACAATCATTCACCCATGGACAGCCACAGTGCCAACTAGTCTCTATTTGCCTTATTGACTTGGTACATTGGAAGCACTGATAGAGAGATAAAACATGGCTTCTCTTCCATTGGGGAGGGCATATAGAGCTGACCCATTGAAGCAGTAGCAGGTTTCAGCAGTTGACAAGTGTCAAGTATGAGACCAAGAACAACTGATAGGCCTGTGGTCTAGTGCTACACAGGCTAGCTGTATTAATTGTAATTTAGTTAAATAATGCTGAGCACTATCCTTTCACTGTGGAATTATTTTCTAGTAAGTTTGAGGGCAGCAAGGTGCTGAGAAGCCAATTGTGTGGTAATGATATAAATGTGGGATGATCTGAGATATACCATTAGTTATGTTTATATTATTTTAAGCGAAACAAAAATCCATTCTAATTGACAATTATAATTGTAATTGACAATTATAATTGTAATTGAATATAATTTGGGACGGTAATTGTATTTGAAATGAAAAATAATTGTAACTGTAATTGAAAATTATCCTGTCATGTAATTGTAATTGATCAATGTAATTGAACCCAACCCTGGCAGTGGAGCCTGAACTCAAAAAAGAATTCAGAGTGGTCGCAAATACCACTTCTTAGGGCTGGCTATTCCATTCGGCTATTGTGCATGTGAAAACGACATTTTCCTGTACTGCGTACGGTGGTGGGAAAGTTTATACCTGATTCCAAGGGGTTTTCCTCGTGTGTGTGTTTATGTGGGCCAGATAATGTGAGTTACCGAGGTAATTGTGATGGCTCCTGTATTGCTTCTGAAGGCTCCTGTGATGCTTCAATATAAAACATTGAGATGTCAAATCTGTACATCAGACCAGTAAGTAAGTCTTGTTTGAGGGATTAGCCAGGCATTAATTGTTGCTCTCCTCCTTGTTCTCTGCTGTACATGGGTGATGGGTAGGTACAGTAAAGCTGATCCACTCATTGTGTATTTTCCTTCCATAGTTTTTGTTCACCGCTCCCTCTTTCCATCTTTCATCCTCCCCTGGTCTTCTCATGTCCCTCCTCATGCAGTCCTCCCATCTCAGCTGTGACCTTCCTCTTTTCCTGTGTCCTTTATGTTGTTCTTCCTCTGCTCTCTTTGCTAGTCTCTTCTCTCATCCATCCTTGCCAAGTGGCCTGCCCATCTCATCCGGCTTCTCAATAATCTCCTGCTACACTGCATTGGATTCCAACCTCTTTCTCAGGCCATATGTCCGTCTTCTGTCTACCATCTTTGTTCTTGTTATTCTTCTAACCCAGTTGTTCTCAGAAATTTGCAGCTTCTGTGGTTATTGTTCTGTCAGTGCCACTGTCTCCAGACCATACAGGCATGTCGGTGTAACACACTCTCAGGACTTTCCTTTTCAGCTTTTTCAAGATTTTTCTGTCCATGACTCCCTCTACCTTTTGACTCCCTCTACTTAATTAGCTCTTGCAAAATTGACTGTTAGTTTAAGTGTATTAAGTTAATAGAATAAGCCTATCAAGTGTGTCACCCTGAACTACGGCTAGGCAAGCATACAGTAATATCTCTTGTGCATCATCCCAGTAGATCCTATGCATAGCTGTGACATTGTCACTTACCTCAGGCCTAGAGGGTGTGACAATTGAGTACCAATACAATAGCAGTATCCATTCCTGTTGCCGAGTATTAAATAGGTTTAGTTTAGAGCTGAAGAGCACAGTGCATAATACATAAAGCGTAGCCTAACAATCACAGGAACCTTGCACACACGGCAAATACTTCAAGAAGACAGCCCCGTGTCATAGACTTGGCATCATGGAGTAGACACTTACACAATAATGCTTTAAATGTCTACCATCATGCCAATAGCATAGCAATCAGACCTGGGGCCGAGTACATTTTTATGAGTACAAGTACGAGTAGTTGACGATGGATAAGTACGAGTACATCGCTAAAAGCTGAGTATGAGTACAAGTACGAGTACATTCTCAAGAGTACGAGTAAAAGTACGAGTACATTTTCAAAAATATTAATATTAAATAATAACGTATTTTTAAATTATTAATTAACCTAATTTATATAACTCGGCACAACTGAATATGCAATGGCAGTTGATCCATTTTTTATGAGGAAAACTAAAAAACCTCTATTTCATCAACAATTAAATTAATTTCATTGGCATTCATTTCAGTGGCATCGTATGATCTCATCTATTTGCCATTGCACCGAATGAACATGAGTTGTTCACAGGTTGAGTCTTTCAGGCTGCACTGTTCAGGGCAGAATACTTTCTCTGCTATACCAAATACCCTTTCAACTGGAGCTGATGAGGCTAGAATGCTCAGATGGTGATGGGCCACTTGAGCCAGAGTTGGAAAACTCTGAACTGCAGTGGGTCACTGTAATCGTCTGTACATGGCTGACTGAGGTATTCGTTCACCTCTACAATCAGTAATCTGCTGAGGTTATAAGTTTGCAATTTATATTTTCTGATTGTAGACTACTAGTTGTTAAGAGTCCACATAACAGACTCGGCATCCCCTTTAGACTTTTTAGCCAGACTGCTGGCATGGAATTATATTAGTGTAGGAGACAGTCTGACTTGAGCCACCTTACTTCTACAGAGGAAGACTGGCAGTTCTTGTTCTTAGCAGTTAGCACTGTCAGCCACTGCCATTTAAAAAATAGTTGAACATTTAAATATTTCAGGAAAGTTTCATTTTATAACCAAATATATTTATTTTCCCCAGTACATATTGAAAACGTACTCGTATGTACTCATATAATCTGAGTACAACGAGTACGAGTCCATGACCCATAAGTTTCATGAGTACGAGTACTTCAGAAATGTACTCGAGTACATGAGTACCGAGTACTTCGGCCCCAGGTCTGATAGCAATGCTAATATTCTTTAACAATTCTACATTCCCGACTATGGCCTATCAATGGACGTGAACTTCCCATTCTCTTCAACATTCATAATTTTGAACAAACCACGAGTATCTGTGAGAACAAACCACGAGTAGCTTATGGTGTTTATGTAACAATGCTGTGTGTTTTAAAAAATTTGGTAGATTTCATAGTACAATCACGTCTGTCAAGTATCAAGGCATCCCGTGAGGTGACAGGCATTTTTGTGATTTGACATAATATCTCTGTGTTAGGTGGGGCACTTACTGTTACATTTAACTTGGTTATAGCTTTGTCAATTTTTTTTTTTTAAATATATATTATTGTTATTTTTTGTGAAGGATTGTTGCCACATTTATTTAAACTGATTTTATGCTGTGTTAGCATTGTGATGATATGGTGTACCTTAGAGGTCCAAATCATACAGTCAGTTCACATCACTTTTTTAACACACAGTTATGAGAAAATTAAATCTATACCAAAACTAACTGCCTTACAGAATGCTGGTTGTGAGAAATCCTTTAAATGTTTTGGATTGTTTGAAGCTGCATGTGTGCATAATGATATTTATATATGCAGCACATACATGTGCTTATATTGAATAATTAATAGAAACTTACTTATAAATCATATGTAGGTGTTTCTTCTTTGTCCTGTAATGAGATATGTGATATCATCTGGAGTGAATGCCAGGATCTGCAGAGTAATGTGTAAAATGCTTTGAGCTGTCCTAATAACTGGATTCAGTGCTATATAAGAACTTACCATTTTACATTTCCCAACTCTTATCATATGGCTTAAATGTATATTTATTCTTGGTTGCGCCAACTAGGCATGAGCCCACCAACTTCTACTGTCTAGGTGGTTCAAGATGCCTGGTTTATCATGGCTACTGCTATGGGAACGAAGTAAGCCTAGTCAGGAACAAACAGCATTAACAAATAGGGAGCCATCTCAGCCATACGTTCAGTGCATAGTTGCCAAAGAACATATAAACTTAAATTAATATGATCTATAATTAATGTTATCCATATGTTTGAGAATGGGCAATACTGAGCCACATTTTTTAATTGTTATATATTTTGGTCTCCCTCTCTGTATAGTTTGTCAGTCTAGCTATTATGTTGCTGAGGTGACTGTGTGCTTACTGAAATAATTTTGTATTTAGACATGGTATTATATGTTTTAATGTTATGCTCATAGCATTGTGATAAATGTGAGTTTCCGTGGATACTTTCTAATGTAACAAATGTTAGTATTTGTCAACAATCCTTAGTTCATATAAACAAATGCTCAGATCACATGTAGTTTGAAGGAATGTTTTTAATTGTTATAAATGAAGATCAAGGGAATTTGAAATAAAAAACACTGAAACATTTGAGATGTCCCTCATTTGCAATCATCACCTAAATTCTGCAATCACACTCATATTAGCAATCTTATAATTATATATATATTAATGGAAAGTGTACAGCTTTAAGTCAGTGTATTTGCCACATCAGTATTGCCACTGCAATTTTCCTGTCACAATGTCAGTCATTCACACACTGTCCTGGCTGGACTCTCCTTAATGATTTCATAAAGTACAATTGTCAATGCCGATAGAGGCAATTCAGCAATTTTTCTGCTCATTAATGTCATCCAGTTTCCATGGTAATTTAGTCACTGTGAATTAGGTCTAGGAAGCATGAGATCACTGCATTAAACAACGCGTCAACGGTCGAATGCAGCTAGATTACTCATTATGCTGTTGTGTTTATACCGTTGGCATGGTGACAGAATATTGCTCATTGATTATTGATCTGCAATGTCCGTTCAGTTATAAGTTGTGCACCGTGAGGGTAACAGTTAAGGTAAGAAGTATCTCTAATATTTGTGTAGCTGGGACCACGGTTTGTGAACATTGTGTGTTATTTTGTTGTAAAACATTAATACCGTTACACTTGCTGTGTTTATGTGTATGTAGTATTCAGCTTGGTCACATGGGGGCAGCACATCCTTGCATACAATAGATGGTGTTGATTTTATTGACCATCTGTGCTGTGAATTAAGTAAGCCAGAATAACAACAGTGAGATACACAACATGTGTGTGACTGATACAGACCTGTTCTTGTGCCAGTCGTATGTTTCATTGCTCAGCATTGACAATTACAGGTAAATTAGGCTGGTGGAAACATTATCTTGTCTACCGGCTGGGCAAATCTCTATTGCATGGGCACTTTAATAGCTCTATTGATCTTGTAATGTGATCACAGTTGGTACATATCTGATTGCTGTCTGACTGACAATTTAACAATGCCATATGACCTATGATCTCATTTTTTCTAAATACAGTTCTCACAATGATAGTAAGAGTTCCCAAGTGCAATTTGTACTATATGTTTGGTGAAATAAATTGTTCAAGGATTGTAATGGCATCAGACAATAGTAACTTGTAATATAATTAATACCTTGCTGGTGCTAATGGCATGGCCCAGGATGGTACAGTGATTCCAGGAAGTTGGTTGGTTGGTTGTTTCTTCACATGTATCTTTTCACTTTTGTTTTTACTCCACCCTTGTTAGCTTGCATGCTAGTTTCATACTTAAGCTATTTAAATCTTATAGCAAAATTGCAATAAAACGTTTTGTATTTTTTTTTGTGTACACGTCCTTGTAAAAATACTGGATACAACTTGAGGTGCCAGATTACAGACTGTTTCACCTGTTTACTTGTTATAAATTTACCAACATTTGGCTAACGTGTGGCTGCGAAAGGTTTCTACATTACTTGAAATAGTTCATGGAAACAGTTAAATAGCTGTTTTGGTGTTCAGTTTCCACATTTCAGTTACATGTTTGCAGAATTCTCCATTGTTATAATACAGCTTTTAAAATTACAAATATAAAATATTACGTCAGTATGAATTTCCAAATCATGACACATGGTTGTCAAAACACATGAATTTTCTTTAATATTAAATGATATAATTTCATATCTAACAAAATCAGTGCTGTTACTCATAATGACATATATATACCAGTTTTTTTTATAATAACTTGTAGTTTTTATTTGTGAAATATAGATGGTTCAGTTCTATATCTTCTTGATTGTTCAATCTGTTCTTAATTAGACTTAATATTCACATGATTGCAGATTGAAGTTGTTTGCATTTCCAGGGCAGTTTATAAATAATTCATGAACTTTTAAAATATGGCAACACGTTAACATTCAGAAAGACTGATCAAACAGAATTTAATTTTTTTATAAAAATCCTACTGGTCAGTCAATGTTTCTCTGGTTATTAGTGACTTATTACATATCAGTTTGTCCATATTCAGTTAAATATAATTTAGTTTAGATGATTTTGAACTTGCTAACAACACCTGTTATTTCTTTAAAAAATCCACATGGTGAGAAGTGGTTGATTTCCGAGTGGAAATTTGAGACTGTTGCAAAATTAGGGTTTATGGGCGATTGCTTATAATGTTGACTATTTGGGGGGAATTGTTATGGGGAAAAATGATGGAAATCGGAAGATATTTTCTGGAGTTCAAGAAATGATGTCTGTTTTCAGGACGTTGTGTGCAAAAGGTTCTTACTTGAATTCGATCGAACATATATTTTATGCATAATAAGTTAATAACTTCAAATTCATTTTGGTAGAGTGGGTCTTGTAGAACAAATAATGTTTCTTAGTTATAGATTGTTTTCTTCAGAGTATGAGAAACGATTATTTTCCTGAAGAGCAGGAAATTGAAACTTGAGCTGTTTGTTGTTTTAGATGCCCCCTCCCTTCCTGAAATCAACTCAGCAATGGCATAAGGGGCCTCAGTGATAACAGTACTGAATCATGCAGGAAGTAAACGTCCGTGTCGCGGTGCGGGTAAGTCAAATAATCACTACTTCTGCTATACATTTTCCTTGCAAATGTTTTTTTTTAAATTGTGAAATTATTCAATGTTGCCAACTGCTGTATTTTGTGAAACAAATTGGTGATAATTAATAGTATATTGT
This sequence comes from Escarpia spicata, assembly GCA_963995525.1. NCBI lineage: Eukaryota > Metazoa > Annelida > Polychaeta > Sabellida > Siboglinidae > Escarpia > Escarpia spicata. The sequence goes on from OZ023212.1 coordinate 57,335,052, forward strand.
TTAAATTTAAGTTCCTCCTCAATTAGATTTTTTGCTTGTCTCGTTTCAAAGTTATTTTGCAGAAAAGGAAACCTACCCAGTTTCCACTAGAACACATTAGTTCATTGATGCAACTTTAAGTATGTTTTTTTGTAAAATCATCAGACAAACTGTTAGCTTGTTTAATTTCCGTCTACCAATTAATTCATATATGACTCTAAAACTGGAAAATTCACGTGAAAGTGTGATACGATTATGCGTGTGTTTCTGTGTTGATGTTGTCAACTTTTCTTGCTCCCTCAAAAGTCACATGACTGACAAATTCAATTGGCTGAAGGCTAAATGTCGACCTGGCAATTGGACAAAGTCACTTCTTTTGACAATTTAAACAGCTATAAACAAGTTGAGGAAGCAGCAGCTTTAAACATTTCTCCCTTGTAACTTGTAAGTTGTAATATTTAGCATAGTCATACATCAGTGAGCTAATGCCAGTCAACAGATGGCAACATATTGCACATGCATTAATCATTAATCTTCATGGATTATGTAAGTGATGTTGTTGCAATTGTATTAGTAATGGATGATCAGTGAAACTGATACATGATGAGTGATTGTTATGCATGCTACAGGGTATATTGTAGCTCGTGTTTCCCATGTTGATTGCATGTGCATATGGATAGTTATAGTGTCCAAGGGTTAATTGGAGTACAGCAGTAATCATGGATATTGCTATTATTCATAGGTGCGTGTGTGTTTGTGTGCATGTGTGTGTGTGTGTGTGTGTGTATATGTATGTGTGTATTTTGAAAATTTTTGTTTCTTTTTCATTGATACATGTAATATATATTATACGTAATAAGTGTAGGTGAAAAGATCAAACATTGATTAACTTCTATGATCGATCAAGACAGACGAATATTACAAATCCGAAATCTAGTCAGTGTACTGTTTTTTGACACAAATAATACAACATGTTATGTATAGGCGGATAGTGCTTTGGCTGTCATCACGCGTTGCCAGGAAAATAGATTGCTACCATGGCGCCACCTGTGACTTATCAGATGAAACACATTAGTGCGCATTGATGTTACTATGGACTAGACAACTTTGTTGATATTTAATCCAGCAGTTATTGGTTGTGGTTTTGGAAGATATCTTGGTTGCCTGTTAATCCTGGAGTCCACAACATGCATGGGGGTTGGAACTGATGTGGTAGGGCTGATAAAATATTGATTAGGTTATGAATGAACATTATGTGATTAGATGCTAGAGGAGTGAGTGATGACTTAAATGACATAACATGCAGGGGGTAGGGCTGCCCCCCAACAGCAGCCCTTGCCCTGTGTGATAAACAAGATAAGAATAGTAATTACATTTATCTAAAGGAATGTTGGAGTCTTGGTGAAACCACGTGTTAAACCACATGTTATTAATTATCTGTAGTCTAGTAGATGGCTTTGTCTTTAGGTGTACTTGGCAGGAAAGATGAAGCCCCCCATTGGTTGGTTTAAATTCAGTAGTCAGGCTAGTTTAGATATAGAGAATTGTAGAGGGAAACAAAGGCAGTTGGTAGGCAGGAGCAAGAGCCTGCAGGGTGTGTGTGCGCCTGTGTGTGTGTGTGTGCGCCTGTGTGTGCGCCTGTGTGTGTGTGTGTGTGGTCACACTATGTCGTAACTGGTCCAGAGTCTATGTGGATGTGATTTCACGGTGGGTTGTTAGCACAAATTTTATATATAGGGTAAGAGATAGAGAGTATAATAAATATTGATTCTAGGTTACTTGATCTTGTTGTGACTTATTTAATTGGTCCCTCACCCTTTATCTAGCAGGGACCGCTACGATACTAGTATAAAATACTATGTGATAATGATATGTTTTGGACTTTGTGATGAAGTTTGTGAAATTATGAACCCACCCCATAATATCCTGCGCACTCAGACTGGAACATTATGAAACCACCCCATAATATCCTGCACACTCAGACTGGAACATTATGAACCCACCCCATAATATCCTGTGCACTCAGACTGGAACATTATGAACCCACACATAATATCCTGCGCACTCAGACTGGAACATTATGAACCCACCCCATAATATCCTGTGCACTCAGACTGTAACATTATGAACCCACCCCATAATATCCTGCGCACTCAGACTGGAACATTATGAACCCACCCCATAATATCCTGCGCACTCAGACTGGAACATTATGAACCCACCCCATAATATCCTGCGCACTCAGATTGGAACATTATGAAACTACCCCGTAATATCCTGCGCACTCAGACTGGAACATTATGAACCCACCCCATAATATCCTGCGCACTCAGACTGGAGCACACAGCCACTGTTACACTTCTGCACTGTTTTGGCCGCTGTCTTCATCTCTTTCCATTTTTCCATGTCTTATGATCACCTCCTCAGCTGTTGACCTTCTCCAAGTCCCAACTATGTTTTGGTCTTCCTGGTTTTCTTTTCTCTTGAGGGTTCCATTCTAGAGCCTGTTTTGTGACATTGAAGATTCTTTTGTAGGGTCTTTTTTGTGTCATTGAAAATGTCACCCCTTTCTAGGGCCTGTCTCATGACATTAAAATATTCCATTCCAGGTCCTGTCTCATTACCGGGTACATTGAAGATTCCTTTGTAGAGCCTGTTTCATGACATTAAAGATTCCATTCCAGGGCCTCTGTCATTACATTGAAGATTCCATTCCAGGGCCTGTCTCATGGATTTAAATGTCATCCCAGGGCCTGTCTCGTGACATTAAAGATTTCATCCCTAGGCCTCTCTCATTACATTGAAGATTCCATTATAAGACCTGTGTTATGACATCAAAGATTCCATTCCAGTGACTCTCTTGTGACATCAAAAATTCCAATCTAGTGCCTGGCTGTTTTGTGACATTGAATATCCCATTATAGGACTTATTTTGTGACATATGTGTAGTTTCAATTTTTCGTGACACTGGTAATTTCCGGAGGATGTGCCCTAACCAACTCCACTTCCTTTTTTCAGAGCCTTTCCCGACGCAGTGTTGATCTGTCTTACTCATAACCTCATTGTCTGCTGTGATCTTGTCTATAGCCATTTTCCTCCTAACCTAGTCTATTTCCAGCCCTACAATAGCAGTTTACATTTCAACGGAACGTGTTGGAACAGGTCTAAATTGGCTGTCCAACATCATTGGGCTTTACAGCCACGCAGTATTTGTCAGTGTTGTTGTCCTGTAAGGTCTACTAAACTAGTAAACACCGCCCATCGACTGGCCTTGAGTGAGTTGTGTCTCAGCTTGCTGTGACAGGCAGCAGTGACTTACAAAGGTGATATGTCTTCAAGAGAGCAATTATCCAGTGTCCCTTGTCATTCATGGTCCTCTGTAGCCATAAATTAACCTTGATTTGCTCAGGTTCCGGTCATTGATGACAGTAATAACAAACCAACATTTCAGATGTTTTCTCACATTATTGCAGTGGCAGGTCCGTACAGACTGATTGATTTAATATTTTAATTTATATAAATGTTTCGGATTCATTTCATACGTTTATTGCTATAATCACAGATAATAAAAATATACGTGTTTGCACACAATGTATCATGTTTTGCAGAATAAAATACAGTGCTCATGGGAATCAAGTGTTTTCTGTGTGGCATATTTTAGTATATGCAACTCTGTTTAAATGTTTCTGCTAAAAAAAATGGAAAAATGAACACTTGTCCAACAAAAATCCAAATAAATATTGAAAATGTGAGTTCTCTAAAACATGTTCCTCGAGCTAGTTCATGATTTCCCCTCAATAATATTAGCTTTATGTTATGATTGAAAGAAAACTTCATTTTAACAGGATAAATGTAATCAAACCTAATTGCTAAAAACTATTACTATTTATTAAAGTAAGTATGATTGTTTTCCAGATAGTATTAGTGCTGAATGGCTATGCAACATTTCTCTGAATAGTATTTGTGACACAACTACCTATAGATGGCAGCACATACCTATGTTAAATGCATTAGTAGACATGTAGCGCCACTGTCTGTCTCTAGATCCGGCCATTGCTCCCGAAAGAGAAGCTAGCGGGAGAGCAAGTGTGTATGCGCATCATTCCAAACACAAATCAACTGGTACTTGGAAAGGATCGCGCTTTCACCTTTGATTATGTCATCTCATCGAAAACTTCACAGGTGAGGTATTTTAGGGTTTGATTTTTGAATAAAAATCTTAGATAAAGATATAAACATATTTATGCTGCATTAACTAGTGGAATAAGTTTGATTAGATTCCGAAGGTGTGTTTAGTTTATAATAATAAATATACTTTTTAATGCAGCAATTTAATACAAATGTTTTTCATGCTTTGTTTACATTTCTCAAGTCTGATCATTATATACTAGTGTGAACATGATACTGTCATGCATGTGTGTGGCAATTTGAGAAATGTTAGCCTTTTTCCAGGTTGTTTATCTGGGATACAATTGGTTTTTTCCAATCATACTTTGGGTTGGGTGAGTTCTTTTATAAAAAATAGAACCAGGCGACAAATGCACGTTTTAACTCAATTTATCGAAATATTCTCCCAAATTAGCGTCAAGTACTTATGGCAATATGAATCTCTTTGTTTAAATAACTATTTATAAATGTACTTTCAGAGTGAGACGTATGAACGCTGTGTGGAGCCTCTGGTGCGCAGTTGTTTTGATGGCTACAATGCCACTGTGTTTGCCTACGGCCAGACTGTAAGTTCATCTAACATTCAGTAGTTAAATGATTACACCTAGTTTAATTACTACATCCTGTTATTTATTTATTACACCCTGTTGTTTAATGATTACACCCTGATGTTTAATTATTACACCCAGTTGTTTAATGCTTCTGTTTTGTCTTGCATATTAACAACATGATGTGCTTTCTAATACATGAGTTGTACATTGGGCCAACTTTAACAGTTTTTCACCAAAATGTTGTTACTATACTGTAACAAGGTAAACATTAATTTAGGAGTCTTAATTGAAAGTGATCTTGGTCTTTGGTTTGAGCTGTGTTTCCCAAAGAATACTGCATTAAACAATACAGTGGTGTGTCCATCAATTTCATTGAAATAGAACATAGTTTAGCTGATGTTCAATAATTTAGTAATAATTTTTTTTTTTAAGCAATGTCTTTTTTCCAGGGCTCGGGTAAGACATTCACAATTGGAGGAGGCAACATTGCCACCCAGACAGAGGAGGAGTTTGGTGTCATACCCCGAGCAGTAAAACAGATATTTGACACAATTACGGTATGAAAATGTGTGATTTACAGTTTCAAACGTTCGTTGTAATTATGTGCCCAAACATCACATGTCACAAATGTTAAACTATTTAATGAGCTATGTTAGTTTTGCTGGAAAGAACATGTACAAGGTCTCAACATTATCACAGACTTTATTTATACATTTATTTACACTGACTTCCATTTAACTATCAAATAAAATAAGAAATAGCCACTATTACATATCGATAGTTGTATGGCAGTTTTAAAACATCCTCTGGCAGCTAACATCATAACTTGGACAGACGGCCAGGCATGCCTTCTGTATATGTTTGTAATGTCCAAAAATACATTAAGCATTACTTGGTCAGGATAATAAATTGGTACAATGATTCTGTGAGTGAAACATGTGGTAATGCAAATTGACGATATTAGCTATTTTGGATCCATGTATTGGTGGGGGATTGGCAGGTTGAACCAGTAAACACTATTTTATTATTATGATTATTATATACGAGGGGCAGTCCAAAAATAAGTTTACAAGGCACATAACGTCATTAAAACGGAGGCTAGACTGGTCAGATTTGATTGCAGAGAAAGTAGTACTTTTGGTTGGAAATTTTGTGTCAGGTGGCAGCACTGTACAGCGCTTGTGTGGTGACGGCCATCAGTTAAAGATGGCGACTCGACTGGAGCAGTGGTCCAAAGAGGAGGTCCATGCAGTAATTCGTTTTTTGAATGCTAAGAATGTGTCTGCAAATTCATCGTCAGTGGTCGAAGTGTACGGTAATGAAGTGATGAGTCATCAGAATGTGGCAAAATGGACTTTAGGACCGGACGAGTCACCTGGAAATTTCCCCTAATGTCACATATCTCTTAGGTCTGTACAAGCTCTCCTGATTCAGAATTATCATGGCCAATCACGTTTTACTTCCAAGATGATCATTCCACGTAGTCCTTTTTTTAAAAACACCGATCACAACCAGCTGAATATGAATTTCCACTGCAGACCCATCCTTAGCATTCAAAAACGAATTACACGGACCTCCTCTTTGGATCACTGCTCCAGTCGAGTCGCTATCTTTAACTGATGGCCGTCACCACACAAGTGCTGTACAGTGCTGCCACCTGACACAAAGTTTCCAACTAAAAGTAATAATTTCTCTGCAATCAAATCCGACCAGTCTAGCCTCCATTTTAATTACGTTATGTGTCTTGTAAACTTACTTTTGGACTCGTACATATATATATATATATATATATATATATATATATAGAATATAATATAGAATAGTGATATAAATTAATCATACATATAATTTATGAGACTATCCCTTAGTAACATATAGATAATTCCGCAGTGAATATTTTGTGTGTAGATGAACCCGAGCCGGGACTACCTGGTGAAGATCTCCTACGTAGAGATCTATAAGGAGGAGCTTCGGGATCTGCTTGATCTTGAGACGTCTACGCGGGACTTACACGTCCGCGAGGACGAACATGGCAACACAAGTGAGTGGGCACTGGCACCTTGACCCCAACACTTGGGGTCACCTCAGTACAGGTCTCCCAGGTGCACCTAGTACTCACTGGATGTTCTTGTGCATTCTGATGTTACCTGGGGGCCGTTTCACGGAGATATTCAGCTTAGCGGGAAAATCCGTCATTAAACAAAAACCTAATAAAATATACTTTTTAACATCCTAACTATCGTGAGTTTAAAACATAAACATGCAGGAGAATATATTACTGCTTAAGTTTAAATGATGAAAAAATTGTATAGATTGTATAATGCGGTAAAAATATAATAAAACAGTGGATTGAAATCAATTAAATAAAAATTAAATTTGTAGCTTAGTGAACTCAGGAAGGATATTGGTAAAACACATGGCATAATAGTAATACTCATGTAAAAAACACATACCCTTGTCAGTTTGACCACTTCCTGTGTGCGCAGTAATCACCGGAGCAATGGAGGTGGAGTGTCAGAGCATGGAGGAAGTGATGTCATACCTGGAGCAGGGCTCTGGCTACCGCCACACCGGCTCCACGCAGATGAATGAGTACTCCAGCCGCTCTCACGCTGTCTTCACATTCTTCATAGGTAACTTGGGGATAGTCTCAAAAGTATGCAAAGTCTCTTAAGACATGTTCAAAGCAGAATACTGTTGATGTTTTACTTTTTAATCTTTTACCTTTAAAGCATATACTGTATGTATATATGCATGATTGTATGCATGTAAATATAATAATTATTATTCTATATCTGTCAATTAGCTGTTATATTTTTATTATGTTTAATAGTGTTTTTAAATTAATTTATAATTTAAATAAATCTTATTCAGCTGTTCTTATAATAATTATTATATCATGATTTAATTGGTTTACATTCTATACATGCATTTTGTTCATATTTTTTTTATATTTAACATTTGACGTGTAATTAAATTTGGTACAGTGCATTGAGCATTTTATTGGAATTGACGGTTTATAAAAATTAACATTGTTAAACTAATAAAAACATTATGCATTTATCATTGGTTCAATACCCCCACCAATATGTGGTGTGTCACTTGCAATTTTTGCACTCCAAATTTTAGCATCGATTTGCATTAACTTATATTTCACTCACTAGGTGACACCAGTGTAGAGGGTTATTTCCCCGAGGTGACAGCCTAACCAATACTTAATGTATTTTGAAACTGCAAACATATGCAAACGTTCCTTACCACTAAAGCTGGACACTCACTGCCAGAGTTTTGTTTTTGTGTGACACTCATCCGCCCAGTCATCATACAAAGACTGGCGGAGCACCCACAGAGTAACATTTTGTTAAAAGATTGCACGACTGTACCACCACAATCATGGGGTCTTGTTCATTTCATAAAATGTTATAAATATGTTACCTGCTGATTGTGTGGGTGCTAGTAGCGTGAATATGTTTAAAAATAAAATCGACACATACCTCAGACGGGCGGGATACACATAGATAAAAAGGTCGGACTCTCGAAAAGCCAAGGGCTTCCTTGTCCACCTGCTACCTAGAGTTAATTCTCTGGGTGGCAATCTTGTTAAATAAACTGATTGGCCGGTAGCCACAACAAAAGTTGACCAATGGCACCAAACTGGCACCATACGCAACTGTGTACAACATTTTTGGATGTGATAACAATTTTTGAATTACATATATACCTATGAATGATGTATTCAAACTGACAACAACTTTTGTTATTACTAGCCTCTTCAAAGATAAAAAAAGTTTGAACTTTTTTCGTATATCACATTTGTGGACAGTGTAGTTTTGTTTTCAAAAGAAACTATAGATAGGAAATGTGCTATAACTGTTTCTTACGCAAGATATGAACAATAGCCGGCGTGTTTTAAAACTGTATTTTATGTGTGATTCTAGAACAAAAATGGTCGGACATTGACGACAATGACACAGAGGTTCGAGAACGGAGAGCGAGTGACAGTTCAGAGGTCATGGAAGACGGAGGTAATGGTCATTATACTCTCATGTTTCTCTGGTGGCGCAGTGACTAGGGCATCAGACTCTCAATCGAGAGAACCCGGGTTCAAATCCTGTGCTGCTGTGTCGAACCTTGGGCAAGTTCATTCACTCTATGTTGCTTCAGTTCTATCAGCTGCATGAATGAGTACCTGGCTATAGACAGTGGTGAATATTTGTGCATGAATATTCTTTGCACATTAATTGCAGCATGGCTGAATGCTTCCCAGAGAAATTGAGACGGTGTTTGATTGAACAGGCCTGCCAGGGAGTAAAGTGTAAAGCACTTTGAACAGTTCCGAGGACTGGATACTGGGCTATATATAAGAACTTACCTTTAAAATATATAAAACAAACTGTTACAAGTTGTCTGAAATCACATCTGTGCAGTGTAATGAAACTCCTTATTATCAGTGATGTCATAGAATCTTGGTGAACAAATGTCCAGCATATTCTATTGCTCAAAAGAATATCAGTTGTTTGAATCAGACAGAAACATTAAAATATGTAAACATTTTGCTGCAGTAACATGCATTTGTTGGAGGCACTATGTAAATGAATGATTTACTTTTTGTGTGAAATCTTGGTGTGTTTTATTCTGGTGTTAATTGCCCCACAGAAATGGTGCACTACATGTGTGCCAAGTTCCACTTTGTCGATCTTGCCGGTTCTGAGCGTGCCCACAAAACTGGCAACGTCGGAGACAGATTCAAGGGTATGTTGCCCTCTTTTTCCCCTCATTCTTGTTCAAACTTTCAGTGGTTCATCTAAACCCCCCTCAGAAGAAATGTGACGCTATAATTTTTTTGAAATTCACGTTCGGTTAAGCGTTCTTACCAGTTACGGGTTCACAAGAACATTATATGATTATTCACAGTTTTATGCCGTCTTTTCTCAACTGTTTCAAGCTACGTAGATTATCTACTGATCTGTTTGTGATGTTGTACGCAACTTGCAACAATCGTAGTAAATAGTCTTGCGAATTACTTGAGACTGATGTAATGTTTGTTAAGTATAAATACTTCAGAAAACCATCTTCTTCATCTGTGTGAACATAACGCCAACCGAAGGAGGGGCAGTTTTGTTAAAAAATGTATTCTTTTGTGTTATCCCATCAGAGTCGGTGTACATCAATGGTGGTCTGCTGGCACTAGGCAATGTCATCAGTGCTCTCGGAGACATCAAGAGGAAGGCGACACACATCCCATACAGAGACTCCAAGATCACCAGGCTCCTCAAGGTAACAGCTCGTCAAACGCATGTCTTTCATACTGGTAGATATTATGGAAAATGGCTACTTGCTGGTGTGTTGTCACTTGCCTGGCTTTCCTAGCATGAATTGCAGTTGATGTACCCCAGAACCAGGACAATGTTCCAGTAGAGTCTCGTTACAGTAAACTACAATCATAGCATGCTATCCAGCTCTTTTACATGCTAGGTTTTGACACTGACTGGACAACTCCCACTGTCCAATCAGGAACTTAATGATCACTGATCTGCAGAATTGCCAGCTGTGTCCTGCCATAATGTGCATGAGGAGTGTTTTCAGGTTGTCGTTGTCATGGTAAAAGTTTGGCCTCATTTCATAATCAGCCTTACAAAATATACATTTTAATTTTATACATTTAAATTCAGTGACATTTACATTGTTTGTGAAGATTCAAGCATTGTTAATTAACAGTGTACACAAACTATACCTATTTGGCTGAATACAAAAACTGGTTTAAAAAACATATAAACAATACCAGTTCACTGGTATAGCGGTACACAATGCTAGTTCACATCCTATAATAGTACATTTTTCCAAACTGTTTTATTTTTTAATACCTTTTATTTACTGAAAAACTATTAGAAATATTATTGCATTATCCAACACACTTATGTTATTGCTATTTAAATTTATTGTGCACGTAAATACAGGCTCAATCGCCGAAATGAAGTGATGCCATCTGTCGGTGTCACCAAACTCTTTCTTGGTGAAGTCATGAAGCCAGACGAGTGTTGGTTAAGCAAGACTCGTCGTATTTTGATATGACAAAGAAAAACTGCATGATTGTTCCTGTCTTGTAGGACTCGCTAGGTGGTAATGCCAAGACTGTCATGATATGCTGTATCAGTCCCGCCTCATCTAACTTTGATGAGACCCTCAATGCACTGAAATATGCCAACCGGGTAAGTTTACACACATTTTTTATTATAGCATAATAATGATGGTTCACTGATAAGTTGAGAGATTGAATATCTTTGAAAATATGAATTAATGATCTGCAACTTTGTTGGTGGCAAATCTTCATTGTGACTCTGCTTTCCCATGTTTTTAGTTAACAAATATGTTTACATCCCATTGTGGGACAAGCATTTTGTATTGGATAATGGATCAAATTTTTCCGGGTATGTTGCATAACCTTGCTATGATATTTTACTCGGTTTCGTGTTTAGTTGAACTGTTGATTTGATAATGGACACTTGAACAAACTGTGGACAAACAAGTGCTGGTTAGTGTCGTTATTTTCAGATGTTATTGACATGTTTGTGGAGTGTTTACAGCAGCTTTGGGCCATAGAGACTGTCCATAAACCTTGTATGTTGGAAAATATTATCAGAACATGCACACATTCTGTTGTGACAAAGGTTTGGAGTGGACTTTGCAACATTGTTAAAAGTGCGAATTACTACAGAAGTTTAATAGTAGAGTGTATAATATGTTGTAGGCAAAGAACATCAAGAATAAACCTATTGTCAACCGGGATCCCCAGTCGATAAGGTTTGAGGAGATGCAGAGTGAGATCAATGTAAGTCAAAAGATTGTGCAATTTAAAGGCCATGCAGCTTAAAGGTCATGTAGTTTAAAGGTCATGCAGCATAAAAGTCATGTAATTTTTAAGGTCATGTAGAATTAGAACTACCACTGCTGTGGAATGCACACAAACTGTTGCTAAATTAATTTTGGGAACTGTGCAAATCAATTATCCATTATTGATTTGAAAAACAATTATTGATGAAACTTTTAACAATTTGCCATATATAATCCGATTTAAAAATGTGTTTTGTCAACAATGCCATTAATATTTTAGAAAAAAATGACGGCTTCTTGAAATGAAGTGTTAACATATTTGATATACAGAATTTAAAAAATTGCATTAAAAATGTTAACTGTCATGCAAAATGAAAATATATAATGATCCATCCCCATGTTTTAGGCGTTACGAGAAGAGTTGCAACGACAACAGTCGACGTTGGTGGCAGCTCCACCTGGTGAGCTGTGTCAACAGCAGGATGTAGGACAGGTCAAATGTCTGGAGGACAAGGTCGTCAGGTCAGTGCAGAATACAAGAGGCATCTTGGCATGATTCTATATCTACATAGATGCTGTTTTTTTTATAGTCGGCTAACCAATTTGATATTATAAATGTTTCCTGAAATTTTCTGGAAATGCGCCATTCCAGTTTAATGTTATTGTTTTGTTGTGCATGCATGTATACATGCAGACAGTCTCTCACACACTACTAAAAGGACATAGCACAATATAGTTTTGCACAATATAAGATGAGTAGTTTTTAAGTATGACATTTCACGTGGAGCCTGTGTCTGTCTGTCTTTACATACTACAATAATAAAAAGAATTTATGCGATTTGCATGAATGACGTCAGCACCGGGCAATACTGTGTAGCAGTATCTACCACTACCTTGTTAGCATTCAAAATTGGGTAATTGCATTAATATAAACACAGTGCAAAAGGCATGTAATAAACCTCAGATTCAGTGGCAAAAACAACTGAATGACATTGCTGTTGCCAGACTACAGACAGAATGCTTCCATTACAAGATGATCGCCGACGAGGCGTATAAACAACTCCAGGACATCCATGGCCGCCACATCCTCTCTCACAGTCAGTCCGGCCGTCTACACGAGTGGTTCGAACTCATGGAGGAGGTTGGTTCACTTGCCTATTTATTGCTTTGTAGGAGCACAGTGACTAGAGTATTGGACTCTCAGTCGAGAGAAAGCAGGTTTGAATCCTGTGCGGCGGTGTCGAACCTTGGGCAAGTTCGTTCACTCTACATTGCTTCAATTCACTCAGCTGTATGAATGAGTACCTGGATATAGATGGTGGTGGATATTTGTGTACGAATAGTCTTCACATAATAATTGCATTATGGCTGAATGCATCCCAGAGAATTCAAGAAGGTGTTCGATTGAACAGGTCTGCCAGGGAGTAAAGTGTAAAATGCTTTGAGCAATACTAAGGACTGGACACTCCGCTATATAGGAACTAACTGTTGCTCTTTCTCCCTAAAGTCAGGGGTGGCATTTTATTAAAATAAATACAAGCTAATTTATCAAGTTTTTACAAGGAATTGACCAGCTCAGATTGACTGTAACCACCATGATTATATGGTTAGTTCATGTGAATAAACAAATTGTGAATGTAAATGCATTAATTGTTGGACTATGCTTCAGATAAAGAACAATGTACCGACTTCGATGAACCGAGAAGTGCTTGAGAACCAGACCATCATGCAACTGGAGTGCGAACTGAGAAAGGTAAGGGACTGCCTCAAGCTGCAGCGAAAATTTAAGTTTTTGGAATTTTGATCAACTGATTGAAAACTATAATTCAGAATCATTTACATATTTATTATGCAAATGCATTCATTTGATCAACTTTGCAAGAATATAGTTCTGACACTTTCAAATTGGAAATGACTGCTGAATCAGATATACGACTTTGTGTATTCCCATATACAGTATGGGTTTTGGAATATTAAATATACTGATTAATGCAGATTTGCATGAGATGTAATAGTTGTAATAAGGGTGTGTTAAGGATTCTTACCAGTTCAGTGGTCATACTGGATGTGAGACGCCAGCTCGCAGTGTTATAGCATGTTTTGTATGATTGCTCAAAATTACATGAACTGTCCATCTGTCAGATTTCCATCCGGCGGATGGGCATTTTGTCTAGTGATACTAATGAACAGTGCTTGGTTTCAGTGCCAGACAGATCTAAAGAGCGATGTGGAAATATTTGCGGACAAAGCAAAAGAAATGAGTCTCCTTCACGAGCGCATTGATGAGTTGGTGAGTGGTCATGGTCTGAGAGTCACTGTATGCGTAGGGCACTGTAGCACAGTTGGTAGAACATCCAGGTCAGTCAGTTGGACTGGTGTCAGGGTCCACTTGTAATTGTTTCAAAGCCTTGGTAGTTTTGTTCACTCCACTTTGTCCAAGTTCACTTGAACTTGGCCATGAGGATAGATGTATGTGACCAGCTTTCATGCAGTCGTCCCAGAGAAGTTGAGTTTAACACGTCATAACTTAATATTTGTGATGCAGTTACATTTTTTTACAAATGGGGTGTTAAATTGTGGCATGGTTTCTGTTCAACTACAAACAACTCTGTATTATTCACTATGACATCCTGATAGCGATCATATTTTTGTCCAGTGATAAAGGGGTCATTGTGGTTCTCCGAGAATGGTGTAACTTAGTCGGATGTTTCTCATGACAGGAACAACTCAATTCTGAGTTGACGTCTCGTCTCGAAGATATCGAGGATCAATGCAAGTTGCAGAGCGAGCAGCTTGTCGAGAAACAAGTTCGACTCGAAGAGTTTGCCGCTAAGTTGAAGGTCTGTGACTAGTAATTTCAGTTTCTTTTAAAGAATAATAGATAGTTTGAAATCGCGTTGGATTTTTATTCAGCTTAGATGTTTAATACATTGACAAATTATTTTCCTAATAACTATTCATCTTACAGTTATAGCTACAGTATATGTAAAGCTATGATGCTCGTTGTGACGCAAATTAAATAAACAATTCACACAATTGATGTATGCAAATTAAACCTTTAAAAACATATTTACCTTTCTTGTAAATTTCTACACATTATTCCATACTATCTTACACTCACCCATGAAGGAACAAGCTACTCGTTTATAGTGGCAACATTTAGAGAATTGATCGCCACGCAATTCTCTCGGGTAGGAAAAAAATCCTGAAGAAAAGCACAGCATATAGCAAACATTGATGTCAATAACTCTAGATGACAATCACTGTGTTTTCTGTAATACAATGCCAGGTGGTAGATCAGAGGCCAATGGTTTTAGGAAGCGAATAAACATAGAAGTGGAGAGTAGACCTCTGCACCTTGGGGGACATGCAGTTACAATGTGCTAAAGTTATCGGATTAATATCTAGATGAAATGTTCAAAAATATCACATACGTATATATGTATACAGTATATAAACCTAAGGGCAGCATAGGTTGACCGCTCCATTATGAGAGATAGGATATACAACCTCTGAGAAAATGTCTCTCAAAATCACCAGAAATATTTATTTTGGGTGCAAATAATTATTGATATAATTTACATGTCCGGGTACACGACATATATTAACAGTTCAAAAACTTTATGCTGTTAGGAGTATATATTGTAGGTCCATCTCCTCCAAGTATATATATATATTACATTGTGTACATGTTGTGTCCAGGTGTACAACAAGGCACACTAACTTATGTCAATGTTGCTTTTGCATGCTCTGGGTGTTTCCTCTGTTAAGTATTTTCCTATGGGTCTTGCATTCTTCGTGTTATTCCCATGATGCACCTGCATCATGTACAATGTCATTATCATTTGTGTCACCAGGAAACGGAACGTCAGCTGAGTGTATTGGACGTGTCGACGGACTGTGACGCGACACAGACGGAGCTGTTTGACAGTGCCGCTTCGATCAGGCGGCGCGCTAAGTCTGTGCCGACGGGGAGGAACCGAAACATCGAGAAACTCAAAGAGGTATAACTGCATTATTATTACGAGGTAGGGTTGTCATCGCTGTAATGTTTGAATCTTAGAACACCTTGATCAAATGTGAATGGAGTTGAACGTGTCCAGATGTGACCTGGTGTTTAAAGGGAGGTTGTCTGTTCCATTATCTGAAATGAGGTTGTAATTATTGGCAGGAAGATCACTGAACGAGTCGTTTTTAATGTGGGAACCACAAAAAAAAAATGAAAGGGCAATGCGGTTGTTCCAACCTGGATCTACAATAATATCAATAAAGTGGGTTTAGAATCTAAATGTTTTGTTTACAATTTGAATATCTCACGGTCGAACTATTCAAATTGGAATTTGGTATATAAATGTAGTTGTCATTATTATTTTATTAGTCTTTGAAAGTGAAATTAGCAC
This sequence comes from Escarpia spicata, assembly GCA_963995525.1. Lineage (NCBI taxonomy): Eukaryota > Metazoa > Annelida > Polychaeta > Sabellida > Siboglinidae > Escarpia > Escarpia spicata. The sequence goes on from OZ023212.1 coordinate 57,350,980, forward strand.
TTGGATTTCTCATAAAAATTAAAAGATGTGTGAAGAAACAACAAAACAAATTACTTTCAAATTTGGGGCCGTGTCATTAGAATAAAATGATAATTGATTTTCATGTATAAATGAAGTTATTATTTTGCTCCAACCTGACGTGATTCTCTGCCCCGTAGATGGAGCGTAACATCCACACAAGTCCCGCGTTGTTCTCGCTGGAACGCGTCATGCAAGGCTTCCGTGCACGCAGTCAGCTCATCGTCCACCGTCTCGAGGACAGTGACGAGGTGCTGCAGAAGCACTTCAGTGATGATGACGAAGAGGAGGAGGAGGAAGTGTCGACTGTCGCTAGTGACGGTGACAGGTCAGGGAGGCTTCATTGTGTATAGTCGAACCTCACGCTGTGGTTACCTCAGTAATACACTCTCCTCGCAATTAATATCACCCTAGGGCAGTCCCAATGTTTTCTGTAATGGTATATTAAATGTTCCTTTAATAAGAACATCTCCCTATTCATGTCACTTTGGCTCAGTTCTGAGGGTGGTCTTAATAATGAGGTTCCACCATACTTCATTGTGTCTAACAGGGTGGGTGGTAGTGGTCTAGTGATTAAAACGCTTGATTGTTGATTGGTGGGATGGTGGTTCGATTTCACCTGCTGTTGGTTTGAAAATTTGGCAATTTTGTTCACACAAACTCTGCCTGTGTCCTTAGGAAGATACGTTAGAAGCCATTGGTCCCTTCTATCTGGTGTCCAAGATCTCACACTGAGAAAATGGAAACCAAATGCTGTTGTAGATTCACAGAGCCAATGGTCTCGGTCTACAAAAACCCATAAATGTGCAGCATTAGCTGCTACCAAAACACTTGCTTTGGTATTGCAGTCAGCGCATTGAGTGTCTTGTCAAAGGCTGACACCAGTGCTATGTAATATTACATTATTATATTATTACTGCGTGTGCATCCAGCCAGTTTATGTGGTTAAACATGCACCAGATATTGTCATGGTGGTGATGTTTCTTTGAAATTGACAAGCTTGTGTCTATTTCTTTGTCTGTATGTGAAACTCTGTTGGTTTTCTCTCGTCTTCCCACTGTTGTGGTATTTACTTCCACTTATCCGCATTGCAGGAGGTACTTCCAAAGAAACACTCCGGGTCGAGGGACGTACAAGATCTTGCGGCCGAAGGTCAAACGGAAGGAGACGTTTGTGCTCGGCAGACACCGGAAGGGCGATCTGTTGAATGGGGAGCCCGATCCTCGACTGAAGCACTCACAGACAGATGATGAGAAGCTGTCAATGCAGAGTCAGTGTCTGAGCACACGGCTGCACCGGGGCAGCAACATACTGCAGAGACGTAAGTGGTCGCGGCTGCAGTTGTTCACTCTTGACAAATCTCAATGTAATCGAGCTTGTGTCTGCATGTGTGAGTGTGTGTCTGCATGTGTGTGTGCGCATGTCTGCATGTGTGAGTGTATGTCTGCATGTGTGTGTGCACGTGTGTGTCTGCGTGTGTGTGTGTGCACGTGTGTGTCTGCGTGTGGGTGTGTGTGCATGTTAACGTTTTCCTTCTAGACAGTCTGCATCTGTGGCACCAAGCAATTTAGTCAAGGGAAAATAAGGCAGTAGTAATCGTTCAAGTACCACGTGCAATCTGTTATTTTATAACTTGTTGAACGTGAGTTTATACATACATGCACACACACACACACACACACACACACACACACACACACACACACACACACACACACACACACACACACCCACACGCACACGCACACGCATACACACACACACATACATACACACACACACACATACACACAAACTGTACATTTGCTCTTTGGTGAGAGGTCAGTCCTATCTGTGCAAAAAAAGCCTCTGCCATAGTCATCACAGAAAATGGTAGGTAGGTATTGAAGCACCCAGAAGGCTGATGATCGTGATCACAGACACTCACACACACGTACGCGCACACACACATGCGCATACACACAGACAAACACACACACAACACATACCCCACACACACAACACACGCACATACGCACACACACAACACACGAATGTTCGTGCTCACACACACAACACACGCATGTACACGCACGCTTGCACACACACACCACTCGCACGTACGCACACACACACACACACACAGCGCAGTGGTACACACCTATCAGTTAGTATGGTGAAGAGAATCACAAGGTTGCTATGTTCAGCATGAGTTCCGTGTTTAGGCCCCAACCTGTCTGCCACAACGGAGGTGTCCCATCTGCCAGTAAACACAGAGCTGCAGAAGAAACGACTCAAGCAGACAGAGATTGAGGTGCGACAATCGACACAAAAAGTACGCGATCTCGCCATCAACATCAGGTAAATAAGCCTTGTATTGCATTTGATGCACTCAACGAATTTACAGATACATATCATTTTACATTTACCTCCTTTGTAATTATAGTTTCCCTGCAAAGCCACCTACTAAAATTACAAGAACTTAAATGATATTACAAATTACAAAAAAAAATTGTCCTGTCTACTTATTAAATTGGCAGATAACCCCAAATTATGTTTCCTATGATAGCGATCAGTTTTGATCTTAGAAGGAGTCTCCCTTCCCACTGCAATTGTTTTTTTTCTTGTTTTGCAAAATGTACATTTTGATAATTAGATATTTTGTTAATTTATATTGTATATTTTACATTTCAAAATCTGCGTGTATTCCTGTATCATTTGTACTGCTTTGCAATGCTGTTTGGAAAAATGAAAGTATTCTTATCCTTAAAGAGTGGTTTCGTTGCTTGCAGGTTGAAAGAGCAGCTCATTAAGGAGTTGGTAGCGACAGGCCGGGGAGCGCAGATGATGAACAAACAATATCAGGAGAAGATCCGCTCGCTTGAGATGGTACGTCTAATGACCCAAGCTCATTGAATCTCACTTTGATTGGTTTTAACATTTCAGGTTGGGTAACATCCGTTGCAATTGGTGTCATCTTTAACAAGCGTCCATTACAAATACTTCTGGAAACCGACCCATGTAGCTGCGTCTGGATTTTTCATTAAAAAAAATGTCCCACACCAGGTCAGTAAGGCCAGACACCCGTGGTGATATGGTGTTTTTTGACAAAACATACTCAAAATAGTTTTATGCCAGATTATAATAATAATAAGATAACTTATCTTAGCCTAAATCCTTGGAAACCAAGCTCAGAGGCGCATCAAACCAAAAGGATTGGTCAATCTCAAAATCCATAAACAGTATTCCAGTTGTCAACAGATGGGTCAAGGCGCAAGGGAGCTATGGTGGATAAACAAGTTTTTAAATGGCAGCGACATTGTGTAATATTTTCAACTGATCTAACACTAAGAGGGAGCATATTCCAAAGAGTTGGTGCAGCAACAAAAAAAGCCCTAGTTCCAATGTTAGTGTTGACTCTAGGAACAAAAAGTAGGTCAGAACTAGATGATCGAAGCTGGATAGATTTTCTTACAGGAGTAAGCAGTGAATGCATATAAGATGGTTGCTTATTATAGTTAGTGTTACAGATCTTAAATATTATATGATATTGTACAGGAAGCCAATGCCAAGCCTTTAAAAGTGGTACAGAGCGAGAAAAACGGGGAGATCTTGTAACTACTCTTGCTAGACCATTTTGCACACGCTGAAGTTTTGTGATATCCTTGCTAGTGATATTATAAAGGAGGGAATTGCAATAGTCAAGTCTGCTGCTAACAAGCGCTGTTGCAATAGTTTTAGGAACAAAAAATGACATATACCGGTGACTACGGCGAAGATCACGAATGTGATAAAAACAGCAGCAACATGTTTGAGATATGTGTTGTCGGAAATTGAAATTCCTATCAAAGATCACTGTAGTATGCAGCCTATAAAATGCTATAATGGTCACCAATGTAAAATCTAATGTGGCTTGACCCATGCTGTAGGAGAAGCAGGCTGCAAAGAGTGAATTGGTGGGACTACAGAAAGCTCTGCAGGACTTGGAAATACGGGAACAACAGGACAAATCTTCCAAGGAGAGACTTCAGAGGTGAGTTTCCCGTTTAGCCAGCTGTGCTATCAAATATTCATATCAATGCGCTAACTTTGGGTGCAGTAATTCTCTTTCACATCAGGCCCCAGAAATAATGTTTTTGCTGGTTTTGAATTAGACAGAAGTCTGCCTTTTAGCATGCAAACGGCTTCCGAGGAAGTCATTCGCATCAATCACAGCCATTAGTGTCCAGTTTAGTTTTTTCCAATAACAAACCAGCATCATTTGAGCCATGTGTTTAATTATATTAACACTAATCCATTTGTTTGTTTCCTGCCAGTTGTGCCGATGATAGTCATTAATGTAGACTTGGAACTATTTGTTAACCTAGTGGCCTCCTGATCTCCTCTAAATTCCACGAGTCTTATCAGTTGTAATTACCAGTCTTGGCCAGTCATCTGCCAGTCTTGAAGACAGGCAGATGAGGCTCTGGCTAAGCCCCTCTTTCACACCAACCTCCTCCATTCACCCTTAGATTTTGCAAACTTGTACTTACTCTGGTTGTTTTTAATCACCACCATTGTATCTAAACTGTATGGAGCGTAGTTAGAACGTAGTAGAACATAATAGAACATAGTTCATACAAATTAAACCCACCCTTTGTCCATATGTTTGCGTGTTTATTCGAAATCACATGGTTTATTTGTCTGTGCAGTGACTTTCGGAAAAAGATGGAACAAACAAAGAGCAAATTTATCAATCTTCAGAAAAAGCAGAAAGAGACCGAAAGAATGGCAACCATCACCGGGCAGAACGTGAAAAAGTGGGTACTGAGTGATTGCCTGCGAGTTTCTTGTTATTTACTTGGTGTTGATGATGTTGTTGCGAGCATAGATATGTAAATGTTTCATGTAAATTCATTAAATATACTATATAAGTCAGTAAAATTTGTTATATTAAATTTAAATAACTGATTTATTAGGCAAACTGTGTACTTTATATTATTAATTGTTATAGCACAGTTTGAATGCAGCTGTACATTGTTTTAGACTGTCACATCCACAATAACTAGTTGTCTTCAGATCTGCTTGTGTCCACACAACATACCTTATATACCTATGACAGTGCATTTCTCTTAGGCAAACATCTCGAGTGCTAAAAAGCACAATTATTTTGTCGTACTTCACAAAGATTAGACTAGAGAACACAAACCAATGTTAATAAAGAAATTGTGTTGATTAGATATCAGAAAGTATTAATTCTCACAGAGGACTATCAGTAAATGGAAACAAGTTTTATCTAGTGAATGTGTAAAAGCTAGCGGCATGAATGTGTTTGAATTAAAATTTAAAGAATACTTCAACAAGGTTACACTAGATAAAAAAGTTGGACTCTTGGTAAGCCAAAGACTTCCTATTTCGTTTGGGTGTCTTGTCTGCATGGCAGTATTGTTAAACCATATTAAACATGGTTGTTAAAGCGTTTGACCTTATGACTTTATGGAGATTGCAGGTTTAAACCCTCCTGTTGCCATTTCAAACCTTGGGCAAGTTTGTTCACTCCATATGGCTCCAGTTAACTCAACTGTATGAATGAGTACCTGGCTGTAGACAGTGGTGGATATTTGTGTATGAATAGTCTTTGCTTAGTAACTGTAAAGAAGTCGAGATGGTGTTCAATTGAACAGGTCTGCCAGGGACTAAAGTGTAAAGCATTTTGAGTGGCCATAATGACTGGCTACCGCAAGGTATAAGAACTTAACAAAGTTTTCTTTGCTTTATGAGAGGTATGTTTGAGATGTGTGTTGTGATTGGTAGGATCCAGTCTCTGGAGCTCGCTGTGGAGAAGATGCGGCAACAGCAAGAGCAACTGCAGCGTCGACTCAAGGAGGAGATGGAGAGAAAGGTTAAGCTCGAGGTGAGACAGGTGGTGCTATCTGCAGGCCCAGGGAATGTGATGGGTCTCGGGCTGGCATGTTTTGGCAGATGATTAATTTGTACGGGGAGGCAAATTCTGCATATCAAACCACAAGCTGTGTTACTGAGATCAGTGGAGATCCTTTAAGTTTGTCATCCCACTGCACATATGCACCAAAGCTCTTGCACAACCGCACTGCATCCATTTCCAAATACACAGTACACACACATATACATAATTACATACGAACATACATATGTACTTTCATACATACATACATACATACACACACACATACATACACACACACATACATACACACACACACACAAAACAATCACACCCGCACACACACGCATTCACAAACATACACAAACACACACATTCACGCACACATGCACACACACATGCACGCACGCTCGCACGCTCGCACGCACACAGATACATACACATACACACACAACACACTCACACATACACACATACACTCCTCCTCTCCCCACACACTCACGGAGAGAGTGACAGAGAATACAACACAGTTTTATTCTGGATCGTGTGTATGCAGCGAGACATGCAGAAGGAGCAGCAGCGGATCAAGGAGCTGGAGATCCGAAATGAGCAGCAGAAGAAGGTGCTCCGGGTGAAGACAGAGGAAGTGACTGCGATGCAACGAAAGCTTCGCAGCGGCTCCATCTCAACCACTGTCTCGTGAGTATTCGTCTTCTTCCATTATCCGCACAACATCATTTTGTTGATGAATCTGTCATAGACAGCACGAATTGAACTTTCTTTGGAGCAGTTGTTACAACATGACATCAGTGCATGAACAAGGTCTCCTGTAGATGGATTGAAACGTCGCATGTTTCAACATGACATCAGAGCATGAATAAGGTCTCCTGTAGATGGGTCGAAACGTCACATGTTTCAACATGACATCAGTGCATGAACAAGGTCTCCTGTAGATGGGTCGAAATGTCACGTTTCAACATGACATCAGAGCATGAACAAGGTCTCCTGTAGATGGGTCGAAACGTCACATGTTTCAACATGACATCAGAGCATGAACAAGGTCTCCTGTAGATGGGTCGAAACTTTACATGTTTCAACATGACATCAGAGCATGAACAAGGTCTCCTGTAGATGGGTCGAAACGTCACATGTTTCAACATGACATCAGAGCATGAACAAGGTCTCCTATAGATGAGTCGAAACATCACATGACATCAGTGCATGAACAAGGTCTCCTGTAGATGGGTCGAAACGTCACATGCCATCAGTGCATGAACAAGGTCTCCTGTAGATGGGTCGAAACGTCACATGTGTCAACAATTGCTCCAAACTAAGTTTAGTTGTTGCTGTCTAATTGAATCTTGGAGCCATGAACAATCTTCTTCTGTGACTTTTCCCATCTTCTGGGGTCGTCGGTATGGCTCGTAATTTTCTTTCTCCATGTCTATCACCACATCTGCACTCAGACCCACAATTTCTATGTGTCTTCTGCATGTGTCTTTCCAACTGGTCTTCGGTCTTCCTCTCCTTCTTCCTGGTATCTCTGCATTTAGCACTCTTCTCACTATGTGCTCCTCTTCTCTTCTCATCACATGCCCATACCATTTCGGTCGTTTCTCTGTTATCTTTTTTGATGCTTGTGTCTTCCCATTTTTCATCCCTCCAAGTGCTTTCTCTGTTTCTTCGTCACTGATACTTCTTACCATTCGTTGATTCACATCCCTCTCCTCGGTTTCTACTCTCAGGTTTTCCTCGTTCATCAGCCAGTTAAAGTATTTGGCCCCATCTCTCTTTGATGTCAACATCTTTCATTAATACTTCTCCCATTTTGTACGTATCTGGCCTATGTCTTTTCCTGCCCGGTCCCTAGCTGCTGCTATTCTATAGATGTCCTTCTGACCATCACTATTTTCTAGGTTGTCGTACAATCTCTCTACTGCTTCTTCTCTCACTCGTGCCACCATCTTCTTAGCCATCGCGTTTGCTCTCTTGTACTCTCGTTTCCATTTTTTTATTCTGTCTTTCTTTTCCTTAACTGCATTCTCAGTGTCAACATTCCACCACCAGCTTTCTACTCTAGGCTTCTTCTTCTCCATTGACCTCCCACATACTTCCTCCCCACACTTCCTGATCTGTTCCGCAGTTTCTTCCCACCATTCTTCCACGTTCTCCGTTATTACTTCATCTGTACCTGATAGTCTCTCCACTATATTTCTCCTGAAGTTCTCTCTCGCTTCTTAATCTTTTAGCTTCCACCATCTGATCTGTTTCCTTCCCACTGTTCTCCTCTGTCTTGTTGTCCTCACCTCCAGTTCAGAAACTAGTACCCTGTGTTGTGTGGTGATGGCCTCTGAGGGTACTACTTTACTGTTCTTTGATTCCTTAGCATGCTCTTTCCTAACCATGATGTAGTCAATTTGGGTTTCTTGTTCCCCGCTGTTATAGGTTACAAGGTGGTTCCTTCTCTTCTTGTAGACTGGTATGCTGTTGCAAAGTCTAGTATCTTGATGCCTTCCTCGTTTGCGACCCCTATTCCATGTCCTCCGTGTACGTCTTTATATCCTGTCCAATCTCTTCCTACAAGTCCATTTAGGTCTCCTGCCACCATCATTCTCTCGCAACTTGGTACAGCTTGCTTCTGTGGTGCATAGCAACTGATAACATTCCACACTTCTCCTTCGATCTCTAGTTTCACTCTCATCACTCTATCGCACGGTCGCTCCACTGCTAATACTCTGTCTTTCAGATCTTCACATAGTACAATTCCTACTCCATTCTTTGTCTCATCTTCTCCATGGTAATAATTTGTATCCGGCACTGAGCTCCTTTGCTTTGTTCCCCTTCCATTATGCCTCCTGTACGCACAATACTTGCAGGTTCTTGTTTAGCATCAATTGTACTACCGGGTACTTCTTCTTGTCATGCTCCCAACATTCAGTGTTGTGAGTTTAATCTTCCTCATTCTCCTTCCTGTTTGGGCTAACTTCTTTAGCCGCCTTCGTCCTTCAGACAGTAGCTCTTGTCCATTTATTGCCAAGCTCAGGCGGGGTTTCGTGCGTTGCTTACAGGGTACGCTCTAGCACGGGTGTTCACTCTATTTAATCCAGCCATATTTAGGGGTTTGGCTTAGATTTTTATAGCCGGATACCATTCCTGCTGCCAACCAGTTAAAAGCGGTGGGCCTAGCCTCTAGCACCAATGTACCATCAACCTGTGAGACAGCAGGTGATTTGAGATCAGAGTTGTCCTTCTCCTAGGCCAATTACCTGCCAAGGTTAACGATCTGGGCCTCCTCGGGTTTGTAATCAGAGTTGTCCTTCTCCTAGACCACCTGACGAGGTTAACGAGATGGATCTGTCTGGGTTTAAAATCAGAGTTGTCCTTTTCCTATGGTTAGCATGGCCCATGGCACCTTCTTCTGTTTTATCCGATGCAACCCCTCATACTAAGGCATCCCCTAGCCGCCACAGTTTTTCCATTTCCCTGTGTGGTATCGTTTACTTTCCCTGGCATAGACACCAGATAGAAGGGACCAACGGCTTATAGCGTCTCTTCTGAAATACACAGGCAACATAGAGTGAATGAAATTGAAGTTTAAACACGGCGGCTGAATCAATGCTGAACCACCGTCCAGCTGGTACCATGGTTCAAACCCTGGTTACTCCAACCAACAATCTAGCACTCTAACCTCTTGACTAACATGCCCCATTTGTCGCTCCGGTCCTTGACTAGAAAAACCTGTAAACCCTTGTACGGTGGTACCAAGCGATGGTACCAAGCGATGGGCCTGTATTGGCGAAGAATTTTTTTTTATAGGTTTTAATCACATTTTATGCATTTATTGATGTATTATTATTTTGTTTGTATATAAAATCTGCTGCTGAATTGTACAATTTCTCTAAAGTTGTGTTCCTAGTGTAGGAATGTATGTGCTTATGATGAGACAATTGATGGAGACATTAGTGCAAAACAGTGGGGAGGGAAAGAAACGAAACGAAACGGAAAAGCGTGGACATTGGTGAGAAAGAGGTGAACAACAGCAGCAATGGAGGCCCTTTTGAAAGTCATGCTATAAAATCATCTAATCACCGTTATGTAACAAACTGACTATTAGCATTACTACGATTAGGAAGCGGCTCTTTTTCAACATGCATTTCTAGACATTCACAGACATTGTAATACGCCTCTGTTCACGTCGGCTTTAACAATGTCGTAGCATATTGCAGACCTGTCAAAAAATGGTTCTTTTTGCCATTGCAGTGAGCAGTCCCGCCTTGAAGACCAGAAGAAATGGTTGGACCAAGAGATAGAGAAGATTCTGGAGCAACGGCGGCAGATTGAGGACCTTGAATCCGTAAGTTACAATTAATATCCTATTTATCTTAACATTTTACATATGAAAGATTGAGGATGTTAATAATGAATGATTATTAGTTTGAGTCAGTGAGAACTTCATGTGATTCTTGTTGTCCTGCAGGACTTACAGAAACGTGAAGACATCGTAACAAAGAAGGAAGCCATGTTGGCAGAACGTAGTGAGCTCGAGATCAAGAAGCTGAGATCAAGTCAAGTGCTTAATAAGGTACTGGCACAGTGGCAGGTGACAGCAGGGTATCATATTCTGGTTGTCTTTTGCAATAAAGAAGGATTCAGATTAAGTTAGTATCTAGTTCTCACAATAGTACAAATGTGTTTTATGAAACAAAGACAACATTTTGATCAAATGACCAATCACCAATAGTGTGTGCCTGTCTAACTGTTCGTCAGTCTGTCTGTCTCTCTAAATATCTGTCTGTCCATCTGTGCCTGTGTACATGTATTCTTTATGCATGTATGTATGTATGTATGTACAATAGAAGATCTTAACAATTGAGATTATCTATGTAGAATGTCATAGTTTACTTATTTCACAATACATGAATTAATTATTATACATATCAACTGAATATAAAGATATTGAAATAGGGAGAAAATGGAAGTCTTTCAACTGAAATAAAGTGTTTCTTTCCACAGAAAAACAACAAACAAACAAATAAACACATGACTGATTACATCCTAACTTAATCTAAATGTATGCATAGAATAGAAAGAATATATAAAATAATAACTATGAGAAAGGGTGATATGTATAAAATAACTAATACCAGAACTGAATTTACATTAATCAGACTTGTTGCGATCATTTATTAAAATGTTCTTGCATTTTGGGGCATTCGGTCTCAACACCTCTTTTTGACTCGGCTTGACACCCAGAGGGATGCTGACCCAGGATTCTGGTCATGTAGCCGCAGTCACATGATCAAGTAACTGACCCAGGATCACGTCCAGTCATGTGAAATATCCTGGTCTTGCCTCCTGTTCTCATCTCAGGCTGTCACAGCTGGCCCCAAACAGATCTGGTCGGACTGTCCCAATTTGCCATAATAAATTTGATCATTTATCAAATGAGTTATTATGTTGTTCTGTCATAAATTGAAGCATAGTGTTTATCACTGTGCATGGTTTATGCCAGAACAACAAGTCACTGTGGGGGGGGGGGGTCAGGAGGCCGCCTGAGGGCATTCACCAACAACAGGTCACTGCAGGGTCAGGAGACCCCCTAAGGGCATTCACCAACAACAGGTCACTGCAGGGTCAGGAGGCCGCCTAAAGGCATTTCTCTGCAGGGGGTGGCTAGCCAATCACAACATTGACACCCTCTGAAACTCCCCCTCTATCTCCTATATGCAGGGGGTAGCTGCCCAATCATAACATATACCCTGTGGCATGGGAAGTAAAGCTATCCAATCGTCTACATTTGCCCAGGGTTATAGGAAGAACAACTTCCACGCTCGATGCCATCATTGTCTCTAGCACGAACAAAGAAGCACGTCACCCACCAACCAGCCCATTTCTCCACCTTTGTAAATGATAGGAGGGTCAGTATCTCTAAGGGGTTGGCTTGACACCCAGATGGGTTCAGACCCAGGATTCTGGTCATGTGGGCGCAGTCACATGACCATTGATCAAGTAGCTGGCCCAGGATCATGTCCGGTCACATAAATATCCTGGTATTGCATCCTGTTCTCAGGCTGTCACAGCTGGCCCCAAAGAGATCTGGCTGGACTGTCCCATTTTGCCATAATAAATCTGATGTCATAAAATTCTACTTTGAGTGTTCTTGCATAGAAATACTTAAGTCAGTTGGCAAATCATTCCAGTGCTTTGGTTCGTTGATGATAACATTGAAAGACCTTGTTTTAGTTTGATTGCTGAACATTCTTCAGGACGGTTAATTTTATGCTAACAATTTCTTTTTAAAAATTTGCATATGCAAAATAAAATACCTGGTAGTTAATCGCAAAATGCAATTTAAAAAAAATTATTTTGCATATATTCTTTTATTTAAAATGTTGTTATGTCATGTGACTTCCTCACCATAGAACCTGGTTTCCCTGGACGGAAAGTTGGAGGAGGTGGAGAGGCGACTGAAGGAGAAGACAAGGGAACTGTCGGAGACTCCGAAAGACACGGCCGTCAAGCTGAAGGCAGACATTGACAAACTCAACACAAACAAGGAGAAACTTCACAAACAGAAGGCGGCCCTCGATGCAAAGTTGCTCGAAGGCAAAATACTCTCCCCGCAGGAGGAGCGAAGGTTTGTTCCCCTTCCCAAGTGTTTATTCCCTGGGAAACTGTTTCACTAAGACGATGAGGTCATTAGAATAATCCATCATTAAACAGATTCCGTTGTTAAATTTAAGGATCGTTTTAAAAATGCAAAAAGTCACCGCCGTGTCACAGAGGACACTATTTCAGTGACACAACTGCAGGTGTATAGGTGGTGCATCTTGGTGTTGACAGTTTTCACTCTACAAGATCACTGTTGGGAAGCGAAATAAATGTTAAAGAAGAAACTTGATCTTAAGAGATCATGAGAGCATTGGTGAAATAGTCCATAGATATCAGTGAATATTTTTACTTGTTCAAGTCTAGAACTGGGCTAAATTACAAATATGCTCGTTTAGCTAATTTCACAGATGTGTGCAGCAATGTTACACCATTTTATTTTCGTTGTTGACCAGGTTGATAGAGATAGAAGAGGCCATTGACGGGCTGGAGGCCGCGATAGACTACAGGAACGAGACGATCATGCACAGACAACAGGAACTGCGCAAGTCTGTCGCCATCTCAGAGGTACGTCACTGTAATAACACTGTATAACCACTAGTAATATCATCTTGTGTGTGACATATTCCTTGTGAAAAGGCATAATAATCTTATCTTGCAAAAGTTAGCCGAGAGCCAGGGATCATTAACTGGTTGATATAATACAACCTAATTTTGAAACTTGAATATTTTTACTTTCGCTCTCTCTAATATTTCAACATCGCCACCAAAATAACACAAATAAGGGTATGCCACAGAAGAGGGGTCATCAGCATATCTCGATGCTTTCCCCTTTTTCTTAGTTCAGGTGGACAATGTGTTCACGGGGTTTTGATGCGGAGACAGCTCGCTTCTCTTCCACTGATGATTTTAGAAATGTTGGACAGGCATAATCGACCCCACTTTTAAGGTTTAGCCTCAGTTATGTATAGTGTAATGCGTCAGCGGGTAGTGTTGGTTTTAGATTTGGTATGGTTGACTGGTGTTCTTGGCTAGTATTATACTGTGCAGTAGGTCTGGTGATTTTAGCAGTAATGACATTGTTTGATATATGATATCATGTATACCAATACTGCTTGTTTTATGTGCCGAAATGTGGGCTCTGTCAACCTGAGGTACAGGAGACTAGTATGGGCTCAGTCACAGGCCTGGCCTTGGGATGTCGAGCCCACATTTCTCTCTTATCACGTTAATAAATAAACGTCATTCATTTGGCCTTTTTTCATCACTATATTGGACTCTGTGTTGTTGCTTGCATAAATAAGGGTATGCCACAGTTAGTGTATAACTTTCACGTGTCGTACATTTGTGTCTCTGCCAATTAGAGCCAGTGATAGATTATTAGAATATATTTTTTTCACATGACCTTATTTGGTACTAGCAAAATACCCATCCTCCAGAACAGATAACATGATAGTTCAAATGCTGGTATAGGTGGTTGTGTTTGTAGTTAGGTCAGAAACTAAGCAAACCAGTTCTTTGTTTGATATAATGTGCCAGTGGGCATGAAATACACAAGTACGCAGCCAGACTGTTTTACAAAATATTACATGGTTTACTTAACTTGGAACCATTGCAGAAAACACTAGTGATGTTGCAAAAAAATTTCAATCACATTGATTTGAATCATTTATGGACAGGGAATTTCAAATCCATCTCATATTTTATATGAAATATATAAAGGAAAGTAAGGTTTAATTTTGGTCTAAAATGTCACTGTCAATGTTGATGTGATTTTCAGAGTGAAGACAATTTCATGTTGAAAATGAATACGTTGACGCTGACTGAGACGCGTATTTTGTTGTCGCGCTTCTTCGAGAAGGTCGTCGACCTCCGCGAGTCCGTCCAATCAAAGGAAATACAGTTCACCGAACTGGAGGTAGGGTCGATCAACGTTTGTGTCAGATGTGATGTTGGTGGAGTTGGTGGTGTTGTTGGTGAATCTAAGAACACAACTAGCGTGGTACTTCAGTGGTTGCATCATGGTTTCCACCATCTTCAAACAAATTGATTGCTATCTGTGGTAGTTTTGAAGTTTTTATATACAGTAGGTCACATGATGGATAGGTCAATTTTGGCTAGCACTGAAATGGTTCAAGTTGCCTCTATAGCTGGTTTCACTCATCAAGAATTTGCTATTTCTATGTAAAAATATGAAATGCATGAATAGTTTAAATAATATCTGCATTTGTTTTAACAAAAAGTGCAAAAAAATGTTTTTTAAATGGCCGATAGACTTGACTTTGGTCAGTATATCTGGTAATTTGCCAAAGCTAGTTGCCAGGTCGACATCTGACCTTCAACTCACTGAATTTGTTGGTCATATATTTGTTATAGAAAATTGACAGTATCAACACAGAAACAAGAGCATAACCATGTCACACATTCACACGGAGATTCACATTTTGCGAATCACTTGAATTGACTGTGCATGCAGAGTTATAGAGGCTGCACCTTTAAAGTAGAATTATTTGAAGAGTTCCATGACTTATTGAATATTAAATAAGTTTACTTTTTCGCAAAATGAATTTGAAATGAGACGAGCAAAAAATCTAATTGAGGATGCACCTTTAATTAAAGAGTTATTTGAGGAGCTCTCTGCCATTGTGTGACAGGTGAAGATAGACGAGCAGGAGCGTTTGATCTGTGAGTTGGAGGCGAGTCTGCAGCGGTCAACTATTGAGACTGACCGGAGACTGACCCAACAGCAGCGGGAACATGAGAAGACGATGCAGCTACTCATGAAACAGCTTGCAGAGTCGGCCACCGAGAAAACATCAACGAAGGAACCTGACACGACGGCGATTGACAAAGAAACACATTCCAGGTTGGCGTGTGATGTCAGAGGATGCTTTATGTATCTAACTTATCAAGTTAGCATGTGTGTGCACGGGGTATGTTAATGTTTTCCTCCTAGATTGAATCTGAGACGCCAAATTACAACCATTTGGAAGAAGTTTTTTTTCAAAATTCCCAATTGGTTAAAGATTCTTTCCGGTTTTAAGGTTCATACTGTGCATTTGACAGACATAAATCAGTTGTTCATAATGATACGCATAATTTATGTGATTGTTCCAAGGGATAATAATGATCAGTTGAGGACATTTTCACTAACTTGCATTAACACAAAAATTTTCAAGTTAATGTTATAACAAAAGTAATTTATGAAAACTCTGGGAAACCGTCTTCTGCGATTGTGTATATCAGTATATGGTAGGCTGTTATGGTTGGTTGGGGACATAAGGGCCAATAAAATACTACCAGTTGTATAAATAACCCATACTATAACATTGTAACAATCCACCCTGTTGTTACATACCACATTTTAACGTTTTTATAGTATAAATCCTATTCATAATATCGTAGTATGCTGTCATATTTACTATATTACTATAGTGTAATAAATTTACCATAACAAAAGAAGGTAAGTTCTTATATAGCACAGCGTCCTTAGGACTGCACAAAGCTCTTTACCCTTTACTCCCTGGCAGACCTGTTCAACTGATTGCTATCTTGACTTCTCTGGGAAGCATCACCATTATAGACTGTAGTTACACATTACCACATTGTAACACATTACACATTTGTTTCCTCAGGATTCAGCGACTAGAGAAAGATCTCTACTTCTATCGGAAGACTTGCCGTGAACTCAAAAAGAGGCTAAGGGACGTCCTTGGCAGTGCGTGTATTGTGTCGAGTGTGTCCTCGTCACTGCCAGACGGTACGGTGAACTGAATCCTACATCACAATATTATTGACTTATTAGTGGGTGACATAATGTTAGAGCTGTTGACAGCAGACTAAAGGGTAACAAACCGTTCAGATCGTATACATTTTATCAATACATAATGCTGAAATCCTAGAGAAAATGTTTCTCTTTGTGAAATATATGTTGTAAATCATGTAATAGGGCCTACCTCAGTCACATTGTGTCTGTATTTACAGGTAAATAACATTATGATTAAGTAAGACTAATAATGGCAATGAATCAGTTTGGGTAACAGAATATTGTGAACAAATTTCACCGTTGAAAATGGTCATGATCACCCATCCATTAGTCAAAACTTTATGTCCTTATTTATTTCACAACTATCCAAAAGAGGAAAGTACTTGTATGGGCATTAAAAATTCCCGGCTGGCAAAAACTGACTTAGTATCTGAGCAGTTGGCTGTCAACAGCCAACCTAGGATCTTATGGCTTAACAAATACACATCAACATATTTCTATACAAATTTTTTAATTTATTCAAATGTAAATGCAATTTTTCCGGGAAGTATTGGGGTCACATTCAAATGCAAATTGGATGTATAGATAATCTCTCCATAAAGCACCTGTTGTTATTCGTTGATAAACATTGAACAAAAAGTATATAGTCACATAATGTAGGTGCATTATCAGTGGGTACTAGATCGTGATACCTTAAAAGTGTTACTAGTAGGTCTTACAAGTATCATCATTGTTTCAGAAGGGAAGACAACACCACGTCCAGACACATCCCAGATCAGCTCTCCAAAGAAGACCAATCACAAGTAGGTGTCTTATCATTTGACCACTTACATGATAACGAGTTCTCCAATGAAGGGAATGTGCAACCGTTTTCATTGGTCAACTGAGCATCTGTTTTTATTAGACATTGCAATACTAAATTCTTTAATCTTTATGACATATGACGTATTACTAAAAAACATGTTACTATACCTCTTGCCATGACTACTGTTACCACTGTCATGCCTACTGTTATTGTTGCCATGACTACTGTTACCATTGCCTTGACTACTGTTATTGTTGCCTTGACTACTGTTACCATTGCCTTGACTACTGTTATTGTTGCCATGACTAGTGTTACCATTGCCTTGATTACTATTATTGTTGTCATGACTACTGTTACTATTGTCATGCCTACTGTTGCCATAACTACTCTTATCATTGCTATGGCAGCCCTGGAAATGATGCTTCGGAACTGTCTGAGGTTTCGTCGCCCCGGGCAACCGCTGTTAGGATATCAAGGAAGGAACTACGGCGAATGAGTGATGATGAAATTTCAATGAGATTGTCCGCAGTTAATCAGTCCGTCCTTACGACCGGTTAGTGACAGTTCTGTATGTCTATTGTATGAGCATCTAGCTTAAATTTTACTGAACAGTTATGTTATATGTTGCTTTTCTGTGCCTATACAATTTACTAATCATAATTATTAGGGTTATAACTTTATTTTTGTGACTGAAACAGTTTAATTACCATCCACATAATATATTAATATAATTCTGATAACATCAAACCTTTCATTTTGGCTTCAATTTATTTAACTAACGATGCATCTTATTGATGTGCACAGTGAGAATTAGATTGGCCTAAATTATTTACGTTGCTAATCTAATTCACTTTTACCATGAATGTATACTTTTTTATGATGCCTCTGTGTGGGTGCATGCGGGTGTGTGTGGTTTCATATGTGGTGCATGCGTGTTTGTGTACATATGTGCATATATCAGAGTGTCAATAATTGATGACAATGTAATTCACTTTTAGTTTTTATAATGCCACTTTGAATGTGTGCATACATGTGTGTGTGTGTGTGCGTACGAGTGTGTGTGCATGCATGCGTGCTTTCGTGTGACTGTATGCATATGTCAGTGTGTGTGCATGCATGCGTGCATGTGTGCATGCAGAAGTCGGTATGCAAATAATTTCTCAACAATGATTATGACCTATTGTCCTATGACTCTAGTCCTTCAGTTACTCTGTTGTGTTTGAAGCTGTCAACACATTTTTATTTCCACTTACAGATTCACTAGATGTTAGCAAAAATACACAGGCATGAAAGAGGACCATTCATTGTGAAAGAGGACCATTCAGAGTTGTAAGTTGGCTTAATAGCCTGGACACCAGGCATGGACAAAGCACAATAAATCAGAGAGAAAGAGAGGTCTGATTGGTTGCCCTACAGTGAAGTGCCCTTGAGTGAATTACTGACATGCCCTAGAGCGAATTGTTGACATGCCCTAGAGTAAACTGTTGACATACCCTACAGTAAACTGTTGACATGCCCTATAGTAAACTGTTGACATGCCCTAGAGGAAACTGTTGACATGCCCTAGAGTGAATTACTGACATGCCCTACACTGAACTACTGACATGCCCTAGAGTAAACTGTTGATATGCCCTAGGGTGAACTAGTGACATTCCTTAGAGTAAATTGTTGATGTGCCCTAGAGTGAACTACTGACATGCCTTGGAATAAACTGTTGACATGCCCTAGAGTGAACTAGTGACATGACCTAGAGGGAACTACTGACATGACCTAGAGAGAACTACTGACATGACCTAGACTGAACTTCTAAAATAGTCAATTCTGAACTACTCAAACTCACAGGATCTTATTCATAATTTGTAATATAAACAGTGCAGCATACAGCGATTGGTTTTAGGGAAAAATGTTTTGGAAACTTCCTAAAAGAACAGAAATATCTTAAGCATGTTGTGATACCAACATTATCATTCGTACTGGTCAATACGACACCTTCATGTCAAATAGGTTACCAAGGATGTTGGCCCAGGTACTTGTATATAAGAACTAAACAGTACTGTTTGGTTGGGACACATCTTTGGTGTGTTACACAGGCTATAAACGGATGCTGATCAAAACCATGACTGATGGTTTTAAAACAAGAGATGTGCATGTTTTATCATATTATTTACAGTATTATGATTATTCAACATTATATTTTGCACAACTGTTTTTGCAGGCAGTTTAAGAATTCTTGATGTAAATCTTCAACAATTCTTATCATGAGTGTGCTTTTGTTAGAATGATAGCCGATCAGTACTTTTGATGATAAGAAAATGCATATATATTTCGTACATATTCCGTCCATATTTCAGAAACTGAAATGTATATATTGTGATGCAATTGAGATGAACTGGCAGGGTAGAAATAAATGTGTGCTCGTTTCTAGATTTACACTGTAAGTCTGATATTTTCCATCAGATGTTTGTAGCTAGATTCTTGCCGTTTGCCATGCATAATTTGGCACTGCCAGTAATGTCACCAAGACACGTGTGCCTTCACTTTACACTGTTGATTTTTACTTTTTAATAAAATCTAAGGTATACGTTTGAAAGTGACATTGCTATGTTAAGTAATCATCATGATGCTGAAATATTGTCATTAGGCAAGAGTGTGAATGATCTAAGTACATGTGTTTGTGGTTTTGATTGCATTAAGTTGCATAGTTAGTTTTTTTATGTTGATTCTGCTGTTATACATTTCTGCAAGTTTTGTATGGAGCATTTGCATAACACTCGTTATATATATATTATATATCAACTAAGGTTTCCATGGTAACATATATTTGAATTTCAAGTCAATGCCTGGGGATCAAAATCCACATTTTAGTAACATGTGCATGATGATATATTGTTATGTAAAATATATTTGCTTGCTAATATATAGTTAAATTTCATGAAATATTTCTGTGAATTGGGAGGTATGACTATTTTTGTTGAATGATTATTTTCTGTCTCACATGAGCTGTTTTGGACATGTGTCTAGTAATTGGCAATTTCTGTATCTTGTTCCATATGGAAACAAGATGCAGCATTTCTAAAAAAAAGTAAAACCTTGTTGTAAATACTGATTTTTGGCTATGGCTTTAACTGATTAAGAAGTAATGAAAAGCTATGTAACTTCTAACGAAATGATACAGCAACAGTTTTCATCAGTTGAAAATGAGTCGTAAGCATGGCGACTAGACGGGTGAATTAGCTATCTGCCTACAGTTAATTTATATGCTTGTTAATCCACGAGATGTTTTAATGTATTTATTTCTTGTACATAAAGCAAAGTGTTCCTATATGACCTCATTGAGTTGTTCATATTTATGTGGGTAATTCGTTGTATGAAAACCACCGTTCCTAGTACACTGGCCCTCTGATCATTTTGTTAGATAGTTTAGCCCGGCTAAAGCAACTGAAATTACGCTGTAGGGTCTCATCCATGGTCAGAAAATGTATTGAATTCTCATCATCTGAAGGAACTATCCCAATAAATATCAAAGGTGTTATGATGAATATCGTATTGCCTTCACATGCCAGTAACACCATGCAAAATCCTCCAATTGCACCCCGTTAAGGCTCCAAAAAATCTCCAACTGCACTACCTCTTGACACCTTGAGCGCAGCACTTTCCTCGAGAGGAATTTTTTTCCTCGTCTCGAAGCGAAGCATACACCCATCGTACCCCTTGATCATGATGTAGCTCCACTACTGTGTCTCTTTCTCATGAAATATGTCAAAGAGGACAACATTCCATGAATCTGTTAATACAAATTGTACAATAAAGATTGCACTACAATTATTTCTTTGGAATTTATTTGATCGTGTGAAGTGGATAGGTTATGGGGCAGGGTTGTGTGTGTGCGCGCGTGCATGTGTGTGTGTGACATTGTGTGTGTGCATGTGTACATGTGTGTGCATGTGTGTGTGGGGTTTGTGTGTGCGTGCATGTGTGTGTGATATGGTGTTTGACACTGTCTGTGGTACAGTGTGTAACACTGTGTGCGTGTGCGTGCATGTATGTGTTCATGTGACATTGTGTGTGTGCGTGCATGTGTAAACATTTCTAGAGTCGGGTGTGTTTAAAGTATCAGACGACTATCCAAAAATATATAAAATTATTCTCCTACTACTTAACCATCTGAGTATATTCTCATCTCTAGACACATCTGCCTGATTCACAGTGTGAACGTTGTTGCCTGTTTATTGCTCTCACACAGACTGCAATATGTACACTTGTCTTTGACGTGAATAATACAGACGACGTATTGCACACAACAATGTAATCCACTTACTTGAACATATAGTGCCATCAAGCATATAACCATACGAGCATGTCGTATATTGTTCAGCAACGGTGCAGGAATCGCAGATGTCGGCAAAAGCTGAAAGCAGAAAAACTTGGCATTACACCCAGAATTGTATGTGGTTCACATTAACACTGCGACGTCTCAGCAGCACTCGGTTCCACAACATACAGCAAGAAGGCTGCATGTTTATCTGCAAGGCAACCGGATAACACTTACAAGTTTATGCTGTACAGCTCGTCTTTGTTCTACAATGTAGAATATATTAGCTGTGTGATATAGATTTCAATATGCATTTGCAGCACAGTACTTTTAATTTTGTGTGTGCATTGTTCTATTCTGTCAACGATGCAGTTATTTGTGTTGGACTCCTACTGATAATTTACGTGTATGGAAAGAAATCATTACAAACTCTAACACACCATTTTGTCTAGTGGTGTTGCATGACCAGCACAACGTACAACAAATAACCAATGTTGAACTTGAATGTGTATTAATATCAAACACTGTAGAATGCAGTACATACCTTTATATGTCTTTGAAGAACTGTCATATACTAAGGGTGAGTAACAAGAGTCGTTGTCACACTCGTTCGTCACAGAACACTTGGAGCAATCAGCCGCACATTCTACAACAAGCAAATAAACATATGTTGAGCAATCTATGACAAATGCCATAAAATGAACATACTAACAATTCTCAGCACACACACACATAAACACACACTACTATTAGTAACGTCATAGCTTTGTCTAACTTAAACCCAATGACTAGGTAAAGTTTCATGGCTAGAAATAAAAACTTAAGATGTACCTGAAACTTTGGCAAATACATCTGAACAAGTAACATCACTGGATAATTTAAAACCCCAAATAACAATTGTACATAACTACAAGTACTGGACCCCAACCCTGATAATGATATATAAACAAAGATAATACATACTGCACTGTCACTGTCTCGATATGATAAGATGTCTATGGTTGACATGGCAAATGTGTCCGCTGTCAGTTCTTGACTAAAGTCTTGGTTGCAGACATACACTTCAAGTCTGCAGAATTGTAACATCAGTTGTTATAAGAAATACACAAGCCAAATGTCCAATAACAGTTGGTCTTCATGGGATGTATCCCAGCAAAGTAATATTAAATAGTGTCATAAGCATGGACCATGTTAGCATTATATGCCAAAATACCAGCACAATTTTACAAGTCAAAACAAGCCAAAGACCAACACCTTAATTTGGCTTAATTTTGGCAAGAAACAAGACCAAAATGTTGCCTGTTCAGTGGTCTGCCAGTGGCAGTGCCCATGTATATATGATGGGGCCACACTAAAAGGCGGATCGCGGACGGGCGGATCGGGCCGACCACATTCACAAGGATCAGCGCCATCTCTACGTTCCATGTTTACGTGCGCTGTTCCTTTGTGTGTGCTCTTGTGCATTCGTTTATAAACATTGAGATGTCTTTCATTAATATTATGCATGGAAATAAAGTAACCTTAGGTTTGGTGTCACAATCTGAATTTTAATTTACTGGATTTTGATTGGGTTGGCTTATAATTTTATCAGATTTTCTGACAAAATCGACAATATTTTCTGGGGAAATAATATTGTCCACATTAGTAATTACTTCCGATTAAATTATGCAATCTCTAAATTCAGATTTTAGGTGGTATTGGCCTACATTAACTTTCCACCCTGAAGATTTCCATATGGAAGTACATTTGCAGATGCCGCAAAGCTAATAAAATACAGTCAGCAGGCTGGCTTTTCCAACATGTCAAATCCTTTAGCACGCAATTAATACTTTCTGAAACGTTATTAGTAATACCACTAAACGGGTTGTACATATTAAGAGTTTCTAACAACCAGTGTCCCGAGTGATTTATTATACTCGGTTTAATTTCATGATTAAAATATTCCAAATAGGAGTTAGTCCATGTCATTGAAGGGTAGCCATTCTTTTGACACAGGAACTAAATTCCACACAACCAAGATTTGCGTCCACAAAATGTGGTAAGTATTTGTTTTCAATTAATCAGAATATAGTATTACGTACACTTGAAGAGCAATGACAGCAGTGATGTTAACAACACAAACTGGTAATTGAGAGAATGTCCACCAAACATTATCTATGTCTTTAAATATTTTATTTATTATAAAGCATCTATAGAGTGCTGTGTGTCCGGATAATAAATCTGTATTTTACTTATACTCTACGATTGTCAGCGCCTTTGAGCAGATTTATTATCCGGACACACGGCGCTCTATAGATGCTTTATAATAAATAAAATATTTAAAGGCATAGATAATGTTTGGTGGACATTCTCTCAATTACCAGTTTGTGTTGTTAACATCACTGCTGTCATTGCTCTTCAAGTGCACGTAATACTATATTCTGATTAATTGAAAACAAATACTTACCACATTTTGTGGACGCAAATCTTGGTTGCGTGGAATTTAGTTTCTGTGTCAAAAGAATGGCTACCCTTCAATGACATGGACTAACTCCTATTTGGAATATTTTAATCATGAAATTAAACCGAGTATAATAAATCACTCGGGACACTGGTTGTTAGAAACTCTTAATATGTACAACCCGTTTAGTGGTATTACTAATAACGTTTCAGAAAGTATTAATTGCGTGCTAAAGGATTTGACATGTTGGAAAAGCCAGCCTGCTGACTGTACTTTATTAGCTTTGCCGTATCTGCAAATGTACTTCCATATGGAAATCTTCAGGGTGGAAAGCTAATGTAGGCCAATACCACCTAAAATCTGAATTTAGAGATTGCATAATTTAATCGGAAGTAATTACTAATGTGGACAATATTATTTCCCCAGAAAATATTGTCGATTTTGTCAGAAAATCTGATAAAATTATAAGCCAACCCAATCAAAATCCAGTAAATAAAAATTCAGATTGTGACACCAAACCTAAGGTTACTTTATTTCCATGCATAATATTAATGAAAGACATCTCAATGTTTATAAACGAATGCACAAGAGCACACACAAAGGAACAGCGCACGTAAACATGGAACGTAGAGATGGCGCTGATCCTTGTGAATGTGGTCGGCCCGATCCGCCCGTCCGCGATCCGCCTTTTAGTGTGGCCCCATCATATATACATGGGCACTGCCACTGGCAGACCACTGAACAGGCAACATTTTGGTCTTGTTTCTTGCCAAAATTAAGCCAAATTAAGGTGTTGGTCTTTGGCTTGTTTTGACTTGTAAAATTGTGCTAGTATTTTGGCATATAATGCTAACATGGTCCATGCTTATGACACTATTTAATATTACTTTGCTGGGATACATCCCATGAAGACCAACTGCTATTGGACATTTGGCTTGTGTATTTCTTATAACAACTGATGTTACAATTCTGCAGACTTGAAGTGTATGTCTGCAACCAAGACTTTAGTCAAGAACTGACAGCGGACACATTTGCCATGTCAACCATAGACATCTTATCATATCGAGACAGTGACAGTGCAGTATGTATTATCTTTGTTTATATATCAGGGTTGGGGTCCAGTACTTGTAGTTATGTACAATTGTTATTTGGGGTTTTAAATTATCCAGTGATGTTACTTGTTCAGATGTATTTGCCAAAGTTTCAGGTACATCTTAAGTTTTTATTTCTAGCCATGAAACTTTACTTAGTCATTGGGTTTAAGTTAGACAAAGCTATGATGTTACTAATAGTAGTGTGTGTTTATGTGTGTGTGCTGAGAATTGTTAGTATGTTCATTTGTTGGCATTTGTCATAGACTGCTCAACATATGTTTATTTGCGACTCTTGTTACTCACCCTTAGTATATGACAGTTCTTCAAAGACATAAAGGTATGTACTGCATTCTACAGTGTTTGATATTAATACACATTCAAGTTCAACATTGGTTATTTGTTGTACGTTGTGCTGGTCATGCAACACCACTAGACAAAATGGTGTGTTAGAGTTTGTAATGATTTCTTTCCATACACGTAAATTATCAGTAGGAGTCCAACACAAATAACTGCATCGTTGACAGAATAGAACAATGCACACACAAAATTAAAAGTACTGTGCTGCAAATGCATATTGAAATCTATATCACACAGCTAATATATTCTACATTGTAGAACAAAGACGAGCTGTACAGCATAAACTTGTAAGTGTTATCCGGTTGCCTTGCAGATAAACATGCAGCCTTCTTGCTGTATGTTGTGGAACTGAGTGCTGCCGAGACGTCGCAGTGTTAATGTGAACCACATACAATTCTGGGTGTAATGCCAAGTTTTTCTGCTTTCAGCTTTTGCTGACATCTGCGATTCCTGCACCGTTGCTGAACAATATACGACATGCTCGTATGGTTATATGCTTGGTGGCACTATATGTTCAAGTAAGTGGATTACATTGTTGTGTGCAATACGTCGTCTGTATTATTCACATCAAAGACAAGTGTACATATTGCAGTCTGTGTGAGAGCAATAAACAGGCAACAACGTTCACACTGTGAATCAGGCAGATGTGTCTAGAGATGAGATTATACTCAGAAGTTAAGTAGTAGGAGAATAATTTTATCAATTTTTTGATAGTCGTCTGATACTTTAAACACACCTGACTCTAGAAATGTTTACACATGCACGCACACACACAATGTCACATGAACACATATATGCACGCACACGCACACAGTGTTACACACAGTACCACAGACAGTGTCAAACACCATGTCACACACACATGCACGCACACACAAACCCCACACACACATGCACACACATGTACACATGCACACACACAATGTCACACATACACATGCACACGCACACACACACAACCCTGCCCCATAACCTATCCACTTCACACGTTCAAATATATTCCAAAGAAATAATTGTAGTGCAATCTCTATTGTACAATTTGTATTAACAGATTCATGGAATGTTGTCCTCTTTGACATATTTCATGAGAAAGAGACACAGTAGTGGAGCTACATCATGATCAAGGGGTACGATGGGTGTATGCTTCGCTTCGAGCTGAGGAAAAAAATTCCTCTCGAGGAAAGTGCTGCGCTCAAGGTGTCAAGAGGTAGTGCAATTGGAGATTTTTGGGAGCCTTAACGGGGTGCAATTGGAGGATTTTGCATGGTGTTACTGGCATGTGAAGGCAATACGATATTCATTATAACACCTTTGATATTTACTGGGATATAGTTCCTTCAGATGATGAGAATTTAATATATTTTCTGATCATTAAACCACACATGGTTCATCCAACTGTACAAACTACAAAAGCAGGCATGGGACATGTGAATTGTGCACATTCTATTCAAATACATCACAAGATTTCTTTCCCTACAAGTATGTTTCTGTGTGGAAAACCATTCAATAAATAGTTGGCATATTTGGCATTTGCGCTCAATAAATACTTTGTATCAGACCATCACTTCTGTTGGCATGATCCAGTGGTATGATTGCACATGATTAACTTATCTCTTCATCATATTAACATTGCTTTGTGAATTTGCCTTTCACCATTCAACGACAACATGTTACTGCTAGAAAATGTGTACACATAAAGTAAAATTACAAAGAATTCATAGCTACAGGCTAATGGTACAATTCATTCTGAGATTAGTTAACCTCGTGTTTCGCATAGACCTGATCTACTCATTTCATATCACTGTACCTACACAGAAGTTTATAGTGTCTAGATTGCATTGGCAACATTGAAAATACATCGGTTGTTTCTCTTTGGTTGACTTGGCTCCGCTGCCTAAGTCAATATCTACTCTTCGGCATTTCCTATTACAGCATCAGGCCCAGCAACCAACCAATACTCTAACATCTCCCTTCCTGCTTCATAGGCATCCACATTCATGACAACTTGTTTGCCACTTTTCACGATTTTCGATACTTAATAATTACATCAGTCATATAATATATATTTTTATCATAGACATTTTCCAGCAAGATGACAACAAAACTGTGCTTTTGTTTCAAATATCAACCAGCCGAATAAACTTCTTTGCTCTTGTTCTTGATCTGTTAATAAGTTTCAAATCAAGTATCAACCTGCTGATATATATAATTCTAATTGGTTACATTTCTGTTAATAAAGCTGACACAATAATATTTTTTTTACTGTAACACTCGCCCAAAAACATAAAGAAACAAGAACACTGTAGCAACTGGATGGCCGCAGCAATGAGGGGTGTCAGGGTGCCACGACATACCCCGACAGCATCAGTGGTGAGGTCAAGGGATCCCTTGCCCTGGATGCACAGGTTGCTGACACAACCCTCTAGCATCTTCTCATGCTGTCCAAATGTCATGCCGTCTGAAGCAGAACAACCACTGTCAACCCTCTGGCAATACTGGCCGAACACGCTACAATTAATCTACCCATCACCTGTTGCCTAGCAAAACCTTCCGTCAAGTCATCAGACACATGTGGTGGGTTTGGACATTCCGTCAAATATTTTGTTTCAATTCTGGTACAAAAGAGTTTCTTTATGGCAAAAACATAAGGCAATGTTTGTAAAGTGACAACTGTACGTGGGAATGTTTGATTTATGAGATGTCATGCAGGATTATTGTAATGTAATTCACGTATATATAACCATTAACAACATTGTTGGCAAAGCAAAGCTTGATGGAGGTCACGTGCAAAAGTCAATTGTGATGTAAGCAAAACCGCGACGTAGTGGATACATCAATTATTACACAAACTAAAAAACTGGTCCATCAGATTGGATAAATTGGTCATTTGCATGTATGGTGATCATTTTCACGGTTAGATAAGAAACCAAGTGCTTAGTTTGGTACTTTGTGTGCCACGTGGCGCTACCTACACAGACGCAAGAGACGGTTTCAAGAAGTATTTATATGAGACATTTGATGAAGATTGCATAACTTGGGACAGTTGTATGCAATGCCATGCATGTTATCTGTGATTGTCCCATGCTACATTTTTAAGTACAAGATATTTAAGAGACTTGCCAATTTACATGTCGCCGCGTGTGTTCAGCATGCGTAACAATCCTCCAGATTCTCACTCTACAAAGCTGAATCCGTCGATCTCAAGACTTCCTTTATTCCCAGTCCTGAAGTTAACATCATTCGTATTCATCTACTCATACCACAGCTAATATCATAAATACATGGGTTTTATTTTTAAACTAAACAAATGCTTTAAAATTCATATCGGTTAAAGTATGATCAATAATTATCTATTAATATGATGTAAAATCAGTATGCTTAAATGTTGGGAATATTGCATCACCATTTTCTAACTGGAGTCTTCAGTTGCCAGCATTTTGCACATAACAGATATTCAAACCTATTGTGCTTGATTGAAATAAGTGAATAAATAAGTAAAATTACTTTCCCATTGTAAAATCAGTGTTGACGTTTAACAGACAGACTGTTTGTAAACATGCTGGCTTCCACCGGTCAAGAACTGCATGGCATCGAGGTAATCACAGACATTTCATAACCAACTTTCTGGTAGATGTTTAATGATCATTCCACCTCGATCTGAGAAGTCTCGCAGGACTAACCCTGCCCTGTTGCCCCCTTACACTAACATATCATAACAACATTTGACACATTATTGTAAACTTTTGTGTAGTGGACTGCATGGAACAGTAAACAAGGCCTTAGAGAGAGGATGATCTTGCTGACTGCAGATCCGTAGTCCTTCACTCAGTTGACATGCAGTGTATTGAGCGATTTGACGTGCTCATCAGCAAGACGTGTGGTTCTGCAACTGTCAAAGATGTAAGGCATCATCTCTTCTCCAATGGCAATCGTCACCGACCCAGGCCGCCCTCTTCGAGCATATCAAAAGGTACTTGTTCCAAGCCCGTTTTATCTGGAAGCAGCCAACCGCTTGCAATTCCTGTTTTTGGTCAATACGGATGGGAACAGGATGAGCGCAGGAAGCAATGGCTTCCTTTCTGGACCACTCTGGCCGATGCAAGTATGGCTTGTGCCCTCCTCATAAATTGTGGCTGCACGAAACGTGCAAGGGCAATTGCAAGTGCTGCAGGGTAGCCCTTCATTGCATGACATTGTGCAAGAGCGAGGGTGGCTGCCTAAACAATGATGGCAAAGATGCTAACCATTGAATCTCTACTAATGGATAGATGGGTGGACGGATGATATTGTTTTGGTACATTCATTGTAGGTTTCGTTTCGACTCACTGAAGCATTGATTCTGAACTATTTTAAAATGTTATGTTCATAATAATGGTTGAAACAAAATATCATTGAGTTTGTGTATATAATTGACATATCATTGCTATTTCTACAATAATAATATCATTACCATGGACTGGGTTATATTCCCAGTTGTACATAATCAGAAGTTTCTATAATAAATGATGACACTGATCTTGACCTTGACCTTCATTATATGACCTCCATTTCACCTTTCACTATCGGTTCCAACATTATAATAAAAATATACCCCTGTTCACACAGTAAGGTCATTCGAATCACCAACAGATATGTAGGTTTTTGAGCATTTATGAACAAATTGAACTTTTACCTTGACTGAAGTGATTTTTACTCCAAATATAAATTTCATATGAATCTATAGTTTAAGGCAATATTTAGATAGAACAGGACACTAAGATGGTGAACATACGTTATAGTACGTTATTGGCTTGATGTTCATATATCGCACAAATTTACCTTGAATGCGACCTTATCACGTGACCTCAAACTAGAATAGGCAAATT
This sequence comes from Escarpia spicata, assembly GCA_963995525.1. Taxonomy (NCBI): domain Eukaryota; kingdom Metazoa; phylum Annelida; class Polychaeta; order Sabellida; family Siboglinidae; genus Escarpia; species Escarpia spicata. The sequence continues at coordinate 57,381,127 of OZ023212.1, forward strand.
AACACAGGAAATGGATTCGCCATTCTCGATAACCCCTAAAAAGTGGTCTCATTTATGGTTCTCGAGTTATTGCACAACCTTACTCAGGACAGCGGCCATCTTGGATTTGTCCAATATGACCGTCACATAAGAAGCCTAGCTTGGCTCCCGCGGGGAAATTAAATGTCATGGCCATATCTAACGCTGGTCCAGAAATGGTGCATGTGGAATGATGTGAAAAATTACATGATTAAGCCCCTGACTATAGGCCAGTTACAATCTATCGAGGCGGGTGGGATGCATGAATTTTAGATGGGCTCAGTTTAAAATGCCCTGTATTTTAAGAGGGGTATAGGAGCCAAATGTTGCACATTTAGGGTTGGATCCATTTTCAATGTTCAACGTACATTATGTCAAAATTTATTTTGTGTACAAAAAAGTGTGCATTAAATTTAGGTGCAAATGATTGGAGGATGGGACAAATTCCTCTTCACAAGAATGTGCAAGACAACTACGAGGCATTGATCCGTGCTGTGAAGATGTTGACAACAATTTCTTCAGATCAATATGAAATAAACATTCCCGTATTTTAACAGCAAGATATTAGGTCGGGCAACAAAGATTTGTTATATCTTATGCTGCTTGGATTTATACAGCTAAGCTAATAAATTAGTATAGTTGTCAAGTCTAGCTCCCTTGAAATCTGGGAGTCTCCCGGAATATACGCAAATCTCCCGGATTTTCTGTCAAAATCTCCAACAGCACCCACCTCTTCAAGACAGCGTGACACCATGGGAGATGTACCGATCGAGACGTGCCGAACCACTGAATTTCCAGCAAAAAATCTCCAACAGCACTCATCTTCCAATGTCAAGATCCGAGATGTATGGGAAGCGTACGTGCTGAACCTCTGAGGAATCTCCCGGATTTCGACAAAAAAATTGGCAGGTATAAATTATGTATTTTTAACATTATATAATTATGTATGCTCGCTTTTCGTTCAGTATATATATATAATTTTGATATCCTTGTAAGATCTGATTGGTATGGTCCATAGGTATGGCTAAGGTTCCTTTATACAAGTCTAGATACAGAGGCGGTAGGTATGGCCAGAGCCATTGATAAATACATGTATATAAATGACATAAACGGCTCTGGGTATGGCTAGAGTCCTACCTGTCGGTTTGTTTATTAGTATTTATGTAAGTGTTTATTACTTTAGCAGTATATTAATGTTGCACTCGAAGTAGACTATTGATCGTTATCACGACGAATGCGTAAACATTTGGCAAAAAGTGTATTTATTGTATTTATCAATAATCTCATTCACAAAAATGCATATCTTACAATAATATTTATTGGCCATCTAGTTTATTAACTATAAATATTTAACACCTTTTTAATAGCAAAGTACAAATTGTATGATCAACTGTAAAATCAACATTCCGTGCCTGCCCAAGAGATTCTATATTTGTTGAATGATGATTAGTAAATTTGTTGTCTTCTCTAGAGCACAGACGTGTGATTCTCACATGCGTACAATTTACTTATCGATTGCTTAATTAACCACGATAGTCAGCGCTGTTCGGCAATTTCCGTTGCCTTCCGGGAGCTGGGTCGGAACTTGTGTCGCGAAACGTATGACATCAACCCCATTGCGACAGGAACTCGTCACGGAGCCTAAGTGGGCGCGTGAGTCGTAATACCGTGTTTTGTAAGCTCTGGGGACGTGACCAGGAACCGCTACGGTTATGCGAGCATCTACCCACATCAGCATTGTATAAACGAGTGGCTATATTGTCTACGTAGAAACATGACCATGGCAGAAGTGCTCACGCCGGCCCAGCTGCGGAGACTGACAGAGCATAAGTATAGCTCTGAGGGAACATCTGTTACGGAGCCTGTGATGCAGAAATTCTGGCGATGGTTGGTGGAACAAATACCCTTGTGGTGGGCTCCTAATGCTATGACGCTAACAGGACTGATAATAAATGCTGTTAGCACCTCGATACTGATAGTGTATAGCCCCGATGCTCAACAAGAGGTAAGAAGAAATTGATTAATCATTTCATGTGTTTTCTGCTGTTTTGCCTTTAATTAAATAAACATTATATTAAAAGGTCACAGACACAGTTGGTTAGTCTGTTGATAAACAGAGATGATTTTTTTCTTATAGGAATATCCACTTTAACTATAAGTATAAAATAGTTGATGTACAGTCAGTAGATCGTTATAATTTAATTGAAATCTCGGGAGATGTCGCTCTAGTTGTAGTATGGCAATCCTGTCAGCTTGTCATAAAAGATAATTGGAACATATCAAATATTTGTGCACGTTGTACTGTCAGTTTGGCATCTTAAATTTGCAAACATAATTGCACGAGTACCAGTGCCATTGCAGCAGGGTCATTCCATGTCAAATCAATCACTCAAAACATCACCCGACTCCAATTTTGGAGTCGGGATGTAGATGTGCACCTATTTACTGGCTTTCCAATGATATCTTACTTTCTTTTCTATCTTCATTAGAAGCAGAGTTATGGACGTTAATGTAACGGTTAGTATGTGAATCAGGTCAAAGTTCAGTGACCTACATCTTCAGTAATACTTGACGTAGATTTTTTATAATCTGGTTTTTATGTTCTTATGTGAGCCAACAACTGTGCAACGGGTCATTCAAAAATGGCCTAAAAGTGATTGCTTTGACACGGAATGACCCAGCAGTGGCATGTAATAAAAGCAAGAATACCAATGCCACTGTAGCAGTGGCATGTAATCAAGCATAGAACTTAACGCTCACTCAAGATGAGTAGAAATGCCAAGAGATGAGTAACATTTGGCTAGCACTAGTGCCCTCAATCCCCTGAGTGAGTAGCCATCATTTGATTTACATGTACAATACATACATAAACGTAAGACAGTATATCGGAAAATAAAATCTCAAATCTTTGCTTCACGATTTCCGGTTTTCTAAACGGATTTAAAATGTTCAGCCACTACATTGTACCTATTGGCATTGCAATGTAGAGTTGTCGCAGCGCATACAGGTACCAAGAGTACAACTACACTTACGGGTTCATCCACTGACATTGCCACTGACTAGCATGATGATGATGAAACTGTCGTTGAGGCTGGGGAAGAGATGAGGCAGCAAAGAACTTAGATAATGAGTCATGCATGAGGATGTTTTGCAAATTATGTGCAACTTGCAAGTGTGAAAAAAATTGTAGTTTTGTCACCTGCTTCCCATTTTAAAAAAGAAAACAAAAGTGATGTTCAAATTAATGAGACAAATTTGCATAAAAGTTTGCATTTCACCAATGTCCACCAAAAATGAGGGAATAGCAATTTTTCATGGGGATGCATAACATATTAAGGCTACTAATCCCCCAGGCCAGTGGGTTACATTTCTTAATTTCTGACTGATGTAATGGCAATAATATCAGTGCCACTGTACCAGTGGCATATACACTGTAATGATATATCGAAACTTTGAAAAACGTTAAGAAATTGTTTAATTTTAAATACTCGTTTAATCACAAATATTTCCTAGGCCATTAAGTGATTAACAATGTTTTTCGTCACAAATATTAAAAGGAGACGTATCATGTGATGTTTCAACAAATAGTTTTAGAGGTGCTGAGGAAGTAGAAATGTGTACTTATACTGTCAATATAAAATAAATATCACAATGATGGATTATGATAGGAATGAGACAACAGTTAGGAATATTTTCCATGCGATTTGTCATAATGTTGCAAGAAACTGCTACCAACAAATAAAATGCACTGTCAGATGTTTGTGTCGGTTTGTCATTGAAAATCCCACCCCTCCACCTGACCACTAACAGTACAACCAATGGAAAACCAGGAAGCATAATTTTTTGTCACGTAAATAAAACTAATGTGATATTGTTTTATTCAACGTATACGTACTTCAGTATGTGCAAAGTTCTGTATTTCACAATCTGAAGATAACTTTCAATTGATCACCAGCAAATGAATTTGAATCTTTGCTAGTCTTATTAGATCAGTATACCCAGGTAAATAATATTATGTCAGTAATATTTAAAAAAAAAATTCATGTACCAAAATTTAATTTAAAGGACCATCTTATAGTTATAATGTATAGATTTAATGACATTGTAACATTGCTGTCACGCGTGTACCGCCATAGTAGGTCGCTGTGCCGTACATGTCGCCCGCCCCGGCGGCTGCACGTCTTGCTTAAATTAATTTTGATTTGAATTGTTTAGATCCTGTCATGCATCCATTATTGTGTCTTAATGTTGCGTAATGAATTGTAATTTATGTTTATTAAGTTAAATCATGTGTCAAAACATTGATTCTGTAGGGTCTGCAATCAGGGAATGTTCGTCCGACAGATGCTAATTCCATACGTTTTCCACATTCGCAAAAAGTCACTGTCCCTAAACTTACGATTTGTGGTAAAATAAATGTGATGAAGACATGACAACACTTCTTGAAATGTTTATTAACATTCCGTTCACCAACTACCATCACAAATTCACCGGAGAGCTGAAAATTCATCTGGCGCTAACAATATTTTGCTGATCTGCTGAACCAACGTTTGGTGACTTCGTAAAATCGCAGACTGCCGAGTCCACGTTGGTTAATATTGGTTAATTGGCCTACTACATAATTATTCTAATAAAAGGTAGTGATACTCGTATATACTATTTAATTAAGTTCATCAAATGTGATCCATGTGTGGAAGCAAGTTGACCGTCGGTACAAGATTTAACAGTATTGCCGACAAGAGCTATAAGCTCCAGAAGGCATGCGGACAAGGAAGCCTTTGGGTTATTGAGAGTCCAACAATTTTCCACCTATGTATACCTCACCCTGAATTTTGTTTGAACATATTCACACTACTAGCATTAACACAATCATCAGATAATTTGTTCCAGTCATTTATTGTCCTCTGAGATAACAAGTACTTTCTCATATCCAACCTACACTGGTTATACTGCCTTCTTTCAGTTTGAAGAAAATATTTTTATAAATATCCTCATAAGTCATAACCATTCAATATCTTAACAATTTCTGTTTGGTCTCCTCTAGTGTTGCCAATCCACAATCTAATAAGCGTCTTTCATAACCAAGATCTTTCAGTTCAGGAATCAGCTTAGTTGCTCTTTGTTGCACTCTTTGTAGCTTATCTGAGTTCTTGTGATATGGCCTCCATGCTTGTATACAATATTCCAAATGTGGCCTAACTATTGCCTTGTACAGTGGTACAATTAGCTGTTTCTCCTTATATGTGATAGTTCTCCTAATTAGCCCTAGTATTTGGTTACGCTTTGAACCTTTCATGTCAGCACCAACTGTTACTCTTAAGTCTTTCTTTTACAGTTTTACCTAATATAGTATCCCCCATTATTGTATTCTTTGTTCACAATTCCATGTCCTTTGTGGATGCATTTACACTTCCTAAAGTTGAATAACATTTGCCATTTTTCAGACCATTTGACCAATTTGGCTAGATCATCCTGTAAAGTGTGTTTATCTGCATCTGTTTTAACTGTTCTGAACACTTTCGTATCGTCTGCGAAATTCAGTACTTTGCTTGATACATCATCATCCAAATCATTTCTATATATAAAGAATGATATAGGTCCCAATACCGACCCCTGTGGCACTCCAGTCAAAACTGGTTTCCAGTTTGAAATCTCCCCCTCTACTATTACTCTCTGCCTTCTGTCTGTCAACCATGTTTGTATCCAACTGATCACACCATCCCCTATACCATGGGCTTTTAGTTTAAGTAACACTCTTTGATGTGGCACTTTATCAAATGCTTTCTGAAAATCTAAGTAGATAATATCCACTGGTGACCCATCATCTACTCACTTTGTAATTTCTTCTAAAAAACATAAGAGATTGGTTAGACAAGACCTTGCTTTTAGGAACCCATGTTGAGATGCATTTATTAATTTTTGTTTTACAAGGAATTCCACCATGTGGTGTCTATTAAGCATTTCTAATAATTTGCAGAAAACATTGTTAAAACTAACTGGTCTGTAATTCGCTGTCTTGCTCCTCGGTCCCTTTTTAAATAATGGCGTAATGTTTGCTTCTTTCCATTTTAGTGGAACAATTCCCTCTTTAAGTGACAAGTTAAAGAATATAGCAAGTGATGTACTCATTTGGTCTACAGTTTCCTTAAGCAGTTTTGGTGGTTTTCCTTAAGCAGTTTTGGTGGTATCCCGTCAACTCCAGGTGATTTGTTTTCTTTCATCATCTTAATTTTCTTTGATATCATTTCAGGAGTAACAAACAACAGCCCTAATTGATTTGATTCATCCCCCTCAAATTTAGTAACTGGTAATGGCAGTGAACTTATATCTTCTGTGGTAAACACTGGGCTGAAATATTCGTTCAAGGCCTCTGCCATTTGAAACCTTCTGTTTACTTGTGAAATTAGTTATTCTTAGGCCACAGAAAAGTAATTCCCGGTTTCTCATCGATGCATGTATTTAAAAATATGTGCCACAACATTTTATTTTCTATTATAATTATTCCTCTAAATGCAAGACGTGGTGCAATAAGTGAACAGTAAACATGTAAACATTTTACTTCCATCATAAGTTCATAACCCTTAATGATCTTTAACTATGATTCACCAAAAAACATTTGATTAATAATTACCTACAGGGTTGTTTGATTTATGCCGGGCAGAAACTGTTTCTGCCCGGCAGAAACGGCAACAATAGGAAATACATGCCATTGATAGGCAAACGTGTTCTACTATTATTATATAGCACTAATTTTTGAATGAATCACATTTTGAGAATGCATGTCATTGTCTGCGGTGTAACTTTTGTATGCTTCATTTTCTGCTGCTACAAGTTGCGTTCATCTGAAAGATTATTCAATTACCTATCCAATGATAATGCATATGTTGTGGTGTTGGAAATATATAGCTTTGGTATATTGTACACGAGGGTTGTGATAGGAAACTATTGGACAATGCGACAGTCCAGAAAGACAGCATGAGATGTGTCACTCAATATATGAAGTGTGACTTTCAGATACTTCATTTTATAGTGCTATGGATTATGATGGGCCAATCCATTAGCTCCCTATATAATTATGTATAATATATGTTTCCTTTTCATTAATTTTGTACTTTATATGCCTGTATAGATTCTTTAATATACCGAATGACCTCCGGTTCTCAACTGTCTTTTCCTACGAGAACGGCAGAGCTAGATCGGTGCAGATGACGCTGTTAACAGACAAACTATGCTTCACGGAAAACTGATGCGCAACACAGGATGGCGGCGGAAAGATAAGATGTCAACATGGTAACGAAATTGCAATGTGCATGATCGCTGGCGAACCGTATTTCACTAGAATTTCCACAGATTACAAAGTTATAATTTTGCACGCGTCAATATTTACTGTAAATTTTCACTTGTCCACCGGACAATCATGTAGATCATTCTACTTATCCGGACAACAAATCACTTGTCCCGGACAAGCACTTATTTCGAACGCTGCTATAGCAGTAGTACAATCTAATTGTGTTTGAACTGGCAAAAATCTGAACATTGTAAATTTGGAATGATTTTGCACAAGTTTGCATGCATATACATATATTTCCACAGAGAATGTACATGTTTTAATATATATTGAACAATTATTTACATTTGTGTCCTAGTAGTATGAACATAGTAAACAACAGATAACCTTTGAACAGGAAATAAGAAACAATATTTCAGATAATCCGATTTTATTCATTACATATGTGCAATCAAACTATATGATTGTGGTTATTTCACTTATAAGTGCATAAGTAAGCCTGAAAAACACAACTTTCAAGTATAATACTTATGTACTCCACTAAATACCAAATACAATCAAGTGCTGTACATAACTAGGATGTTTGAATGATTTAATTATAATATAAACTTAGTTACTTAGTTAGACTGTTGACATCTGTAATGTTTTTTCATCATTCAATCAATTATACAAGTCCAACCTTTGTTCTTCTTAAAATTAATGGCTGTACATCCCCATAAAAACATCAGTAGTCTTCCATTTTTGGTGGACATCACCGAAATGCAAACGTTTATGCAAATTTGTATAATTTGAACTTTTTTAAAACTTAGTAGCAAGTCAAAATTGATGATTTTCTCGTACTTGCAACAGAAGTAAGATGCCAGCTTTCTTCTCTTTATAGGATCAGTACATACACTGACCTTCCACTGTAATCCATTGTATTTTATCTTTTATTCGGGTGTTAGTTGCTCTCTATTTCCAGCTTATCTTGAGCATTCAGTGCCATACCCGCATCTCAAATACATATGTGTATATACATTTATCATCATCCTTTTGGACTGCCCAAGGCTTTCTTCATATATTCATCTTAGATGCTCTAAATTAGTGAGTTACCGTTACACAAATCTCTCTTGAAAATGTATTGTGTTATAGTCATTCCAGGCATTAGCATTGCATAAATTTGCTTTTTGTTGTAACCAGTTTAGCTCTAAAAAATTAATCAGTGTTGTGTCTTTCATTTTATCCATTTAGCCTATTTTTTTTAACTTTGGCACCAGTTCAATCATAAGCCCTTGTTGGCTCTCTTCAATCCACACTGAGACTGGTACATTCACTTATTTATTTGTATTTGCTTCATTGATTTTATGACTGGAATTCTCAAGTGTTGTGTCTGTTCAAATAGGAAGAATGATCATTTTACTTGTGAAAATTGCACACTGGTGTTACTCCATCTCACCGAGCAGTAACAGTAAACATTAACACCATCCAAATCTGTCTTACTAGACAAATTTGCCATGGTACTCAGGCTGCCATGGTACTCAGGCTTTGTCTGTATTTCATTTTCCTTCTCAGTGTTTATTGTGTGGAGAGATTGGCTAAGGGCACCTACTAAATCCCTATGTTTGAGACACAAAGACTCATTACTTGAACCATGGTTTTGTAGTATATTGCTTTGTGTTCAGCCCAAAGGTTTACCTAATTAAATAAATCACCTGTTGTGATACCTATTAATTATGATTCTGTACTTCATAGTAATTCATTATCGTATTTGGAGAATGCCTATTGCTAAGTTTTGAGGTACACAAATAAAAATTACTTATCATTTGCGTATTCCCTGGAGGTAATATGAACGCGTTATTCTATGTTTGCCTGTCACACGTTATTACAGGCCAACTAGTGTGCCGAGTAACAGAATGTTTTATGCTGTCAGTTTGAATTGAAACTGTCTGATTGTTTATGTTGACGTCCTTTGGGATGATATTGCCATTTCAGAATTACAGCCTTATTAAACACATATTCCTTTGCAGATTTTAATTTGTTTAATGTAGCTAAGAATACCATTATAATTTATAATATACCATATTGTGGGGTATATTTTGATGCATTTGATGATAGACCATACACTACCAATGATTTTCATGTTTTAACGTCTTTGCCTCCTTAAAATTAACTCTTCAAACTTTAGTCCAAATGGACAAATAATTTTTTAATTACAAGGAAACTGTTTTGATATGGATCAATATGACATTCAACATTCCAGGCCCATTGTTGAAGTCATAAATAATTAAAAAATAATTAAATGCATTCTTTGATTCCCGCAGCATGGCTGAGTGCACATTTGTCATCTATTGTCATTGTGGATGTTGAATAATGACTGTGTGTTTATCTTGTATTGCAGCCCCCTAGTCTGGTGTTAATGCTGAACTGTGTCAGCCTGTTTGTCTATCAAGCCCTTGATGCTATTGACGGCAAGCAAGCGCGGCGAGTCAGTGAAGCCACACCACTAGGGGAGCTCATTGATCATGGCTGTGACTCGGTGTCGCTAGGTGAGACATCGATGTCAGTGGTTGGGTCATCCTGTGTCATCGACGAAGCACAGTGTTCATGTTGTGCCAATGTTTTTGAGTTGACTTACTATGTTTGCAGCTAGAGTTTAGGTAGCCATGCACAGGAACAGGGGCATATTTACGGGGTGTGGAGCCCCCCTTTGGGAACTGATAGGTAACTAAACATTTGTGAAATCCCAGATAGATCACAGTAAACACCGGCCATTACGACAGTCCTACGGTCATTTTATTTTTATGATTTAGAGTTTTATTGTAAAATTCACTCTAAGATAAATACAGTGATGTAAACAATGACGTACATAATAATAATTATTATTATCAATTACATCAAGATAGATTAATTTTAAAGAAAATCTGATATTACTTTTATTAAAAAAGTAACTGTACATATATATATGTATCTGTTATGCCCGTATCAGTATAAATACCTGACAAATCATTGTAGTGCTGTAACCAGCTCATATTATCAAATTAATCAGAAACGTATTATTATAAATGGGGCCGTCTAGGCCTGGCTAAGTTATGGACACTGATGATAGTAATCACCGGTAAGCCAGTATCTACTGCTGTCACCTGTTCTCATTATAAATGATCCAGGTAATCAGCTATGATCTATGGGTTTTTCTATAATTACACAATAGGTCATAATTCCCTGTAAGCCATTGTTATGGTTCCAGTTCACTGCAAGGATATTTATATAATTCAGTTACAATAAAAAAACATATATAAGCATAACAATATATAATATTATAAATAATTCAAATACAATTTACCATGATCACATTTCCTGTGGATTGTATCGGGTATTATTTGTTTGCTAGAACATCAATATTAAGTGCCGATGGTATAAAGTGCATCAGTCCCAACATAACCCAGCATGCAGTGCTCAGCCGCCGTAAGCAAAATCATATGAATCAGTCGATATAGCACAAACACATCGAGTAGAAGATCTTTTGGTTGTCATCCATAAACAGATGTTCAGTTTTGAAAAATCAACAATCAAATTATTATTAAAAGTCATTGTACAAGTTCCAAAACATTTTATGAAGGCTCACTTTCGTCCATGTGTTGACAACATCAAGACGGTGTAGATTTGAGCCTGCCTAATCCGGTTTTGGTGTGCCACTCAGCTTTGGTTAATAACTTTGCCACAATAGTAATTTTTGTATTGTATTGTAAAAATGTAAACAGTACTGGTATGTGATTTCTGTTGTTTTGATTTACTAACTAATGTTTTGTTCTCTGTTTTCTAGGTTGTTAATTATGATGTTGTATGTTCATGAGCAATCTCTTAGGCAATTGTGTCAAAATCCGTGCAAGGGCAGTCATCGGGCTACATTTTATGGCAGTATAAACAGGTTTTCACTGATGAATTCTAGATATTACCAGCAGTTTTGCATTGTTTTTTATTCTGTTTACATATAGGAAATTGAATTAACTACTGATGCTAGACATAGCTGTCATTTATTATTATATTATAATATATATGTCTAAAGCTGAAAAGCTGAACTCTATCAGATCAAGCCCAGTGTGGTTTTGGTCGATTGCCCCAGAGATTTGCTCTGTTTTGTTGTATCGATGCCATACTCTTACAGCAGGTAAGGGCCATTGTAACTGGCGCTGGAAAGGAAAGAACACGTCAACCTCTTTCTCCCCCATCCCCAGTGCCCATTTCCACCTAGGAAGCTGGGTTTCCCGAAGCTTCCTTGTTTCGGTGCAGTTCAATCGTACTTTGCTAAAGAAGCTAACAGAGGTATTATTGGTTTTAGGCTCCGTGGTGGGGGTACTTTCTCTGTGCGTTTGGCCTGTTTCTCTACCAAGCGCTAGATGCCATCGATGGCAAACAGGCACGGAGAACTAACAGTAGCTCTCCGCTTGGGGAATTGTTCGACCACGGATGTGACTCGGTCTCCTTAGGTAGGCCTACCTCTCATAGCCTTCGCCCTGACTTTCCCGCAATTGCATAAGTTCTCAGACATCAATATAGAAATGGCAAATTTGCTGAAACATTGTAAATTGTAAGAAGCCGTTCTCACCTAGTTTTTATTTAATTTTCCAAACAGACAGAACTCTGTATGGTAAAAGATAGAATCACAAGATTTGTTAAAACAAGTTTACTTTGAAACGTTATGTCCCATTGTATCTTTACACGTTGGATGACATAATGATTCTACTTGAAGGTACAGTTATCGGTATTACCTAATTTCCGTTGTTAACTGTTCACTGTTGTCTGTTTTGCATGTTATAAAAGCAGTATAAAAGTAACCGTGTTAAATGTGGTATGTGTTAATGTGTTTCATGTTAGATACAATGTTGCATGTTATAATTATCTAATATGTTTGTTTGAAGTTATGTTACCTGTTAAGTATACAACTGCTGTAAGACTGGCTTATCTACATCGGAAAATAAACACTGACCCTAAGTTAGATAACAACCACAGTATTTGACTAGCTGGCTTAAATCAGCACTGCCAGTCCACTGGCTAGGAATTCAATAGTAGATTCAATAGTTCAGTAACTACACTTAGACATGTCAGAGTGATATTTGTATCTCAGGTTACCGGGTCGGACCTATTAAATGTGGTAAACCCTTGGCGTTCTCCCAGGGTGACAAGGGAAATACACCATTTATTTTTAACCCTGTCAAACCTCATGCACATAGAAAACAAATCTTACCTGACCCAATCTTATAACTGCCAAAATATTGGTTAAATGTTTTTCTCCTATTTGTCTGAAGAAATTGTGGGTGATAACTGATAAATTTCCAGGAACAGATTTACCAAGAAAATAATGCCTAGTGCCTACCCTAAAATGTTTCCTGCGTAAATAGCAAAAGAAAGAAAATCTGTCCTACCAACCTGAAAATAAGTAACAGGAAACACATTATTCAGAAAGGCCTTTCATGAGATTCATTAGTGTTAAATGTGGTGATATGACAATGTAAAGTGGCATGTAGACAGTGCCAATGTATTCATGCCTTTATATGTTGTTGACAGTTGTAAATCTATGAACATGACCGTTAGTGTCAGGAGACTAATGCCTTGTAGATTGACATTCTCTTACAAGTTCCTCTACTAAGCTGCCCTAGTTAACCTTTAAGCTGAGACGCTACCACAACTTTTGTGGGTTTATGGCACCAGTAGTGGGAGTTGTCTGTAGGCTCACAGCTTGTTTAAACAGGCCTGTAGTTTGTGTCATTTACCTTGGATCCTTCCACCTTTCTGCAGTGTGTGGAATTACAAACTCGCCACAAACGCTATCTTGTGAAGCCCAACACTGAGTGATATTGTTTACTGTACAGATAGTTTGTTTATTTCCTGAAACTCTTATCTTGTGAGATCTGACCAATTTAGACTGCCTTGTAACACAAGTAACAAACTTGCAGCTGTTTGGCAACTGTTGTTTTTGTAGTGCACTGGAAAGTTACAGTTTTGTTCCAAACAAGTTGAAAGAGTAAATTGTTGCACTTATAAATATGGCCAAATTATAGTTTTTTTCTACACACATATTTCATTAACATATAAAATATATATATTTTTGTGTGATGACTCATCTAATAACTTGTTTGCTTATGTCTGGTATTAATCACATCCAGATAGTTTGTTTGGTAACAGTGTTTAGAGTATTTTTTTATTAATGCTGTGCATCTTTTATCACCAATTCTGAATTTGAATTGAACGTATCCTGTTTACACTGTATAGCTGTTTGCACACGTTCTGGCAGACCGTGAAATCTGTATCCTGTTTGTACGTCCTGATTCTCTAGCTGATGGATTAGTGCAATAACTGTGTGCACAGAACTGACAAAAGCAGTTGCACTTTAAGGTCACCATGACCTGTTTTCAATTTAACAGTCCAGCAACTATTATCGTACTAGAAAATTATCTTTAGAGAAGCTACCCCCAGGCCCAGGTGTGCAGGGACACCTGTGAATGTGTGATGTCACCTGTTTCAGTGTTTCTCGTAGTCGGTCTGTCAATCGCCATCCAACTCGGCCTCAACCCGACCTGGTTGTTCTTCGAGTGCTTCGTCACAATGTTCATATTCTATGCAGCTCATTGGCAGACGTACTGCACGGGAACACTCAAATTTGGCAGGTATGTCTTGGTTGGAGTTCCGATGACTACCAAGTTGTCATATATTAATACACTAATTTTGCGGCAGTGTAAATGCATTTCCTTCCGGGTGCCGGGGTCTATATGCCTATTTCTGTGTTCAGTCACATCGTTGGGCCACTGGCTTCTCTTCTCCCAATTGGCAATGCATTAAAAACATGAAAGAAGTTGTTTACGTTTCAGTGGACAAATTGAATGGTGAGATATTCTCCAGAGGGTGCCTCAGTTGCATTATTTTTATTTACCTGGAATCAATCGCTGCCAGCTCCTACCAAGAGATTATTGGCTGCACGTGATGTAATAAATGCAGAAACCATAAAGGAACAACCCGTTGATTTTATAACAAACTTATTTAATCCATCATTTAGAAAGTGAAATATAATAACTATAACCCACATTCTTATTCATGTTGGTCATGTTCTTCCTGAATACTGAATGTTCCAAACAGTGATTGACAATCTGGTGATGATTTTCAGTCAGTTTAACGCCTGTTTCTGAACTGATGTACACCAACACAACACAACAGGCAGTTGTCCGAAATTTGGCTGTAAAATACCCATTTTACTACCATGGCGCATCGTGTGTCATGTCAGGTGTGAAGAGTCACTACTAACTGGTACGTTGTGTTGTAGATTGGATGTCACAGAGGCCCAGTTCAGTGTTATGGCCACATACATGATGTCAGCCATATTCGGACCGTCCTTCTGGTCTTTTGAGGTGAGTGAGGCTATATTTAGATATGAACATGTAATCATATTGATGTACCAGTGGATTAACATATATATGTTGACTTGCTACAGCTCAGTGGTGCATTTTCCCATAACCTTTTGGGATTCATTAAACCCTGAAAACGTGCGGAAATTTATAGAAAGATTTAAAATGTGTGAAATCAGTTGAACTCAACTCAACCCATTGATTTATGCAAAACACATTCATGGCTGCAACAGCTGTGACGTGATATTGTAATGGTATTTAAGTGATGTTTCGAAGAAATAGAAAAGAAGTTAAATGTATTCCCTTTGAGTGAATGAGATGGTTTCTAGGATTCTGGCTAGATGCAATTGATGCAAATATATTAATAGCTATTATGTATTAATATTATTATGATTACCCATTGGAGGGCTAGACTCGTTTGGTCCATGTTTGAGCATTGGCTCCAAGTTTCAGCGGTCAGTTTAATCCTCATGTGAGTAACCAAAATGTTGATGGCCTCAGCCCTGACCTTTGGATGCCCACTATCAGAATTAGTGGACATATTTAGTTTCTGGGGTCGTTGGTCAGTCAGGGATCATCTTCAGCCACACTGTTGACCCAACTGTATTCACAGAATTGTAGTGTTGAGTCAACTATTTTCTTTAGGGGTTACTTCAAACCATCAGTGTTTTTGTTTTTTCTAAACAAAGTAATGGATGAGTCTGAAATGATTTTCTTTTTAAAGTGTATTGTTTTAAGACAGATAATAAAGTATTATTGAATTTATTCTACATTGTAAATTAAGTACAATGACTTATAAAGCTATACTAATTTCAGCCAAATCATCATTGATTAAAAATCATAAAGAGAGTGGCGCCTAGCCTAATAGGTTAAATATAGATCACGTGCTGACTGATAAAAAGCAAGTTTTGCAGGAAACCAAAACAATGTTTCATTTTTGTATCATAGGTATTGTAGGTGTCTTTACAGGGCCAGGGCTGCCTACCATTACAGATTTTCCGTAATCATTACGGAAATTCACCTCAGATTACGGCATTACGGAAACTGCCGCCGTATTACGGGAATACACATATCCCTTCAGAAAATGATACACATTAAAGAATTTATAAATTTATAAATCCAATGCTGTGCCTGTGTACAATGTTACAACCAGCCTGCTGATGACTGTCTTGGCACATGGCAGTGAGCATATTATTATGTATGCATCTGTCAGTCAAGAGCAATTACAGTGGTCAAAAATATCAGTGTCATTAATGTGCATCTAGACATTAATAAAATTTACAGGTATAGAATTATATAATGAAATAAATAAATTAACATGATGTTAGGTAGAACCATTAAATTACATTAAATAGTTATGGTTTTCTGAAAGTTATTAATATAATTATAAAATGTCTTAAAAGAATATAAAATGAGTATTATAATTGTTATAATTGCAATATAAAGCTATCATATTTTTATTCAAAGGTTTTTATTTGAATACAACAATTTAACTTTGTCATTGATTGTTAGTAATACAGTGCAATACGCTTATAATGAACACGGATACAACGAATTGACGGATATAACGAAACTATTTCTTACGTACAGATTTTGTCCCTACCTTTCCCATTATAAGTGTTCAGGCATATTATGAACACAGATATAACGGATTCACGGTTATTACGAACACCTTTTCCCGAACAAATTTCGCCATACAACGAATTTCTGTCCAAATGAAACTTGCCCGGTTGTTCGCAAATACTTCACGCCCGTGACCTGGAAGCCATGCAGTGCCAAAGTAATTAGGTCAATGAGGGAAATCATTCGTAACAGGGCTGCGCAGTCAGACGACGCTGCAGTGCACTGCGACTGGCTTGAGTATTTCCTTTTGTCTGGTGCCCTAGTCAACAGCAAACAAACGACAATGAAGGAATTCTTAAAAGCATATTAACTGGTGTCGTTCTGTGTGTGTGTTGTACAAAAAGTAGTAGTTACCGCGGGCGTGGCTCCATCCTGCCACGGCACAGACCTTTTTTTAGTGTGCTTGGACGCGACGTGCTCGCCTGTGTGTATACATCATTCTGTATTTCGTTACTTTTTCACAGAGGGTGGTCTGCGATCTTATACTATAACTACACTTAATAGTAATGTTTGTAACTGTTTTATGTGTCATCTAAATAAATGTTACGCAACAAAATATCTTTGCATTTGATAGACACCTAGCAAATAGTTTAAAAACTGTCACACACAACACTGCCACCTAGCGGGTAAAAGTGTACACACATATAACGAATTCACGGATATAACGAACTCGTTAGCTACCCACAAAGTAGTTCGTTATAAGCATGTTGCACTGTAATTATAATGTTTCCTGCTGTGTGTTGTAAATTTAGAAGCTCGTTGGATGATTATTGGCTATTCACTGGTGCTGTCTTTCCCACGGTGATGCTCTACAGATGTAAACCCTTGGGCATGTCTGGCTATGCATGCAGTTTGACAGCTGTAATTAACAAAATGTAACTTATATGTTGAAATAAAGTATATCTACTTTTGATGATTAAATTAGTAAATTCCTGGTTTCCCAGGCACCGTGAACAGGCTGGGCTTGTCACTGTATATCTACTTCAGAGAAAGTTTTGATTGGCAACCTTGTCGACAGGGAGCGGGGTGGGATGCAACGGGGGGGGGGGTATTACGGAAATTGTTTTTGTCAGGTAGGCAGCCCTGCAGGACATTTTGTGTAACTTATACTTGGAATATCACTTACATGAGAATAAGCACAATGTTATCCTGTACGCTTTTTTGATCAAAATGTCAGTTTACTCCAAAATTCACTTCCGAGGTTTTATCAGCATGCCATCAATGTGATACTGTACTTCCAGTTTTGTTCTTTCCGAATGCTGGAAGAACCAGCCATTATCTAGGATGCTTTGTTTATTAAATAATTAAATCTAAATA
Organism: Escarpia spicata; assembly: GCA_963995525.1. Classification (NCBI taxonomy): domain Eukaryota; kingdom Metazoa; phylum Annelida; class Polychaeta; order Sabellida; family Siboglinidae; genus Escarpia; species Escarpia spicata. Next base: position 57,398,746 of record OZ023212.1, read on the forward strand.
GCCAAAACCTGGAGTCATGTTGTAGTCACGCAGTAAGCACCGTCTGACAACACCACAACACAGTTGATGTATTTCCACAACAAATCCAAGTTCTGACAAGTGTTGATCAACGGGTGTCAGGGATACTATTCTACAACCATAATCCAAAGACAGCCGGGTTTGAACATAATTCTTTGGAAATCAGTCATAAAATGAAATCGCAGACCAAACGGTATTGAGTAATTACAGATAAAATAATAGAAAACCATGGTATGGTAAATCAGCATATTGATTGCCTACAAACACCTCAAAATATGTTTATCATTGTGTTTGGAGATGCCAGTGTTGGGCTTGCCGGCACGTTGAAGCTAATCTTGTCATGTGTTCATTTGTTTGTCATTATGTTCATGTGTTTACCCCTGTGTTCACATTGTGTTTACCCCTGTGTTCACATTGTGTTTATCCCTGTGTTCAGATTGTGTTTATCACTGTGTTTACATTGTGTTTATCATTGTGTTTGGAGATGCCAGTGTTGGGCGTGCCGTTGAAGCTAATCTTGTCATGTGTTCATTTGTTTGTCATTATGTTCATGTGTTTACCCCTGTGTTCACATTGTGTGTATCCCTGTGTTCACATTGTGTTCACATTGTGTTCACATTGTGTTTGCAGGTGCCGGTGTTGGGTGTACCGTTGAAGCTCATCACCATCGCTATCAGTGGCTTGGCGGCTGTCCTCTGCTGCTATATGTACTTCAACATCATCCTGATGCGTGGTGGGATAGGGAAGAATGGGTCGACAGTGGCGGTATGTCTCATCCCTGAGCAGCTCACCTTCACATGTACAGGCCTGTATCTACGGGACCGTCATGTTTTCAGGCCAGACAAAATGTTTTCCTTTCTCTCCCTAAAAATTTGGGGTGAGGTAGGCCTCAAAATTGGTTCTCGATTTCTTATGTCATTTTAATAATAATAATAAATTTAATTTATATAGCTCCATATCTACGGTTATTAAAACCTGTTCAAAGGTGCATAAAGTACAATATTGTTAAAACATGATCGCAACAATACAATAATTATTTTACATATAAAATTACTTCCCCTTACACCACCCATGTCCATGCCCCCTTGCACTGCTGTCTACAACCCACACAACCCATGTCCATGCCCCCTTACACTGCTGTCTACAACCCACACCACCCATGTCCATGTCCCCTTGCACTGCTGTCTACAACCAGGGGTGTCATGTAACGAAGTAAAACTAGTTCGTTACTCTACTTGAGTAGTTTTTTTCAAGTAACGGAGAGTAACGAAGTACTATTTATATTAACTACTTCCACTTGTAGCGAAGTAGTTTTATCTAAGGTAACGCTACTTTTTACTTCGTTAGTTTCATTTACTTAGCGATATATATTTTCGTTACATGTTTTTCTGAACTACGTCGACCTGTTGGCATTCCGCCCGTCGACAACATTTCATTAAACGTATTTAATTACAAGAAATTAGAGCATTGGTAAACTATGTTAACGTGGTAATAACTGTCACTTGACTTGTGTTAGTATGGTCAAGTCATTACGATCAGTAAATGTGGTGGGAGGCATTGTTTGTTTTGCGCCGACATCAATCGAATCGTTTCCTTTCTGACAGTCTTGGCTTCTGTGAATAGGCACCTTTGGCGGGTTTGCCTGGCTTCAGCGACTTGTAAAGTGCAATTGAAATTCACACATAGCTAGGCTATAGACGAAGTTATGCCAGCTATGAGCATATTTATTATAGTTTTTTTAATCTTTAGTCAACCTTAGCACTGCATTTGTCAACTCATTTGCGTGTTCAGCTGCTGAGGTTTCATTACATCAACGGTACAATATTATCGTTCAGTTTACCGTGGGCGCATTGTTAATCCGTAATATATTTTAAAACTCTACAACATATATGAATTTTATTCAGTTCAACAATCAACAGTGTATGTATGGCTTTTAAACATAATACACATTGACGTTGGCTGGCATCTTAATAAGCTTCATGAACCGCGCAATTATAGATAGCGCGGTTTGCACAATGACTGGCTTCGACCTGGGCTTCAACGGCGTTCTTGGTCAGTTGGTGCAGCGACCGTGGCCGTCGTCGTAGCTTGCGCCCATGGTGGCAGATACTGGAACACATTTTCGTGCCCCACTGTCGAATTTGCGAAAACAAAATATAGTTTTCTATAGAACATTATTCATATACATAATTCATATATGTTGGAGTTAAACAGTAATTATTTTCACTCTCTTCATTTTTTGTTCGCCGATGCAGTAATTATTGTTGGTTAGTTGCCTGACAAAACATCTTACCGTTCTACTTTTACTTCTACTTTTACTTCAAGTACTTTTGGAAAGTAGTTTAACTTTTTACTCAAGTAGGATTTTTAGACGCTACTTTTACTTCTACTCAAGTAGTTCTGAGCTGAATTACTTTTACTTCTACTCAAGTATAAAATTAAAGTAATTCAGTCACCCCTGTCTACAACCCACACCACTCATGTCCATGCCCCATTGCACTGCTGTTTACAACCCACACCACCCATGTCCATGCCCCCTTGCACTGCTGTCTACAACCCACACCACACATGTCCATGCCCCCTTACACTGCTGTCTACAACCCACACCGTCCATGCCCTTTGCACTGCTGTCTACAACCCACACCACACATGTCCATGCCCCCTTGCACTGCTGTCTACAACCCACACCACCCATGTCCATGCTCCCTTGCACAGCTGTCTACAACCCACACCACACATGCTCATGCCCCCTTGCACTGCTGTCTACAACCCACACCACACATGCTCATGCCCCCTTACACTGCTGTCTACAACCCACGCCACACATGTCCATGCACTGCTGTCTACAGTCCATACCACCCATGTCAATGCCCCCTTGCACTGTTGTCTACAATCAATACCACCCATGTCCATGCCCCCTTGCACTGCTGTCTACAACCCACACCACACATGCTCATGCCCCCTTGCACTGCTGTCTACAACCCACACCACACATGCTCATGCCCCCTTACACTGCTGTCTACAACCCACACCACACATGCTCATGCCCCCATCTTTCACCGTTGTTTTCCACTCCTCTCCCAATCCCTAAAAAAATAGTCTGATGAAGAATTTATTTTATTTATACCCTCTTTTAATTTGGAAGTATGGAGTATGGATTCTAGCAAGATATTAAGTTGACTCATCATTTCATCGAACCATTGTCTCCTAGAGTCCTACTAATCCTAGATGTTTGTGCTGCATTTTTGGGGGAAATCATCTATGAAATCCCTCCACCATAAAATGAGTCTTATTGCATGTACACTTTGAAGTATCTTTGTGCAAACACGAGAATACTCAAACTTTTTGAGTTTGATTTATGATAACTGTTTTTTTGTAAGTACAATATTAAAAACTATGTAACATGTTGATCTCACCAGAAAGCGTTTTCTCTTTCACATGATACCAGTAACTAGAAAACAAGATGCAAGGAGACTAGTTTCATGGTGTAGGGTCACATATTGCCAACACTGACATTTCTTGTGTGACTGGTTGCAGGGTACCAGTGTCTTGACACCAATCATCCCCATTAGCATTATTATAACGATGGCGTTTGTCATATGGAAGAAGTCACCGTCACATGTCTACGAGAACCACCCTATTCTCTATATCCTAAGCTTCGGCATGGCCATTGCAAAGACGACGAACAAACTTGTGGTACGTATCCAGCCATGGGTCGCTCAAATCATGTATCATTTGTCCAACCTTAAAGTTACATTGTTTGCTCCATTACCCAAAATCAGCCAGGGTGGTATATTAACAGGCAGTTTTCTGAATTTATTGTCTTCAATGTGGGAACATCGCGACAATGCTGAACATCAAAGGCCTTTTGTGGTTAAACCAACTGGCGTCTGTTACGCTGCCAGTAAAGCTGTTTATAAACTGAATGCTTTGTTTTCATTTCACATATAAAGAAAAGTTCAAATTGCAAACACTGTTATCCTGGTCGGGAAACTGATAAATTGGTCAGATAAATTTTTGTTTAGCCTTAGCACCCCGACTTTTGAGTAGAGTGAAGGAAAAAAATGTGTATTATACACGGAAATTTACGGTAGGTGGCACACATGACCAAGAGTGAAATGGAGCTGCTTGACTCATCCTTCCTTGGGCCTGGCCTCTTGGTGGTCAACCAGTACTTCAACACGGTTGTAGACGAGTACTACATCCTCTGGGCCTGCTTCGTAAGTACCAGTGTTGGCACTGTTGCTCATGGATGCTGATTAATATACACACTAGCTTACACACGGTTATGGTGCAATGAACCAAGTGCAGCTGTTACCGCTGTTACATGTTTTTCTTTTTAAACTCGTTCCCCCTGAGGCACAGACCATGAAATGTTGGTGATGCCAGTGACATTATGCTAAGCTCATATTTCCATATATATAACGGGTTATAGTGTTCGGTGGATGCATATACGCTGTTACTGCATGTGTAGATAAATATTGGTATACTGCAACTTTTCACCTTTTGGAAAACTATATATATAAATGCATACAAAGTTGTTTTGTGTGACAAAACGAAGTGTTTATTCCATTGACAGAACAGCCAAAGTATGGCCATCTATCTTTGTCCCGCATCATTCCAAAATCATGTGTGTTTTGGCTGTTCCATCTATTTTTTTTACTAATTATGCACTGATTTTATTATCAACCCTGTGAACATTTTGAGATATGATGCTTTTTAAAACAAATAGTACATCTGCTGTGCTATACGCATGTTTATTGAGACGGCCCACTGTTGTAGGTGTACTGCACCTTTGATCTGCTGCGATACTCCATCTACGTGTGTCGTCAGATCTCCACCCACCTCCATATATGTATCTTCAAGGTAACGCCTCTGCCATCAGAGGATGACACCGTGAATTCATCCAACAGCAGTCAAGTGACAGAGAACAGCACAGTATACACACGACCTGTCACTCGACAGCTCGCCAGTCAGTCGAAAAAGTAGATCAAATTTTATTTAGCATTTCTACTCGCTCTACCAGTATAGACCTTTGTATGTCAACATCGCAGCAATCTTAGGGTCTTTCAGAATAATATTTGTGTTTCTGGTTACATGCTTGCAAATTATAGGTACATTGATAGGATGGTTATGATTTAACTTTCTTTTATTCATTTTTGGGAATCTAAACTTCAAATGTTTAGAGTAGACATTTGAGTATTTCCTTGGTAATTTTTGTTGTTGCAAAGATGTCACACGCAGTTTCTTCAGACATGAGAAAAACAAATCCATATGTTGACAGCTTATGATTTTGTGTAGACATGTCACAAATCAGTTATGTATTTTCCTTATCATGTCCTGAGAAGTAGGTTTGGCTTCATATAGCAGGTTTGGTCGGGTAAATGGAAACACAAATATTATTCTGAAACATGAACTCCTTATGCAGTTCTCACTGATGTGCTCATAGTATATTTAGTGGCACAGTGCCTGGATGCTGACATGAGAGAAGACCTATGATTTGTTATCAGTCGTCTGTAAGTTACCTGCCACCAATGCCTACAAAATGCTTCCACATCATCACATTTACTTATGCAATCATATTAATTTAAAAGCGTAAGTTTTATCCCCAAGTATGCTATTATTTATGCTGGTTCGACAGAATGAGGCACTGTGCTTTTATCCACGATCGCAAAACATTTAGCCAAATGTGGCCCGATTATTTTTAGTTCAATTAATTTTATACTAAAACAGGTTTGATTTGGAGGCGTTTCATGTAATTGCTGTGGCAACCTTGTAGTGACCTACAGCCGACGGTGAAGAAGTGTTGTATGTAGTCGATAGGTTATTGTTTTGTCGGAGTTGTATCACACTAACATTCTTTTGATCGAGCATTGTAGTTCTTATAAAGTTCTGTCCATGTTGTGAAAACAGAACTAGTACTAAACAGCCCACAGCGTTGGAATGACAACCAACACTTGAAATATACAAAAGAAAATTAATCAAAGATTTAGTAAAGTGAACAAGTCTGGTGTCAGACTGAACGCTGTATGATGGACTAAGTCAACTGGACCATGTCGACAAGGATTCTGCTTCAAATCCAGTGTGGAAAGTGTTCTGCCAATGACCCTGCTAGTGGGAAAGCGTCATGTGTGGCCCAAGTTCATATGTATCGTAGGTGAACACATTCCATTTTGACACACGGGGTCAACTACTGGTTCTAATGGGGTTTTGTAGGTAATTTGTACGCAAGTGAGAAAGCATGTACCAAAGCCTATTTTCTGTTGTGGGCATTATGTTCTGCATCGAGTAACTTGTCCCTGCGTGTGTAGTTTCTGTTGGCCGTCTGAAGATGTTCTGTGAAAGTAGATCGTGGGGACTCGAGAGTACAATTTTTCTCAGGTTTTATGTATAATTATCACGAGTTTGAGAGAGCATCTTAACTTTTGTGAAAATACATGTGATGGCAACCTTCTGTGAATGGCTTCATGTCTTGAATAAAACAGTGCACGTGTATAGAAAGGTAATATAAAACATGTACACATCTTATCTTTCTGGTCATAGAGGAAGTTGGGAGACAATTGACAAATTAATCTTGGGTTTTACTATCTTCTGCAGCAGTTTGGCTTTCCGCTCATCTTGGACTCATTTAGAAACATTTTGACTTATCCATTATCAAGTACAATAGGCTAGCTTGTCTATGCAAATTTGTTATTTTGTTTTGATGAAATCCTCGAACATTGTTAAATTAGTTTTGGTTAACCTTAATTGGTAATTCACAACTGAAGGAAATTGCTAAAAGTCAAGATATGAATTTTGTTGTATAGCATTTTTAGTGTGAAATTGTGCTAGTTATTTACAAAGTAAAATGTCTAAGGCCAAGAGAACTGGCCAGTTTACAAAGATACTGCAGTATTATGGCAGATTTACTGTGTCAATATGAGCAAGGTGTGGATTATCTGATCAAATGTATTGTTAGTGAACAATCCTGTGTTTTTAACAATCTTTACATATCCTTGTGCTGCTATTAAAGGGAGTTTCTCTGTTGTGTATTATTGCCACAATTATTTGCCAAATCAGTTGTGCTTAGTCCCAGTTTAGTGAGGAATGTGGGAGTATGCAAACTTCAAAACAACAGACTTTACTAATTGAATGTTTTGTTTAGAATTTGAATATATCACGGGTGCAACTTTCAATCTTCTGATACTGCTTCAGGTTTATTAAATGCAATTTCTCGGATATCAATTAGGAACAGAGTTTGTGTTGTATCTAAGTGGCTACATTTGGAAAGATAGGTGTTGAGTGTCGTAGAATGTCATCTCATATAGACACTTGAAGACGGGCTGGCCTCCTGGCACTACTTGTGTTGCTATTGTATACATTTCACAGAATAAAATTTGCCACACTGAGTTGGTGTTGGAAAGAATCACAAAGGAAATCGACGTCAATGTTCATAATTCTTTACTAGTATAAATTTTTTGCAGTCAACGCTATGGCTCTGTATCCAACTATGGCTCTGTATCCAACTATAGATTGAGCAACTCATGTACTGAGCAGAACTGCATAAAATGTCAAAAGTCACCAGTTATAAATACATGGTGTTTTCCAAGTAAAATAACACGTTTTGAAATCAATAGTTGATGTCAATCTCTTGTTGGTACAACTGTAAATAATGTAACACTGGTTCTATCTCACTGTACTTTGGCCCAATATGAAGCCTTAGTTCTTCAGCGCAGCAACTTCTTCAAAGTAGGCAGCCATCAGTTTGCACTGCAATAATCAAACAGAAAAGAATCTCAGAAATCATGAACAATTATTGCAAACACGGGTTGAAGACGGCAGTAAGTACTAAGATCTCTTTGTGGTATTATGAAATTTAATTCAGACAGTGGCTCACAGGATTCACATTTTACAATGCTTCTGCATGCTTGCAAGGAGAATTAGGAATTCACAATAGAGTTTTTTAAGTTCAGCAGTGCTTTTATAATTACGTTGACACTGGCTTTAAAGACTACTGTGTGTGAAAGTGTCGGCTTCAATAAAATTGGTAATAATTATAAATATTGGCTATTGTGACACACAGCCTCCTGGAGAAATGTAATTGTGGTTCAGCAGGGGACATGTTTGATTCTAACAGATAATAATATTAATAAGGTAACTTCTATTGCACATAAATCCTTGGAAACCAAAGCTCAGAGGCGCATCAGAACAACTGGGTTGGTCAATCTCAAAGTCAACATTTACATACTTTCATCTGGGGGGTGATGGGGTGAGGCCAGATGAAAGTAATTTTGTCTGGTATTGGACATCAGCGTTCTGAGATGATCCCTAATATGGTTACTGTCCAGTGTCATACTCACCCCTTTCAGATAGTTCGTCTTGTTGATCTTCTCGTTCTGTGAGTGCGCCCCGTCGTCCCCTGACCCTATTGGCAGTAGCATCACGTTTTTCCTTGTTGCCTCCTGCAGGGTGAGGGTGACAGGGATACTGCCTCCTTCCCGGGTCATGTCGGGGTCACGGCCATACACTGAAACAGACAACGCAATGTAGTATTGTGATTTAGTGGGATTGGGGGATGTAGAAAAAGAGGGAAGGGGATGGGAGGGGTGTTTATAGAATTCAAAAGTGGATGTGCAGTCATACATACATACTTGTAGTGTCATGTCCAGTGAGGGTGGTTGACCTACCTGTCTTGACTCTTGACTGCCCTGCGTCCAGCCTGAAAGTGAGGGTGGTTGACCTACCTGTCGTGACTGCCCTACGGCCAGCCTAGAAGTGAGGGTGGTTGACCTACCGGTCTTGACCGCCCTATGGCCAGTCTGGAAGTGAGGGTGGTTGACCTACCTGTCTTGACCGCCCTACGGCCAACCTGGAAGTGAGAGTGGTTGACCTACCTGTCTTGACCGCCCTACGGCCAGCGTGGAAGTGAGGGTGGTTGACCTACCTGTCTTGACTGCCCTATGGCCAGCGTGGAAGTGAGGGTGATTGACCTACTTGTCTTGACTGACCTACTGCCAGCGTGGAAGTGAGGGTGGTTGACCTACCTGTCTTGACCACCCTACGGCCAGTCTGGAAGTGAGGGCGGTTGACCTACCTGTCTTGACAGCCCTACGGCCAGCGTGGAAGTGAGGGTCATTGAAGTCAGACTTCCATGCCTTTGCTCCGTGCTCCATCAATATCCTTGCAAACAGAATACAGTTCTTATGTCACTAACAAACTCACAATGACCATGTACGGATTGTCTTTTTGGTTATCCTCAGATACTCTTAAACATCGAAGGAATACGGCTTCAGTGCCCAAGCAGTTTGTAACATACAAACAAAGGCTCAAAGACTAACATATCATTGTTAACATGCAGTGGTTAATAGGAACTTGCAGAAATGTTGATTAGGCCATGGTTACAACTCTTGTTTTTTTTAATTGTACTTGACTGGGTTTGAACTGCCAATTTATTTACAGTAGAGCCTTCACCTAAATTACTGACACAAAATGAGAGCGGTCAGATATACAGATGTCCAGTTCTTGCGAAACTTTGTGCATACATGTACATGCATATTATAATCTGCAAAGGTGTTCAGTGTTAATAATATAATTAGAAACATTAATTTTTAATATAAAAAATACATTGCATTCAGAATTAATTTGCCACAAAGTCTGTAATAACTGGTGGTATTTTGTTTCGGGTTTCAATGGAAAACTCAAACTGACTCTTATAGTATGATCGTTTTCAAGGGGTGGCCGTTTCTGAGAGGTGACCGCTTTGAGGAGGTTCTACTGTACTTGACTGGGTAAGGAATGATATTGGTGAACCTACTTGATTGTGTTGGGACTGTCACTTTCCTGGTGAATCTTCTCCAGGAAGGATGTGACCTGTATCTTCACGAGGTCAGGGTCCATATCGGGAACGAGACGTATGGAGAACTTTCCCACAACCTTCCTGGGGATGACTGTCTTGGATCCCTGGCCATCAAACGCTCCCTCAATGCCTAGAAATGCACAGAAGAGGTACCTCGGTCTTACAGGGATAATAATCAACACAAGCTTATACCGTCACATGGAGCAACAAACAAGAATTACACTGGACAACAAAGATCTTGATACTGGGGTAAAAGCATGTGTTCTAGACTAAATCGAGTAGGCTGATTCCAAATCTAAAATCAGAAGTTTCCCAGCACGTCAAGATTTTAAGTTATGCTTATGATCCAGTTACACTAGGCTGCATAACGCCAACCCAGTGTAATTGGAATAATCTGGTGAGACCTGTGAAAGGAGAAGGTTGAAGTGTTGGACTCCAGACTACAGCAATGGAATCTCCCACAGGAAAATAACAAAAATTTTGTAACACAAACATAGCTGCCTTTTTTTAAAGATAGAATTATGTGTGTTTCTGTACTGATGTTAGTGGCCTCATGCTTGAGCTAGGAAACGGACATCTGTCAGATGAATGGAGACTCTTCATAGACTCCAGAAAAGTGAGCCTCAAAGCTGTCTTGTTGCACACAAAATTCCATCCCTGTAGAGTTCTCATGCTGTCGGCATGAATGAGACGTATGACTTGATGGAAATCATCCTGGAAGTGATTAATTACTCAGATCATAAGTGGAACATTTGTGGAGATCTAAAGGTGATTTCTCTCCTCCTAGGACTGCAGCTGGGGTATAGATAACACACATGCTTCTTGTACCTATGGAACATCTGTGATGACAGCGATCATTATGTTATAAAAGACTGGCCCTAAAGACATGAACACAGTTGGCCAGTACAATGTGCAACATAAGCCACTGGTAGACCCTCAGAAAGTCTGCCTTCCACCACGTCACATCAAACTCAGCCTTATAAAAAACTTTGTAAAGGCGAATGACCACAACGGTTGTGACTTCGAGTATCTCAGAGAGAAGTTTGGTGCAGAGAAAACTGATGTTAAACTCAAAGCAGGCATTTTCGTTGGGCCCCATATCCAAGTTTTTTAAACTTTTGTGGGAACCATAGAACTGAACAGTATGCTGAATTAGTGGACAACATGCTAAAGGCCTATCAGCAAAAAGATGGATGTCTCTTAAAATGCACTTCTTGCATTCTCATCCGGATTTCTTTCCACCTAATCTGGGTGATGTAAGCGATGGGCATGGCGAAAGGTTCCATCAAGACATTTCGGTGATGGAAACTAGGTATCAAGGCCGGTTCAACCCAAACATGGTGGGTGATTACTGCTGGTTCATACAACGAGAGACCAATTCCACGCACAAGTGCAACAGCAAGTGTCTCGTACACTTTTGAACATTTCCGAACGGTGCCTACGCTGAAAATTGTTATGTTCTTGATTTATATACTACACATTGTTCATTTGGAGACCAATCACTGTTATCTAAATATGATGTGTCCGTAATTACTAAGCACTATAGTCAGATATACAATTAATACATATGCATAACCTGAAAACCTGACGTGCTGGCTAAATTCTGCCTTCAGATTTTGAATCACCAGCCCAGATTTAGTTAAGACCACCTGCATTTCCCTTAGTAGCAGACAAAAAGTGTTCAGTTGTTGTCCAGTCTTACCACCACTGCAGTATTTCCATCTTAAACTCATTTACACTGGCATCACATGACAAGCTGATCAACATTCAATTCTCTCCACATAGGAGAAAGGCCCTCTAAAAAAGCAGAATATATTTAAAACAAATAAACAACTAATGTGATTTTTATATGGATTCAGATTAGTACTATGAAAGCTGGCATGCTTATCAGACTATTGTTTGTGATATCACTGACAAAGTGCCATGTTGAGAGAGTAAACAGTCACTCACCGTGCAGAGAAAGAGACGGGTAGCGCCATCTGTGCATGAGAACCTCTTCCTTCTTATCCTGGATCAGCTGGTTATGGCCAATGTTTTTTCTGTATTCCTCCTGCACAGTTTGTTTAGTTATGTGTCGGTTACATGCATATAAACAATCTATTACCCACACGAATGGTACAAGTGGTAATGGTATAGTGTGTATGCTTATTGTAATAAACATACACACTCTGTACACTCCAGGCAGAAGAAACAAAAATGTTGTTACTTCTCCACTTCAAATAACAAAATCAATAATGTGCATTATTCAGTATCAATTTACTATTCATTGATCACTAAATTAATTAATTAGTTTCACATGCCAAAATACCCGTCCTCAGCACGTGAGAAGCACCACAGAGAGTGAGAGCACCGTCATGTCCTATCTGCAACCAGACTTTGGACTGCGGAGTGACGAGCGGATGACTGCAGAGCACAATGTCTTCTTTCCCGACGAGAGACTACTACACTTTCACGTGCAAAAATATCCATCCTCTGGATGACGCTACGTGTACATAAGACAGGTTCTTCAACTATTTGTACATGATGTCAATGGGAGAAGTTATGTGAAATGTCCCCAGCTGATCGTCGGACCTTGGAACAATCGCTGAAAACACAGTGTGATCAATTTATTTACGTTCATTATGAAATACACCAGGGTGAATTTTTGAACTGGCCTTAACTAACGGAGAACTAAAAAAATGGGCCAAGTGGCCCTGAAGTCCTTTGCACTAATATGTCTATATGTGACCACGGCTGACCAAATGAGTGATAAGTCGGAAAAATTGTAACATTGTTTTCTTACATCCTTGTAAAGGTTTGGTAGGGTGCTTTACATGGTTTCAAAAAATATGACTGCTACAAAAATTGGCAAAGTTATGGAGCTTTGAACATGGTAGGGATAAAAAAGTGAAAATGAAGAAAACGGCTGTTGAAGTTTTACATTATATATGCAAATGGATTGCATGGAAATATTACATGCACAACATTCAAAAGTGGCACACAGTATGTAATATGTATGTTATGTTGCAATGATACACTGGAAGTACAAATGTGCAAAAAGACTTATCAAGTTATGCCAGATTATGTCTTCATGTGTAAAACTAAGAGGACAGATTATTGACACAGTTTAAAACCTACAGGCAACTGTCCAGTTTAACAGGGTTCTAGTGGCTTAATGCTAAAGCTACTGCCAGTGACCAATTGCACATTAGTCACAGTTTCCATCAAACAATAGCACGCAGAGAATTTTAGCTCCACTGCTGGGTGTAATACACAACCTGAGCCTGATTCATGGTGAAGTAGATTAGCTCAATGCACCAACAAGACAATACACAACACTGTGAGTGACAGTGTCCAGAGTGAGGCCTAAGCAGTGTCTTCATTGCTGAATAGATCAATTAAACCTGCCAAGTGGGTGACATTCTGCACAAGTGTTCATTAATCCTTAGTGATTGTTCAGAACACCAGACTGACCACATACCTAAACAAAGCGAATGTAATAGGTGGGAAGAACAGGCAGTGTTCAAATAAGGGTATTGGTTGAATTGTATTTGTCTCGACGCAAAAGGCTTTATTGTGCCTTCATCGATTATAAGAAAGCATTTGATTTAGTAGACCGGTCCTCCCTGTGGTCTAAGATAATTTCATGCAGTATTAATGGTATTGTGTTGAAAGTTGTATACAACATGTAAAAAAATGCTAAATCATGTATAAATCAGGGCCAGGCCTCATGTGATATATAGGTATGGCAAGGAGAAAGCTTGTGTCCTTTGTTATTTGCTATTTACCTGAATCATTTTGAACACTGTTAGTCACAATTATAACGGACTTGACATGGCAGCTGGTGAAATTTACAACAACCTTACGGATGATGATGTAGAAAATGTATGTTCTACTATATGCTGATGACACTAGAATGATTCAGTGAAATACAGATTTCTTGCTTGTGTATAGCGGAACTATGTCAACTCTTCTAATGGTTGACATTTGGTTGTTTCAGGTGTCAACTATATTGTGAATCTGTAATTATTGATACAAATGATTTACACAGTACCATGTCTACACAAGGCATGGCAAGTGTAAACAGATCAGTAGAATGCATTTGATATCAATAAAGTGTAGGATATTTCACTCTATAGTTGTCCAGAATATTAATTTTCTTTGTTTGTCACCTACAGGTTTCTACATACAATATATCTTTAACATCACAGTCACACCATTTTATAATAATTAAATGAACATCAAAATTAACACAACTTGCAATTATAGAAAATCAATAGTTTTGATGATAAAAAGTGTTAGGCAACTGTTCAGTCTAACAGGGGTCAAGTGTGTCTACTCTGCCTGGGCGCTGTGACCAATTAAAGATTAGTCAAGGTCTCAATGGAACAGTAGCACTAGGCTGCATAGTTTAGTCATGGTGTTGACTTTGTGGCACATTAAAAAAAATCTACTGTTGGGGGTGGTCTCAAGGGCCCTTCTCAAAACCACATCACTAGATAATGTAAAACTTTTGCACTTTGGGGGCCCCTTAGGTGCCATTAGAATGATTCAATCAAATACAGATTTATTGTATATAGTGGCAGCACCCTAAGATACATCTATGCAAAATTAGAAAAAAAGTTGCTGAACAGTTTTTGAAAAAATAGGCCAAATGTTACATTTTTACAAGTTTTGGGGTCCTTGGAGGTCCTAGGGAGCCCTTAAAATGATTTAATCAAATACAGATTTCTCGTGCATAGTGGCAGTGCCCTAAGATATGTCTATGTAAAATTAGAGAAACAGTTGCTGAACGGTTTCTGAGATACGGCAGCTAACGGCGGACGGTGGACGCAGAGTGATAGCAATAGTCCCTTGGACCTTCGGCCAAAGGACTAAAAAGGGCATTATGTTTCTTCTGAGATGTCATAGATGAATCCCTGAAAGTTTAGCTCCAAGATGCAAACGCCCTCACTAAGCAACAACACATTAGTAGAGGCACTACTAGAGTCACACATGATACTAGCTACATTACCAGTGAACAGCCTCCTCCAAAAGGGAACACCACCTATGCTAGTTTATCCACATTCAAAGGCAGACTCGACACTTGAAACACCAAGACTTTGTAGCACTGACATCACAACTAACATGACGTACACAAAGATTCTTTAGTAAACTTCAATAAGCATCAAACTATATTATTATTATTGTAATGGATTCGTGTTTAGCGTAAATACGACATGATCCCCACATGACCCAATTTACCAATGGTCAAGTTGGGCTGCTTCTGACCTTTCAAGTTCACCACACAGTATTCACCATAAACACGAGGTCATTGGAACGCAGCATAAGACATTATCACATGTGCGACGTTCACCGACTTACCATGTCGAAGTCAATCGGCCCGTACAGTTTCGCCTCTTCTTCTGTGAGAGGCAGCACTTGTTCGTTGATGCCAGGAACCAGGATTTTGCCCTTCGTGTTCACCAGGCTTCCCATCAGCTTCACTAGGTCTGTCATCGCCTCATGTCTGTCAACGGGGAGCATAACACAATCACTCATTGCTCCAATTACAACAAAATGGAAATTTTCATTTTAGATACACAGTACATTGTCAGTAATAAAATTGGGTTATTCCATGTGCATTTTTTACATTAAGCAGTTATTATTAGTAGGCAGTTCGCTGAATTGTCCGACATAGTATGGGAAAATTGTGACTGCCATGAATATCAAAGAGTTTTATGATTAAACCAGTCGGTGTCTGTTAGATTGCCAGTAGAGTTGTTTGTAGTATGAATGTCCGTTATATTGCCAGTAGAGTTGTTTATATTGCCAGTAGAGTTGTTTGTAGTATGAATGTCCGTTGTATTGCTAGTAGAGTTGTTTGTAGTATGAATGTCCGTTGTATTGCTAGTAGAGTTGTTTGTAGTATGAATGTCCGTTGTATTGCTAGTAGAGTTGTTTGTAGTATGAATGTCCGTTGTATTGCCAGTAGAGTTGTTTGTAGTATGAATGTCCGTTATATTGCCAGTAGAGTTGTTTGTAGTATGAATGTCCGTTGTATTGCCAGTAGAGTTGTTTGTAGTATGAATGTCCGTTATATTGCCAGTAGAGTTGTTTGTAGTATGAATGTCCGTTATATTGCCAGTAGAGTTGTTTGTAGTATGAATGTCCGTTGTATTGCCAGTAGAGTTGTTTGTAGTATGAATGTCCGTTGTATTGCCAGTAGAGTTGTTTGTAGTATGAATGTCCGTTGTATTGCCAGTAGAGTTGTTTGTAGTATGAATGTCCGTTGTATTGCCAGTAGAGTTGTTTGTAGTATGAATGTCCGTTGTATTGCCAGTAGAGTTGTTTGTAGTATGAATGTCCGTTATATTGCCAGTAGAGTTGTTTGTAGTATGAATGTCCGTTGTATTGCCAGTAGAGTTGTTTGTAGTATGAATGTCCGTTATATTGCCAGTAGAGTTGTTTGTAGTATGAATGTCCGTTGTATTGCCAGTAGAGTTGTTTGTAGTATGAATGTCCGTTGTATTGCCAGTAGAGTTGTTTGTAGTATGAATGTCCGTTATATTGCCAGTAGAGTTGTTTGTAGTATGAATGTCCGTTGTATTGCCAGTAGAGTTGTTTGTAGTATGAATGTCCGTTATATTGCCAGTAGAGTTGTTTGTAGTATGAATGTCCGTTGTATTGCCAGTAGAGTTGTTTGTAGTATGAATGTCCGTTATATTGCCAGTAGAGTTGTTTGTAGTATGAATGTCCGTTATATTGCCAGTAGAGTTGTTTGTAGTATGAATGTCCGTTGTATTGCTAGTAGAGTTGTTTGTAGTATGAATGTCCGTTATATTGCCAGTAGAGTTGTTTGTAGTATGAATGTCCGTTATATTGCCAGTAGAGTTGTTTGTAGTATGAATGTCCGTTATATTGCCAGTAGAGTTGTTTGTAGTATGAATGTCCGTTGTATTGCCAGTAGAGTTGTTTATATTGCCAGTAGAGTTGTTTGTAGTATGAATGTTTTGTTCACTTTTTGTGGTAGAAAATGTTAAATAAGGGAATATTGCAAAATACAAACATTTGATTAACTTCAGAATGTGTTGTTGAGAAGAAGCATACTTACACAGTGCCCCCAAAGCTGCCAGAGTGCAGGTCTTTGCTGGCACACGTCACTTCAAGGAAGAAGTAACAAATACCTCTGAAAAAGTACAATGTCTTAGGCACATCATTGTCACCATTAACACTGCATGTGTAGCAACGAGCAATTATATTTTTGGTTCAGGAATTTTTGGAAAACAATAAAAATGGGCTGGGATAAACTTTTATTCTTTCTGTCTACATGGATCAGGTAGACTTAAATTGATAATTAATACTTTTACTCTCGCTAAACAAGTATTAAATAAATTAAATAAATTAAAGTACTTATATATATAGCGCTCGATCAATTAAAATTGCTCTCGGGTGCTTTACATACATGCACACATATAAAATAGTACTTTACATAAAAAGAAATGCTAACTAAGAAATAAATATGTAAAAAATATAACATTACCTTAAATATAGTTACCAGGTACTAAAAAACTATCTAAAAAAGAGAGATAATTAAAAACTGTTAAATAGATACATAGATTAAGACATTCTTAAAAACTACTTTAAATATATTCATTTATACAAGAAGAAGAACCATAATTATGCTAAGAAACTAATAAAACAAAAATATTATTATCAAAAGAAAGCACATAAAATGTCCTCGTCAGTGAATTACAAAACGCTTGTTTAAAAAGGTGAGTGTTTTAAACACTTGTAATGATGTTGCTGTCCTGAGCGGAGGAAGCAAATTGTTCCATAGAACCGCGGGAGTAAACCACGAAACGGTGATCACTATGAGTAACAGTTTGTGAGGCCGGTACAAACAAAAGGCAAGGCTGCGAGGTAGATCGTAGAGTTCTGTTGATGGGACGGTAGCCAATTAACTCACTTATGTAGTCCGGCACAAGACCATTCAAGGCACAATACGTAAACACCAGCACTTTGTAGGTCGGTCTCAAATGAACGGGTGGCCAGTGTAAACGCTGCAACACGGGCGTGATGTGTTCGTATTTCCTCGTGCGAGTAATTATGCGAGCGGCACAGTTCTGCACCCTTTGCAGACGTTGCATCACCGTGTGTGGGAGACCATAAAGAAGTGCATTCCCATAATCTAAACGGGATGTACTAGTGCGTGAACAAGTGTCTCGCATGATTCTTACGTCAGATGTGGCCGAATTCGCCCCATGTTTCTAATATGATAGTAGCAACTTTTCACAGTGTTGGCAATCTGCTGTTCTATTTTCAGGTTCCTATCAAATAGCACACCCAAACTGCGCACACACGACGATGGTTGAATTCGATGGCCGGCTACTGTAATATATACATTGGCAGGCAGACTGTCAAGTTTCTTCGCTGGAGAAAAAACTATCGCCTCGGATTTCTCTGTGTTAAAGGGAATAAAAACATCTATTGCTCGAATTCATGTTATAATACATCCTGCTATCTATTTCCACATCCACCAAGCAAAAAATAAAAAATAATTCAATGAATTAGAAATTCCACATTTTATAGTGTGCATCCGGACATTTTCGTATATGCGTGCTTTTCGGGATGCCGAGATGTGACGTCACTTATGACTCAAACTCGCATCAGGCTGACCCTTTCCATGCATTCAGAGCATGTTTACAAGTATAGTTTTGGGTCGAAACGAGCGTCAGAACGAGTTATTGTGCAATATTCCGACGTAATACAAACACTAGTCATCATAGAGGAACAAGCAGTTATCTTACGGTTCCACATGAATCGAATTATATTCAAAACAACGAATGCGAATGGGCCTACAAGTCAACTAGGTTTCACCAAGCTAGGGCTCGTTTTCAGAATAATTATATCGAATGCAACCAACGGGAGATAATCTACACCAACAAACATACATAGCAAACATATATTGTATCCAGCTATATAAAGTAACGTGTATAATCTCATAATATCACTAGAATGTCGATATATGAAGGAGTTGTACAATTTATCATAACAACTTAAATCAGTCAGAGAGTTTCCGCTGGTCCCGCTAGCTCATTGGGTAGGCGCGTTGGTTACTAGTCATTTATTTTACAATCGGGCGACGCCGGTTCAATCCTGACAGCATACAAACCTTTGATTTTCTTTGCCCTTTTTTTAAAAATGTTTTCACGAAGTAATATAAACAAAATCATTTTATACTATAATGCACTGTTTGTAAATATTTTTTTTATTTTGTAGTAATTATTTATTCGCCACAAAAATGAAAATATGGTCATTATATATAACAATGTTTCTAAATTTTATTTATCCAAACAAATATAATGTAATGGATATATAATTTATTCATTGTACATATACTGTACGGTAATATATTGTAATTATATATGTGAAAACAGATTGAGATCTGTCTGGATAAATACAATAAAAAAAATATTTACAAACAGTGCATTATAGTATAAAATGATTTTGTTTATATTACTTCGTGAAAACATAAACAAAAATTTTGCACAATAACTCGTTCTGACACTCGTTTCGACCCAAAAGCTATCCTTGTAAACATGCTCTGAATGCATGGAAAGGGTCGGCCTGATGCGAGTGTGTGTCATAAGTGACATCACGATACAACGTGATCGCCTAGCTCATTAACATTTTATTTTCCGCGGGAATTGCTTCACAGACGGGCTTAAAATCGAATTCATGTTACAAATGTATTTTTCTGTATTTGTTTAATGTTGTCAAATGTTAGATACAATGTTAAACTTTGTGTACACATGGAAAAAGGATTTTAGCTAATGCCTTATTTTTATTTCCTTTAAGTTTCAACTGGTTTTTAGTCAACCATGCAGCCACTTCTGCAACACACCTTAGCCAGTGCCGCCACAATTGATTCATATCGTTCAACCGTGAGGTAGATTTAGATGTCATCAGCATAACAATGATGCTCCATGTCGTGTCTAGCGACAATATCTCCGATAGGTTTGGTGTACATGGTAGGGCACAACACCGACCCTTGTGGGATGCCACATGCCAAGATTGAATCAACCGACTCGGCACTTCCCACTGCCACTTTCTGATACCGTTCGTTAATGTATAATTTCAGCCACGCAAGCACCTTATTATGATACCGAATGAGTGTTCAAGTCGTGTCATCAGCAACTCATGATCGACTGTGTCAAACACGTATGACAAATCAAGCATCACAAGAATTGTTGTACATTTCCTATCCAGTGTCGCGGCAATGTCATTCTTGACACGGAGTAGCGCTGTTTCTGTGGAGTGTCCACGACGGTATGCAGACTGAAAAGGGTCGTGCAGAGCATGTTTATCAACGTGCGTGCTAATTTGTTTTACGACTTTTCCAACCAATTTCGACACAAATGGCCAGTAGTTGCTCAAAATTTCTTTATCCAGCGTAGGTTTTTTCAAGAGTGGTTTAACGATTGCATGCTTGAAGTCAGCAGGTACATTTGGTGGAACTAACTCATGCGAACATTGCTTTAGCAGCCACGTCGGTACTGGATCTAATTCACACGACTTAACCGAAACGGATGCAACTAATCGTTCAACGTCTGATTCAGCGACTGCCTCAAAGCAGACACCACTGAATGCCACGTCGTTGCTCATAGCAGCCAACGTAATGTCCGAACGATCCTCACCGCAGTCGACCAAGGTATTTTCTGATGTTAGAAACGTTCTCAATAAAGTGATCACCAAAGCGTTGCGCCATGTCCACTGGACACACATACAATGGCATTGTCGTTATGCCACTATTGCCCATGAGGTTTCTTGTGATGCAAAATAATTGTTTTTGGTCATTTTTGCAGTTGGCAATCTTAGCTGTGTAGTGGTTTTTCTTTGTGTTAACCAGCATGTTGTTGAAGACCACACATTGAGCCCGATACGCCTGCCGATGTACCTCAAGACGAATTTGCAGCCATTTGCGCTCAGC
Organism: Escarpia spicata; assembly: GCA_963995525.1. Lineage (NCBI taxonomy): Eukaryota > Metazoa > Annelida > Polychaeta > Sabellida > Siboglinidae > Escarpia > Escarpia spicata. The sequence goes on from OZ023212.1 coordinate 57,419,550, forward strand.
TCGCCGTCGACGCTGTTTCTCGTCACGAAGCTTGTCAGTGTACTACGGACAGTCCGGTCGCAATGTTATGGTCGTCTTCCGCAGTGGGGCATGTTTGTTAACAAGCTGACGTAAACCATTGTTGTATGTGGCAACTATGTCACTAACGGAAGCCTCACTGTTTATGTCATGTAGCAAAGAGGTAATGTCACATTAGAAATTAAGAAGACGTATATGACGCAATCGCTGAAAAACTATCTCTTTACGCATTCGAGCCGGCTTTGTGGCATTTACACAGAACGTGATGGCCATGTGTGTCACATAAGCACAGGTCATACACACTCGGTCATGTAGTAACTATTGCACTGTTGTTTCGAACTACATCCAGGAGGTGACCTTTATTGTGCGTGGCATCTGTAATTCTGCTGACAGGAGAACATATATGACCAGGGAGATGTTGCAGGTGGAATTTGTTGTGGATGGAGGCAAGCTATCTACTAAAGACACTATTTAAGACAAGGCAAGGAAACAGTGAGGATCTAGGAAAACCACTCCAAATTTAAAAGGGTAATACTAAATTTAATTTAAGTTCTTACATAGTACGGTATCCAGTCACTGCGACTGCTCAAAGTGCGTTACACTTCACTCCCTGGCAGACTAATCGAACACCATATCGACTTCTCTTGGAAGCATTCAGCCAGACTGCAATTACTGCACAAAGAACATTCGTACACAAATATCACCACTGTCTACAGCCAGGTATACCTTCACAGCTGAATGAACTGAAGCAATAAGGAGTGTACAAACTTGCCCATGGTTTGAAATGGCTGCAAGAGGATTCAAACCTGGAATATCTAGATTGATAGGTGAAAATGGAGGGGAAAAGCTGGCGACTGAGATCAGTGGAAAAGAATAACTAAAGAAATACAGCGATAAAAACTAATCGACCTCACCCCATATAGAGGGAACTTTAAAAAGAGCAAGACTGACTGATGTTTTATTCTTACCTTAGTCCATAGGTGATGCAAGGCTGCTCGTTGCCAAGCCAGTAGTTGTCAGAAATGCACACGTAGTCCACATTCTAGAAACAAACACGGTTGATACACACTGGAAACTCCTCAAATTTTCATCTGCTGGATGTAACTGCTTTTTCTATCACATGTTACATATTTGCATAAAATGGTCTTTTCAAGATTGACAGCATAAAACATTTTGATTCTGCTCATCAACCTAAATACTAAAATAGTGCATATCTGGAAGACATTCTCACCTGATGTTTAATAAATATGATATAAATCTGAACAGTTTTTTGCAACACTGCATGTTTTCAACAAATGTCCTCAAAATGTTCCCAACTGATTGGTCAATGGTTTACATAGCTCAGAATAATGGCAAAACACGTATATAACATTGCAGACACATGTATAATGTCCATATTAAATCCGGTACAAACCCTTCACTGGTAAGAATCCTTAACCCACAGGGAATTAAAAAAACAAAAACATGTTTTTTTTCCAAGGGTCATAGATTAATCCTTCAAACCATGGCACCCATGTTGCATACAATCTGGGAGGGGAATCTATGCATACATACGCTGGCTCATTTATCATTAGATATCAGTCTGAAACTGAAACATCGGGACTACTCAACTGAAATGTACATACCTTGAACAATGTATCCTTCTCCCGCTGTAGCAGTTCCTCCAGACCATCACTCCCGGACTCCTCCATTCCCTCGAAGATAAACTACAACACACACCACAGATATACACACACATTAGTATAAGCTTTAACAAGGTAAAGATCAGCTCTTATAAAGCGCAGTATCCCATCCTTAGGACTGCTCAGCCACACTACAATTAATGTGCAAAGACTATTCATACACAAATATCCACTGCTGTCTATAGCTAGGAACTCATTCATAAATCTGAGTGTACTGGAGCAATGTGGAGTGAATGAACTTGCCTAAGGTTCAAAACAACAGCACATGATTCAAACCCGGACTCTATTGATTGAGTGACCAATGCTCTTACAACTGTGCCACCGAGCTCCACAAGCTTTACAGCACAGATTCAACGGTGCATGGGTGTCACACATAACAGTCTGCTCATTACAATGCGCAGACTGTACAATGCTCAGAAAACAACTATGTTGATATTTACAAAAATATTTTTAAACAAAAAAGTTAAGCCAATGTTTTGTGTATGATTTCCTTTTAATAAGTTTTATATCATTAAAGCATTTGCAACATAGTTATTCGACAAAGGTAATCCTCAATAGATTTTTTGCTATTTAAATGTTGATTTTTTTTATTTCTATAAAATGCGGATTTAAACCAGCCGGGGAATGTGTCACGTAAAAGTTACCTGCAGATTAATGGGTAGTTCCATCTTCAACTCTTTGTAGGCTTCAATGGCAGCCAGGATACAGAGTACGGGGGCCTGCATGGTGGGAGAATTAACATGCAGTGAACAGGTCATAGACACATAGTACAATGAATTTGGGATGGGATTGACTTTGTCATAAACATCTGTGACATTAAACATTGTAGTAATGCCTACTAGTAGTACTGTAATGACTGCATGTATTTGGAGACCTACTAGAAGTACTGTAACAACTGCATGTATTTGGAGACCTACTAGTAGTACTGTAACGACTCCATGTATTTGGAGACCTACTAGAAGTACTGTAACAACTGCATGTATTTGTAGACCTACTAGTAGTACTGTAACAACTGCATGTATTTGGAGACCTACTAGTAGTACTGTAACAACTGCATGTATTTGTAGACCTACTAGTAGTACTGTAATGACTGCATGTATTTGGAGACCTACTAGTAGTACTGTAACAACTGCATGTATTTGGAGACCTGCTAGTAGTACTGTAATGACTGTATGTATTTGGAGACCTACTAGAAGTACTGTAACAACTGCATGTATTTGGAGACCTACTAGTAGTACTGTAATGACTGCATGTATTTGGAGACCTACTAGTTGTACTGTAACGAATGCATGCATTTGTAGACCTACTAGTAGTACTGTAATGACTGTATGTATTTGGAAACCTACTATTAGTACTGTAACGACTATGTATTTGGAGACCTACTAGTAGTACTGTAACGACTGCATGTATTTGGAGACCTACTAGTAGTACTATAACGACTGCATGTATTTGGAGACCTACTAGTAGTACTATAACGACTGCATGTATTTGGAGACCTACTAGTAGTACTATAACGACTGCATGTATTTGGAGACCTACTAGTAGTACTGTAACAACTGCATGTATTTGGAGACCTACTAGTAGTACTGTAACAACTGCATGTATTTGGAGACCTACTAGTAGTACTGTAACAACTGCATGTATTTGGAGACCTACTAGTAGTACTGTAACAACTGCATGTATTTGGAGACCTACTAGAAGTACTGTAACAACTGCATGTATTTGGAGACCTAAAAATTATTAAATTTTCAGCTATCTGAAAACGTACAGTATAAAAAAGAACTTCAAATACAGACATTACAAACTGTATGTATTCACACACACACACACCACACACACACACGCACACAGAGACACACACACACACACATACACACACACACACAGAGACACACACACACACACACACACAGACACTCACGCACGCATGCACGCACGCACACAAGATAACTCTGTCTGAAAACATACAGTACAAACAATTTTAATTTTGTGTAGTTTTTTAAGGTGTCCGAAAACATAGAGTGTCCGAATACATAGTCATTATGGTAATGGCCAACATATTTTGTATCTCATGTAACCTCCCTTCTGCTATACTGTGATGAAATTCTATAAAAAAATCTCAATAAAACAGTTACGAGGGTTCACATTGAAAAATATTGCAATTTTGATTGTTGAAGCTTAAATATTCTGTGAGGTAACATCTGATGGCATTTTAGAGATTTAATAATATTGCTATGATTTGTATAACTTTATATATGAACAGTAGAAAAGGTAACACGTGTGCATAGGGTACATGTAATATACAAAATGCTTCTGTGTAAGTGTACATCTGCAAGGATGTCCTTGAGGTAGTCAGTTACCTTGTCGTCAGTTGCACCTCTGCCATACAACTTGCCATCAGCTTCAGTGAGAACAAACGGCTCTGTGTCCCAACCGTCTGACTGCAATATATATATATATATATATATTAATCAGAGAACCACATTCTGAAAATTCTAGGAATCCATAAAAAACGATTGTTGTAGGCATAACCCATAGATAATTTACTAACAGCCTATCTGTGTAATAATTCTGCAACAAAATAGAGGGAGGGAGGGATGCAGGGAGGAAGGCACAGAGGGAGGGAGGGATGCAGGGAGGAAGGCACAGAGGGAGGGAGGGATGCAGGGAGGAAGGCACAGAGGGAGGGAGGGATGCAGGGAGGAAGGCACAGAGGGAGGGAGGGATGCAGGGAGGAAGGCACAGAGGGAGGGAGGGATGCAGGGAGGAAGGCACAGAGGGAGGGAGGGATGCAGGGAGGAAGGCACAGAGGGAGGGAGGGATGCAGGGAGGAAGGCACAGAGGGAGGGAGGGATGCAGGGAGGAAGGCACAGAGGGAGGAAGGCACAGAGGGAGGGAGGGATGCAGGGAGGAAGGCACAGAGGGAGGGAGGGATGCAGGGAGGAAAGCACAGAGGGAGGGAGGGATGCAGGGAGGAAGGCACAGAGGGAGGAAGGCACAGAGGGAGGGAGGGATGCAGGGAGGAAGGCACAGAGGGAGGGAGAGATGCAGGGAGGAAGGCGTATATACAGAGACTCAAACAGTAAATAGCCAAACACTTGCACTCACCATCTGAGCCGGCTGCACATCGAGGTGGCCATATATACACACAGTCTTCTTCTGTGGGTCGCTGCCTATCTGGGCCAGGAGCACTGGAGGAAGGGGTAGTACTGTACCGTCTGGGAGGGTCTGGTTGCCCAGGTCTGCCAGTCGACACTCTCCTCCAAGTCTCTTCACTTCCTGGTCACAGAAACATACACAATACACAGAGAATCACCTCCTGGTGTAGTCACAGACAATTCATATACACAATGCACTGATAGTCAGATTCTCATGTTTTACCAGACAATGCCAGTAATACAGTATAATACATTTACCAGGTATTTTATATAGCACATTTCCTTGGTAGTTCAGTCTTTACATAACATGCATGAATAAATATGAAACTAGTCTAAACAGATTTGCCCAAAAATATAATATAAACTGTGCTAAAAACTAATAAATTTAATTTAAACATAAAACAATTAAATGTATATATGTAATTAAAATAAAAGGTAATACTGTGTAATTGTAATTATTAATAACATGAAAAGTTGTTAAAAAAGATTTTATAAAAATAACATGGGTTGAATATTAACATACAACATTCAGTATCATCAATCAATGGATATTTCCTAGACTACCGACAGCAAAAACATTTTCATGTGGGAGAATTCACCAGTTTTCTGAGTGACCAATGGAGGATTTCTACTGATGACACAGTGATACAATGAATTTGTTATCCAATTATATTACATTTGAGTGTACGTGACACAATAATTATAGTCCTTAACTCATGGGACATAGTTTCATATACGAACCTCTGCAACCACCTTCACCATCCTAACAACTTCATCACGTTTACTGGGCAAGGCAGATACGCTCTGTATAGCCACCCACTTGGCCAAGCGCTGGATGTACACACTCTCATGTTCTTCAATGTATCTGGGGACATAATGTTCTAATTACCGGTAGTCATGCAATTTTTCTTACCAAAAATGCACATGTTAAATATTAAAATGATCTTAGTCAGACATTAGTATGCTATCACAAGTATCACGCTATAATTATAAAGTATAGTGCATTATAAAAAAATCCTTCCTGTGTGGTTGGTCCCCCCTATTTTTGTTCACATTTTGTGTTTTTTTAATTACATAGACTGATAGAGTATGTGATGACATTGTAAAGTATTCACATAATCTACATCAATGCATAAACATTTGGCTTTCTTAGACAAACATACATCTGACTTTTGTTATTGGCAACTAACCACAATTCCGAGTCAACAACTTAAGTTGGTGGTGTTGTCCCACATAAAGCTAACACAAATCTAGTGAGATAATGGAATTTACAGTATTTTTGTTCCTAATTCAACCCACTGTGTGAATCAATGTGACAATGTCACATCTCTTTCCTTATCTGTCCCTGCTACCTTATCAGAATGTTGAAGTTCATATTTCTAATCATAATCTTAAAGAATTGACCTGTTCGATAGATACCTAAGTCGACATTCTCATTTTTGTTGTCATAAATATTGAGTGTATACATGGTCTGTATATTATTTAAATGTTATAAAAAATAGATAGCAGTATTAAATTTCAACGATGATGTCTATGTTGCCACAGCGGTATCCATTACGCAAGATTAATTCGATCTGGTAAATTCGGGAAATCAAGCGTTGGCACAGATTGAAAAGTTGCATGCTGATAAAACATTTGAGGCAGGAAGTACTAGTGATGATGTTACAGAAAATGACAGCAGTGTAATGACGCTGATGATTAAGTTGTTTTGTTTATGGGACGGGCGCTAACTGTCGGCGCCGTGGCTACTGCCGCACGTCCATGACCCGAGCAGAGATCGTGCCTTTCAAACAAATGTGTGTATATTTTGCCACTAGAGGTCACCACTTGCAGCAGGTCTGGTGACACGAGTGATAATATGAATTAGCGTGAGGATATAAAATCGCTCCCTGGATGAGCGATTAGCGTGAGTAGTAGGAATGAGAGCGATCACTCGCCTAAAATATAATACACTGGTTTAGTTTATGAGGGCTATGAACATTCATCTGAGGATGTCCTTGTTTTAGAGTCGGACAGCGATGATAAGGAGGAAGAAGAAGCTGCAGCTGGTCCATCTCAAGCAGTCGCTAGTGACAGTAGTGACAACGGTGACCCGGACTGTGACCGGTGTCCCATCTGTCTGGCTCGACTGCGTGACCAGTACGTGGGCACGCCAGAGAGCTGTGACCACAGCTTCTGCCTTGAGTGCATCCAGGAATGGGCCAAGGTGCTACAATCACTTCTACTCCATGAATAAGTTGAATAAAATGCCACAATTATTGCACCTGTACACTTCAACTGTCGGGTAACGCAGGGAATTATTTATTATTATATATCTGTGGAGTGCGGTGGCACAGCGCGTAGAGAATCGGACCCTCAACCAAATATTTTGGGTTTGATTCCTCCTGCTGTTTCAAACATGGGCAAGTTTGTTCACTTCACATTTCTTCAGAATGTTAGATTTTCTTTTTGTCACTCACGTTACAAAAAAGACATCAATATTTTTGCAGCAACTTTGCAGCTAAATTCTCCTAAAAATATTGGCCTTAGCATAAAATCACCTAACTGTTTGTTTAGGTGTGAATTTAAGCTAAACAACAACTACAGTTTAACTTCCTTCTGTGATATCCTTTAGCAACCAACTACACATCAGAGAGAAAAAATGTTGTCACTCATGTTACGTCACTCACGTTACAACCTCAGAACATTACATGTGCAAATTCAACCAGTAAACAAAGGTATTTTAAACAGTATTCATGTCCTCTTGCCTTCTCGACATGCATACAAGTGTAAAGAAACTTGTAATAACACATAACATATATACTGCTATTCATTTTAACCTTTCCCTCGTACATATACCTAGGAAATATACTGTACATAATAAAATGTCAGAACTAAAATTAAAATTAGCCACTTAAAAATCTTTGAAATTGTAAAAAAAAATTAAAGTGTCCATTATTCAGATTCACAATGATTACATTACTTAGAAAATAAGCATAATCAATTATGATTAATTTTGCACATTATCATCATTAGACATCATCATATTCCACAATGACCCAGTCACTAACATGCATGTATTCTTGTCATTCACCAAAGATACACCACTATTGGCTGACTACCTTGTCAGGATTGGAATGATCAGTGAACATTTGATTGGTTATCTTCATGTGTACAGTCAATTTTGCCGATTTTTGGGGTAACAGGCACTTTAATAAAGCCAATTGTTTATCAAGCGTACAATTGTTTTTATCTATATGTAATCCTTCCTTCTGAAATTTTTATAAATTGTGTTTTTAAACATATTCATCCTGTTACAGTAATCAGTAAATCAATCAGTAAATAATTGTAGTCAATTCCATATATAATTTTGGACATAACAATGAAAGATATAACTTCACATATATTGACAATTTAATGTCTGTAATATTGAACACATACTTTGGGTGTAACAATAAGAGAGTTACACATAAATGGTATATTGCAACTGAGGACATTTGCAATGGTTTCATGGGTAAATGTGTCTAATGTTCTCTAAAAGTGTCTGCAACTCAAAGCCCAATTTCCATTTCAGCTTTCAAATGAAGACAGATATGTAGTCAATATTTTAATACAATTTTTTGATGATCACTTTAATTAATATGATCCCCATAGGTCATTATAGTTTCAAGCTACCTATATATCCAGAATCACCATATCACCAGAGCCAGAACTAGTATGATTCTAAGGATGTCACTCACGTTACACATCGTCACTCACGTTACATTGTCACTCACGTTACAGATTTTAAGTTCAGATTGCATCAATTCTATAAGGCCTAGCTGTGAATTTGTTTTTGTTTTACATAAAACTTAGCTAGTAGAAGGAGAAACAAGTCTCTGTGAATACACTTTTTGCTTTCAAACTTAGATTAAAATATTTACATATTCATCACTCACGTTACATGATGGCCACCAGTAACACATCTGACAATATGCACTAATGTGGATAACACATGGATGAATACCAACTGTGCACAACTAATTGCCAGTAACCACTTTATCAAAATATACATTACTTGGGCAAGACTTGGTGTACTATAATAAAATGGAAATGGGCATATAGTGTTTGTGGTAAGTTTCAGAGAAAAAAAATAAAAATAAAAGCCTGACCATTCCAAATGCTCCTATTCATAAAATGTTATCATGTAGCATTTGTGTGTAACTTTCATTTTTATTACACCCAACATGAACATGTGTACAATATCATACAAGTAATAAATTGTCAATATGAGAAGATTTATTTTTCAGTGCCATGTCCAAAGTTACATGGAATTGCCCATAATTAAATTAATATAAATTATAATATGTGATTAATGTCAAATATGAAACTACTCAATCACTTATTCAGACAGTAACGGTTTACTACATTATTCAATTACGTGTCAACCACTCAGTCAATGGCAATGGCCAATGCCCGTATCTTTTGATCACAGATATATATTGTATATACATAACATGTCTATGACTAGATTACATTGAGACAACACAACATTAGACTGCAGACAGTGCAGTTGGCGTGTAACTTACTTGAACACCTTATCCATTATTTCCCGGTAGCGCTTATAACAGTGGTACATGCAGTTATTGTTAGCGCAGCTGCGTTTACTTCGTCGTCACTGCGAATTGGAGCAACGCCCCCAAATGCAACACGCACTATCACGTGCTGTCACCAGACTTGAATGTACGAACGTTACCAGTCAATCGATTGACGAATGGCGGTTTAGGTTTCACTATCCTACTCCTTAGTAGGCGAACCTGCTATCAATTTTAATCAGTGCCGAATTTACCCGTTACACCGATTCTAACCACCCGCCTTCAACTTGTTCAATATCAATTAATAGTTTGCGTTCAGCTTCTATTCAAAACGTATTCACAGTTCCTGCTTTAAGTTAACATTTGTTAGTATTCTGCAATATATATAAATCAAACTTCAAAGTCAATAAATTAATTGTAAAGCAATGAAATAAACACATAATACTGATAGCAGACGACGCCAACGGAATCAAACTTCGCGCGTGTTGCGTCATGCCGGGTCACATCCGCTATTCATCCGGGCACCTGTTTCCAATATGTCGGACGACAGCCATGGATGAGAGGTTCGTCGATGAGAAGTGAGAAATGCGCAATATTACGTGCACACATCGTGTTGTAATCATATCGCAAAGTGCATACGCCGGATACAAATACGTACATGTTGCTCAGTTTAAAAAATACTGTTTCGCTAATTAAATGAGTAAACAAAATAAATGGTGATTGGAAGACGGCACCTCCCTTCTCAGACTCAGTCTCACTGTCGTGTCGTCGCCGTCAAACTCAAAACGTGGTTTTGATATTGCTTCTGTGTGTGTAATCAATCTTCAACTTGTTCATTATCTGTTGTTACAGTTCTTCTAAAGATACACGCAGCAAGGAGATCGATCCTGAAAGATCCACAGTATGCTTTGCGTAACGAAAATCTAAGGACCACCCTTTCTCAAAATAACCTCACGAACCTACGAATCGTACGATCGCTATCGTGGAATGTGTAGGTAACGGGCACCTTCTCACAAGATAAACAAACGCACGTAGTCGCACTGGGTGATGGCGATGTAAATGATCTGTCAAATGCACAAGACAATGGCGAGCCAAGAATCAGATGATGAAATGCAGAGTGGCTCAGACCAACTGCTCATTGACACAAGTTCATCCGATGATGATGATGATATTGATCTGGATGATAGTAGTGAAGACGAGGTCGAAGGTACCGCTGAAGAAGTAGAGGGCGATGAAGAGGAAGATGATGATGATGAAGATGAGGGTAATGAATATTTACATTTGTTTTTTAACATAAAATTAACTGTATGGATGGACGTGTACTGTGTCACCCAATTTTGTTGTGGCAAATATATTACTATGTGTGCCTTTGTTTGCTCTGAAACAAATATTGTTGAAGCAATTACATAAATAATAGGTGGTAATTTTTATCCTATATTCATTTAATCAAATTGTTTCCTATGCCATGTACACAGCTGTTGTATTGTTAAATAACACTAAATTTGCACAATCAACATTAAAGCTACAATGTCCATTCCTCATAAATGTATTAACATTTGTATTATGTTCCTAATATTAGAATAAAGGTGTTGAAGGTATGTATACTACCCTTAAAAAAACATTTAATAAGCCTATAACAGTGTTTACAATCTGAAAATTGCACACGCGAAATGTTCAAATTGTAAAGAAAAACTTCAGATTCTAAACGTGTTCTTTTCACAATATTGCTGAAGCGAGCAAAAAACCATGTACATGTGATATATGGCATGTTCACTGTATCCATTCACATTCAAAACAACTGTTTTAATTAAAATTGTAAATGTCCTCAAACTCCTGTTATGAGGAAGTAAATGGAACTTCATAAATTATCTGAGAAAATATATATACATGTACAGAAATTTATGAGCGAATGTTGATAATCCATTCTTGTTTACCTATTAAAAATATCATATGTAAATGAAGATCTGGGTTCAGTTTAGCAGTGCTTCACGTTTTATTTATTAGTTTTATTTTTTATCCGCTAGGTGGTATTCCTGTTTGTTCGTCTGGTGACGCCACTGCCCAGTCATGCCAAAACGCAATCGATACTAGTCATGCCACAGCGGTATCCATTACGCAAGATTAATTCGATCTGGTAAATTCGGGAAATCAAGCGTTGGCACAGATTGAAAAGTTGCATGCTGATAAAACATTTGAGGCAGGAAGTACTAGTGATGATGTTACAGAAAATGACAGCAGTGTAATGACGCTGATGATTAAGTTGTTTTGTTTATGGGACGGGCGCTAACTGTCGACGCCGTGGCTACTGCCGCACGTCCATGACCCGAGCAGAGATCGTGCCTTTCAAACAAATGTGTGTATATTTTGCCACTAGAGGTCACCACTTGCAGCAAGTCTGGTGACACGAGTGATAATATGAATTAGCGCGAGGATATAAAATCGCTCCCTGGATGAGCGATTAGCGTGAGTAGTAGGAATGAGAGCGATCACTCGCCTAAAATATAATACACTGGTTTAGTTTATGAGGGCTATGAACATTCATCTGAGGATGTCCTTGTTTTAGAGTCGGACAGCGATGATAAGGAGGAAGAAGAAGCTGCAGCTGGTCCATCTCAAGCAGTCGCTAGTGACAGTAGTGACAACGGTGACCCGGACTGTGACCGGTGTCCCATCTGTCTGGCTCGACTGCGTGACCAGTACGTGGGCACGCCAGAGAGCTGTGACCACAGCTTCTGCCTCGAGTGCATCCAGGAATGGGCCAAGGTGCTACAATCACTTCTACTCCATGAATAAGTTGAATAAAATGCCACAATTATTGCACCTGTACACTTCAACTGTCGGGTAACGCAGGGAATTATTTATTATTATATATCTGTGGAGTGCGGTGGCACAGCGCGTAGAGCATCGGACCCTCAACCAAATATTTTGGGTTTGATTCCTCCTGCTGTTTCAAACATGGGCAAGTTTGTTCACTTCACATTTCTCCAGTTCACTCAACTGAATGAATGAGTGGTGGATATTTGTGTACAAATAGTCTTCGGGCATTAATTACAGCATACCTGAAAGCTTCCTAAAGGAGTTGATTTTATGTTTGATTGAACAAATCTGCCAAGGAGTAAAGTGTAAAGCATCTTGAGCAGTCCTAAGGATTGGACACCACCCTGTATAAGAACGTCCCTTTTTTTGGGTATAATACATTAGTAATTCACCATATATATCTGATTGGTGTTTCTTTAATTTACATATTTTTAGCACCATAGTAGTTATGGTCGGTAACCTTTTTAATTGGTTGACTGGATCATTTTATCAATACGTATCAGTGTCTTGGGGCAAGGATTAGAGATATATGTTAACCAGACAACATGTTTGTAAATAACATGGTATGCATCCAGTAAAGAACTCGTTCATAGAAAATAGCAGTTCCATATGATGTCATCACAAGTGTTTATAATTCTGTATTTGACTGACTTCAGTGAACAAATGGTCGGTCCCCAAAATGAGGACTGTATTGAGTTGAAGGAATATACGAGTGTTACATTGGCATATTAGGATGGTTACGATCATTGTCATGTGTTCTAAAAACTGTACTTGCTGTTTTCCAGAATGTCAACACTTGCCCGGTCGACAGACAACCCTTTAATCTGATCTTTGCTCGGGACTCACTAGATGGAGTCGTTGTCAAGAAGGTACAATGTTTTATGCACTAGCAGGTCTCGATTGGTTTTTGAGTTCACCAGCTGGCCAACCTTTCTTAACGTTAAGTGAACAGGAAATGTAATTTCATTTCACCATTTTAAATTTACAATGACTTCCAACTTTCATTACTTGGAATCGGCAATGGTGGTAATTATTGATAGGAAGTTTACAGAAATGGTTGTTTTGAATGTGGGAAACCACAACCGTGCCAAATATCAGAGGACTTTTTTGGAATTGAAAACAATTTATTGAATTTAATTTGAGTTGATATTTTGTTCAGTATGTTGCATTTTAATTTATCCCTGATAAATGTATGTGAATGAGAATTGATAAATTTTAATTGAAATTGGTGTTGGATATAGCAATGAATGTAGTGCTTGCTGTACATGTAGTATCTATTCATGTCACTTTTGTACAGTTCAAAGGGTGGCCTTAATAGTGAGGTTCCACTGTATACAATGGATGGCCTTAATAGTGAGGTTCCACTGTATACAAAGGGTGGCCTTAATAGTGAGGTTCCACTTTATACAAATGGCCTTAATAGTGAGGTTCCACTGTATACAACCATGTGGTTGTTGTAGATTGAGGTGACTGACCGGCGGCTAGAGTTGGAGGAGGAGGTAGTGGAAGACCTCACCTACTGCGAGATGTGCGGCCACGCCAACCGCGAGGACAGACTCCTTCTGTGTGACGGGTGTGACCTGGGGTGAGGCACTCGTCTTGTTGAAAAGTCCCTAAAAATTAAAGTTTTACACAGCACATATTTTCTTTACTTGTGTACGCTACTTAACGTGGTGACATGATGAGTTGTTTCCACTGTTTTCTGTCTGACATTGAGCCAGACTGACAACTCCCACTGAGACCGGTGTCCATCTCAATTGTGTCTCTCATTGTCTTGTTTGGGCGTCTTCTTCTGCCATAGCGTTTCCAAAGAAGAACTCTGTTACAGGGTTGGTTTTCTGCCGTGCTCAGTGCAGAAATAGGGGAGAAAGTATTTCTGCCAGGCAGAAACAGTTTCTACCCGGCAGAAATGGCAACAACCAGGAAAACCATGCCATTGATAAGAAAGTGCAACTTTTTTTGTGGCTTGTGTTGTCTATATCTTTATGTACCTGTCTATGTGCAATCTATGTAAAAGTATGAGTACATTCACATGAGTACAAGACTACAGGTACATTTGTATAATAAAAATTTTTCTCTGCCTTGCAGTGCTTGTGTTTCCCTGGTGATTCCCTGGGTTTAATACAGTGGATACGAGTATTGTGTTAGATGCAAGGATTCACCTAGCGTGCGGCTTTGCGTCAATGAAATGCCGCGTTTTTTCTGCCGCATGTGCCTGGATGCCACATACAAAAATAGCATGTTTATCTGAGAAAAATTAAGTACTATCTTGCTTGACCGCAAATGCGCGGCAGAGAATTGTATTACTGCGATTTTATTATTTTGCCGCTAGGGTGTGCTGTACACCTGTTGTCCGCTAGTGTACCTCATATACTTCCTAAATTATCGTTCATTGATCGAATCTCGCGGATATGCCGCCGAAAAAAAGACCCATTCCATTGCCCAAACAAACAACATAACTTGGGTGGGCACTGACGTATCAAAGTTAGACAAAACTCAAGTTATAACGGCGAACTCGAGGTTGGCCCGGATTCTACACAAGTGCCCAATAATATTACATCCCTGATAAAAAAAACGTTTAATGCCCTCATTTACCAGGTTATTTAAACGACCTTGGAATGCCAAATAATACAATTTTAATCAACGGATTTGGGGCACATCAAATTTCAAAAAGGCACATGCAATTATTTTTCCAGCGTGATCCCTGTAGACGTGTGCTTACTTTCTTGTAATGAAATAAAATCACTAGTCTAGAGTGCATGGTAGCCAGACATAATTCTTACGGGCAAAATCCCACCACTTGCACTCATTAGTGTGCATTTTGTTGTGCCCATGTGTACTGGACTGTCACCTGACAACACATGGGCAGCAGCATTCCTTTGTTCAGTATTTCTCTTATCTCTTCTCTCTCAGTCCCTGTGTACTCCTGTGTAACCACTACACTGGCATGGCTAGTGTAGTGGTTGGCACATCCGCCTGGCATGCCAGCGCTCTGAGTTCGAAACCCAGACCGGGCAGGCATGACTTTTGGTGTAAAAACCTGGCTCTCAACATTGGGAACTGTGTATCCCTCGTGACTCGGAGATCACGTTAATGTCAGTCCCATCTCAATTTGGGAAGTAAATGAACCATTGAAGACGACAAGCACCCTGGCAGTGACCACCCTCAGTGCTAACAGATGTAGGTGGGTTTGGCGATAATATTCTGAAAAGGGCTGACTAATTGAATTGAGTCCTCATAAGACCGTTACATTGTACGTAACCACACGAATACAGACTAGCAGTTAATAGAATGTTGTGGAGCGCTGGAAACAACTATAACTACCCCAGTTTTATTTATTACCAGCCTAGAAGTTGGCTGGTAATTAAAACTAATTAATACCTGGTCATCTTGTGGTCAGTGGAAAGCCTGGTTTTGAAGCACCATGGGAGAAAGGTATTTCTGCCACATGGGCAGAAAGTATTTCTGCTGCCAACCCAGCTCTGTTAGTAATTAAGATTGAGAAATAATCCTCCATCCTAAATAAAAATGGTAATTCAATTTGTCAACAATGTTTGGTGTCATGTAACAAGTTGAAAGGATGTGTTGTAGTTACCACTGTGAGTGTCATGTGAAGTGTTGACTGACTCGGACATGTTGCTGTAGTTACCACTGTGGGTGTCATGTGAAGTGTTGACTGACTGGGACATGTTGTTGTAGTTACCACTGTGAGTGTCATGTGAAGTGTTGACTAACTGGGACATGTTGTAGTTACCACTGTGAGTGTCACGTGAAGTGTTGACTAACTGGGACATGTTGTAGTTACCACTGTGAGTGTCACGTGAAGTGTTGACTAACTGGGACATGTTGTTGTAGTTACCACTGTGAGTGTCACGTGAAGTGTTGACTAACTGGGACATGTTGTTGTAGTTACCACTGTGAGTGTCACGTGAAGTGTTGACTAACTGGGACATGTTGTTGTAGTTACCACTGTGAGTGTCACGTGAAGTGTTGACTAACTGGGACATGTTGCTGTAGTTACCACTGTGAGTGTCATATGAAGTGTTGACTAACTGGGACATGTTGCTGTAGTTACCACTGTGAGTGTCATGTGAAGTGTTGACTAACTAGGACATGTTGTTGTAGTTACCACTGTGAGTGTCACGTGAGGTGTTGACTAACTGGGACATGTTGTTGTAGTTACCACTGTGAGTGTCGTGAAGTGTTGACTAACTGGGACATGTTGTTGTAGTTACCACTGTGAGTGTCGTGAAGTGTTGACTAACTAGGACATGTTGTTGTAGTTACCACTGTGAGTGTCGTGAAGTGTTGACTAACTGGGACATGTTGTTGTAGTTACCACTGTGAGTGTCGTGAAGTGTTGACTAACTAGGACATGTTGCTGTAGTTACCACTGTGAGTGTCATGTGAAGTGTTGACTAACTAGGACATGTTGTAGTTACCACTGTGAGTGTCATGTGAAGTGTTGACTAACTGGGACATGTTGCTGTAGTTACCACTGTGAGTGTCGTGAAGTGTTGACTAACTAGGACATGTTGCTGTAGTTACCACTGTGAGTGTCGTGAAGTGTTGACTAACTGGGACATGTTGTAGTTACCACTGTGGGTGTCATGTGAAGTGTTGACTAACTAGGACATGTTGTTGTAGTTACCACTGTGAGTGTAGTGAAGTGTTGACTAACTAGGACATGTTGCTGTAGTTACCACTGTGAGTGTCGTGAAGTGTTGACTAACTAGGACATGTTGTTGTAGTTACCACTGTGAGTGTCATGTGAAGTGTTGACTAACTGGGACATGTTGCTGTAGTTACCACTGTGAGTGTCATGTGAAGTGTTGACTAACTGGGACATGTTGTTGTAGTTACCAGTGTGAGTGTCGTGAAGTGTTGACTAACTAGGACATGTTGTTGTAGTTACCACTGTGAGTGTCATGTGAAGTGTTGACTAACTGGGACATGTTGCTGTAGTTACCACTGTGAGTGTCATGTGAAGTGTTGACTAACTAGGACATGTTGCTGTAGTTACCACTGTGAGTGTCATGTGAAGTGTTGACTAACTAGGACATGTTGTAGTTACCACTGTGAGTGTCGTGAAGTGTTGACTAACTAGGACATGTTGCTGTAGTTACCACTGTGAGTGTCGTGAAGTGTTGACTAACTGGAACATGTTGCTGTAGTTACCACTGTGAGTGTCGTGAAGTGTTGACTAACTGGGACATGTTGCTGTAGTTACCACTGTGAGTGTCATGTGAAGTGTTGACTAACTAGGACATGTTGCTGTAGTTACCACTGTGAGTGTCGTGAAGTGTTGACTAACTGGGACATGTTGCTGTAGTTACCACTGTGAGTGTCATGTGAAGTGTTGACTAACTAGGACATGTTGCTGTAGTTACCACTGTGAGTGTCATGTGAAGTGTTGACTAACTAGGACATGTTGCTGTAGTTACCACTGTGGGTGTCATGTGAAGTGTTGACTAACTAGGACATGTTGTTGTAGTTACCACTGTGAGTGTCGTGAAGTGTTGACTAACTAGGACATGTTGCTGTAGTTACCACTGTGAGTGTCGTGAAGTGTTGACTAACTAGGACATGTTGCTGTAGTTACCACTGTGAGTGTCGTGAAGTGTTGACTAACTGGGACATGTTGTTGTAGTTACCACTGTGAGTGTCGTGAAGTGTTGACTAACTGGGACATGTTGCTGTAGTTACCACTGTGAGTGTCATGTGAAGTGTTGACTAACTGGGACGTGTTGCTGTAGTTACCACTGTGAGTGTCATGTGAAGTGTTGACTAACTAGGACATGTTGCTGTAGTTACCACTGTGAGTGTCACGTGAAGTGTTGACTAACTGGGACATGTTGTTGTAGTTACCACTGTGAGTGTCACGTGAAGTGTTGACTAACTGGGACATGTTGTAGTTACCACTGTGGGTGTCATGTGAAGTGTTGACTAACTAGGACATGTTGTTGTAGTTACCACTGTGAGTGTCGTGAAGTGTTGACTAACTAGGACATGTTGTTGTAGTTACCACTGTGAGTGTCATGTGAAGTGTTGACTAACTGGGACATGTTGCTGTAGTTACCACTGTGAGTGTCACGTGAAGTGTTGACTAACTGGGACATGTTGTTGTAGTTACCACTGTGAGTGTCACGTGAAGTGTTGACTAACTGGGACATGTTGTTGTAGTTACCACTGTGAGTGTCGTGAAGTGTTGACTAACTAGGACATGTTGCTGTAGTTACCACTGTGAGTGTCATGTGAAGTGTTGACTAACTAGGACATGTTGTAGTTACCACTGTGAGTGTCATGTGAAGTGTTGACTAACTGGGACATGTTGCTGTAGTTACCACTGTGAGTGTCGTGAAGTGTTGACTAACTAGGACATGTTGCTGTAGTTACCACTGTGAGTGTCGTGAAGTGTTGACTAACTGGGACATGTTGTAGTTACCACTGTGGGTGTCATGTGAAGTGTTGACTAACTAGGACATGTTGTTGTAGTTACCACTGTGAGTGTCGTGAAGTGTTGACTAACTAGGACATGTTGCTGTAGTTACCACTGTGAGTGTCGTGAAGTGTTGACTAACTAGGACATGTTGTTGTAGTTACCACTGTGAGTGTCATGTGAAGTGTTGACTAACTGGGACGTGTTGCTGTAGTTACCACTGTGAGTGTCATGTGAAGTGTTGACTAACTGGGACATGTTGTTGTAGTTACCAGTGTGAGTGTCGTGAAGTGTTGACTAACTAGGACATGTTGTTGTAGTTACCACTGTGAGTGTCATGTGAAGTGTTGACTAACTGGGACATGTTGCTGTAGTTACCACTGTGAGTGTCATGTGAAGTGTTGACTAACTAGGACATGTTGCTGTAGTTACCACTGTGAGTGTCATGTGAAGTGTTGACTAACTAGGACATGTTGTAGTTACCACTGTGAGTGTCGTGAAGTGTTGACTAACTAGGACATGTTGCTGTAGTTACCACTGTGAGTGTCGTGAAGTGTTGACTAACTGGAACATGTTGCTGTAGTTACCACTGTGAGTGTCGTGAAGTGTTGACTAACTGGGACATGTTGCTGTAGTTACCACTGTGAGTGTCATGTGAAGTGTTGACTAACTAGGACATGTTGCTGTAGTTACCACTGTGAGTGTCGTGAAGTGTTGACTAACTGGGACATGTTGCTGTAGTTACCACTGTGAGTGTCATGTGAAGTGTTGACTAACTAGGACATGTTGCTGTAGTTACCACTGTGAGTGTCATGTGAAGTGTTGACTAACTGGGACATGTTGTTGTAGTTACCACTGTGAGTGTCATGTGAAGTGTTGACTAACTAGGACATGTTGTTGTAGTTACCACTGCGAGTGTCTGGACCCTGCATTGGACAGTGTCCCTGTGGGCGAGTGGTTCTGTCCGAGCTGCTCTACCACGGAGAGACAACAGCAAGAGTTGAACACAAGACCGCTCGTGACACAAGCCCAGCGCCGCATCGGCCGCACGATTGTCAGTGAGCGCGTACGAGCCACCATACAGCAAAACCGGGCTCAGGCACGTCGCACCAGTGGTTCTCGCTCTCGGGTACGATGTTATCTTCTCTTGTGATTCACTGCGCATAAGTGGTTTATCATTGTTTACCCAGTAAGTGTAGATGGCCAGATATTCGGCCAACATAGTCCTGCAGACCATCTGCGAATGGCCAAAAAATCATTTGTATCAGACTCGAGGCAATTCCAGAAACGGAATTGAAGGCTGATTCCCAATCTGGAATCGGTCAACATGAAAGTAGTGGAATTGGAATTGGTTTGGGTGGAATTGGAACCGTTTTATGTGAAAACATGGAATCGGAATTGCTTTGAGTGGAATTGGAATTGGGTACTGGAAATTTTTTTGTTTTATTCCACAATCACTTTTTATTTTGCTGCTGTAAAAATGCAGTGAAAATGCATAAATATAAATCAAGTCATATGGAAGAAGGAAATCATCGCTACTGTATTGAATCCCAAGTGAGTAGTAACTCCCAATTAATTATTGTACTTACCAAAATATCAAGTACATTAAAAGAGTAATGCATTATAATTAATCGCTGTCCACTGGGTGTTTGGGTTTAACCTAGACAAAATAGGTTTTGTTGTGCATATAAAATGTTCATGTATAATTTGTATACATAAATTAAATAGCGATACTATTTAGTGGAATCAGTAGCAATGGTGGAATCAAAAACATTTCTTGGAAGTTGGAATCATAATCGTTGATGTAGAATCAACCCTAGATTTAACAAGATTGCCACCCAGTGAATTAACTCTAGATGGCAGGTGGACAAGGAAGCCCTTTGACTTATCAAGAGTCTAACCCTTTTATCTTCTTGTATCCCGCCCTTCTGAGGTATGTGTCGATTTTGTTTTAAAACATATTCACTCTACTAGCACCCACACAATTAGCAGATAATCTGTTCCATTCTTTTATAGTCCTTTGTGAAAATTAGAACTGTCTTATATCTAATCTACACTGCTCCTTTACTAATGTAACTTCAAGTCCTATCTTTCTTAACTGAGAAAAAAATATTTGTATCAATACTTTCAAAACCCTAGGTCTGGTATATGCACATGTTTTTGCTAATTTATTCTGTGGAAAATGTCCCTGAAACTGGGACATTATTAGCATATATAAGAAATACTGCTACTGGTCCATTGGAATCTATTTTGTATCATGGCTTCATAACGGCTATCCAGTTGAAGATTCAAGAGCACCCCTTCTGTTCAAATCGACCGCCTTTGTTGCTTTTCATTTCTGGCATCTCGCTAGTTTTACATAGTGTTTTCTCTGGTTTTGTTGATTGTCATTACGCATTATGTTGGGTATTGGTTCGGACCACGAAGACTTGTCAAAGACGACTTTACGGGATTTAGGGAATCAAGAGGCTCCCTGTTTGTAATACATTTCTGACATGTTTTGTAAAGAGAATCGTCTTAATATTTCATCAGTATCAAGTATGTAAGGGTGCAGTGTTCGCTTCCTGCAAAACTGTTTTATCTGAGCGACGTTGCTTTTACTGGATTTTGACAATATGAATCTACATTGGAACATGATCTGGTTAGTAAGGTCGAAGTCAGTCATGCGAGACTTTTATGTCTATTGGAGGATGTGGGAATACTTACAGCAGTGTAGTGATCAATGTGCATTGGACTTGTCACATCTATGCCATTGACACAGTTGATAGCAATAAAACACATATGCATGCACTCACATAATTATCCAGTATTTTTAAATACGTCATTGCGAGCAGTAATGGACATGGTACTATGAGAAATAAATGTTGTCATTATAGTCTAGCGAATTCGACAAAGACGCTGTTAGTTCATCCAGTTTGACTTCAGTAGACAGTGGCGAGTCATCAGATTCAGAGGTAAATATGACTTGCATAACCGTGTATAGAATATTATGTTTTATGTATTTTTCGTAATTGTAATTCCATTGAGTTACAGTTAGTATTTCAAAATTGATGATGCCTAAAGTCCATGATTTACTGTCGATGATACAACATTAGTAGCGATTTGTTTACATCACTTTCAGTCAGAAAAACTCACATTTTTTGCAAAGTAAAATAATTATTTTGTATTTACCCATCCCTACAATGTTTTATTGAAAATGATCAAACATTGATTATATTTAATACAAAAAAAATGAAAGAACTACATGCTGAGCAATCATTATCTATCATTTGTTTGAGGCATTATAGTAACTTTTTGATTTATTTTTATAAATATATGATGTTATATCGTGACATCCGTATTGACTAATGCATGGGAATGTATATGCCACACTTTTACTTACAGCTACTGTCTATTTCATTGTACTAATTTACTAACTCGTGTCATTGTTATAATTGCAGTATGTGCCTACGCCTTCCACGAGTTCAGGTGTGACTAGACGCAATTTAGATACTAGACATGGCAGAGGTAGCACAGGTGTTGTCACACGATCCATGCATGCACGATGGATACGTGTGAACGATGAACCCGACTACGTCGCACCTCATCAGTTCTCCGTACAGAATCCAGGCCCCCGACGCCTGCCACCCCGTAATGCTTCGCCAGAGAAATACTTTCTTCTGCTCTTCTCCCCTGCAATGATAACATCTGTCGCACAAAGCACGAGACTGTACGGTGAACGTTTCTTGGTACGTCACCCGGGGTCGAGGTTTCATCAATGGAACATGGATGAGATCGACATGTCTTTCATGAAGAAGTACCTTGGTCTGTCGATCAACATGGGGTTGACCAGGAAGAAGAACATCGAGGACTATTGGTCCACCGAACATCCATCCCAGTGCATACCCTTCTTCAGACGTGTCATGTCCTATGACAAGTTCATGCTGTTGTCTCGTCTGCTACATGTTGGGGAGGTGGACGCACCCGCACGCGGACAGCCGAACTTTGATCCGTGGAGCAAGGTTCAACCAGTGCTCGATGCAGTGAACTCTGCTTTCAAGAAGCATTATGTTCCGCACCAGCAGCTGTCAATTGACGAAAGCGTGGTGCGAATGAGAAACCGTGTGGCATGTCTGCAGTATGTGCCGCCAAACATGCACCACAGCCGCTTTGGAGTACGGAAATTTGAGTTGTGTGATGCGGTCACCGGCTACGTTATGCGTGTTGAGCTGTACGCAGGGAAAGACTTGGCACTGCAGAGTGAACAAGGACAAACCCCTGCTGTGGCGATGTCACTTATGGAGAAGGCACACCTGCTGAACAAAGGGCACCATGTGTTCACAAACAACTACATCGACCCAATGCTTGCAGAGAAGCTCGATTCAAAGGCAACTCACCTGACTGGAACTGTGCGAGAGAATTTGACATGCCTTCCAGAGCTGCCGAGCAAGCTGAGAGTTGGGGATTCACAGTTCTTCCGCAAGGGAAATTTGCTCGCTGCTGCGTTTCGCGAGAAGAAATCCCAGACGAAGCCTGTGCTCATGCTGAGCACTGGCGAACCAGCTGGTACAATGCAGGTGATCACAACACCCGGTCGCATGAAGACGAAACCGCGCTGCATCGCCCAGTACAACAAGTACATGGGTGGTATCAATGGCAGCGACAGAAAGATCTATCATGTGTCGGCACAGCGGCCATTGAACCACTATTGGAAGAAAATATTCTTCAGTCTGGTAGACATCGCCCTTCTGAATGGTTTTCAACTATACAAAGAGAACACCGATGCTTCTGAACGTCTAAGTCGACACGACTTCCTCGCCACAATCATTGAGAGCTTGTGTGGAGATGACATCCCACAAGCCCCCTCGCCTTCAGTCAACCACACCCTGCAACATTTGCCAAGGAACACGGAGCGTGACTGCATCGTGTGCTCCGATCGAGCAAAGGGAATCAGGAAGCGGAGCTCATCCAGGTGCATTGAATGTGATGTCGGTGTGCACAAGAAGTGCTTCCAGAAGCACAAGAGGAAGCGGTGATGATGGCACTTGTCCACTCAACAGTCTCTGCTTCGGCAACGACCTGTGACAAACTTCAGTGAACTGTCTATTTATTGCATGTGTAGCACTCGGTATGTGCAAGAGACACTCTCATTTTAGCATAACAGAAGAGCTACCGCAAGAAGTGGACATATCTTTCAGTTAGCCGACCACTTTTTAATTGCACATTCACTTTTTACATTTCCATACGTTTTTGTTGTCGCTTTCCCTGGCAACTGCCGTGTACCAGGTTGTGTTTTATTAATAAATTGTCCCTTGTTGGATAGGTTTACCTCTTGTAATTAAATCAAGCATACAAGTGTCTTTTACACTTGTATACTTGGTTTTGTCCGGGAAGAGTGGGATATGACACGCAAGCTTGGATCGTTTCTCGGTAAAATCGAAGATGTGTCTTGCTGAAATCATCTGGCCAATGTTGCCTCCCGCAAGCTGTGGACAGTGGTTTAGGCGATCACAGGTCAGTCTACAGCTGTAGCTATGGCTATAGGCGTCGTTCGACATGCCATTGTTGATATGGGTAGATGGGGTTTGACGAAATTGGAGCTAGATCATCTGGATGCGTACAACCGTCGTCATCTATGCCAGATCATCAGCATCCATTGGCTACATCACATGATGAACAAGGCACTACACTACCATTGCCGATGTCATCCCATCAGAGAAGCCATCCTAGCTGTGAGATGGGGGGTCTATTTGGGCACATGCTCCGTATGCCACCCGATGCACCCACTTAGCGTACAGGTGTCACAACATTCAGTTGTTGACCATGGACGACTCTGCCGATGACATTGAGCGCAAGCCAAGAACATATCGGTCGTACACTATGCAGTCTTGAAGATGCTGACACTCTGCGCACACTCGACTGTAAACAGTGGTGAAAGTTGGAGCGGGATTTCGTGATGTCGGAGTATATCATAGGAATCGGTATACCAAACTTTTTTATTCTTTATTTATTTACCTTTTAGACCACTTTAATTGACAATCAGTTGAATCGCCAGGCAATGCATCACATGATATACGTAATTTGAATAATAGAAAACTGATAAATGGCTTCATTTATGCATGGTGTTGTATTGTCGGCGATAACATAACTTCAACTCATCTTAACTTTCATTTCTCTGGCGACATTGAAATTGTGCAACATCTGCAGTAAATATCAACACATTTTCTAAATGGTAGACTAGAAATCATGATAATCCAAATATGTTTACATGTGCTGCTTTTTGGTTTGCTGTGGCGATGAAGACTGTACCACTGCAAAGTGCCATCAGCATGACATTTTGGACATATTTTCGCTAAATCCTGAACAATAAGTTTGTCAAATAAAAGAATACCTTTGAAAACTTTATACCATAGCAAAGAATGCTGTGTTGTCATTCCAATTATATTAAAATTTAATGTGTATTTATATTATTTAATACAGATTGAACTATGTGAGGGCTGCATGATCAGTGACATGACGTAGTTTAGTACCACACCCAACTGCCGCTGTGGTAATGCTATTTTAAATAACTTATTCATGCATAAGGTATGGTTCTTTCAAGCAATCAATGCCATTAATAAATTTTGGAGGCCATTTACAAAAAGCACGATTAAAAAACTGAAAAAATTATATGCTCATCTTTTTTGGATTGTGTTCTGTATATCCTCACCAATCTGTTTAAACACATTTTGGTTATGTGCTTTTTCTTTGTAATAGTTAATGCATCAAATGTGTCAATAAATGTTGCATATACAATAACATAGTTATGAAAATTCAAAGTAAAATATAAATACTAAAAATGTAAAAAATGGTTAAAAACCTTTTACATTTAAGTAAGCCAGTGATGATTGTGAAAAAAAAATTCATAAGTTTTGAAGTGCTGCTGGTTTTAGATGCGCTGTACATTCCATCATTTGTTTTGTTTATTGTCATGGAAATTAGGCGAGTGGTCGAACCACCTAACGAACTGATTTAAATGCCCAAATGTTATATCATTTGAAAGCTCTACATCTTCCCGTCCCAACGAGGCCTGTCATAGAGCTGCCAAGTGGTGCAGTAACGAGTGGAACTAAAGTCAAATAAGGTCACCATGAAATTATGAATATTTGATTTTTTGCAATGCCGCGAAAGTCATAAAGTTACAATTACCCTGCAACTACTTCATTTTTTGTCAGTTGGTGGAGTAGTTGTGGAGCGACGATCAAACAGAGTCAACGTCAAGTGATAAATGTTCAAAATTGTGTCATCCCTCAAACATCATACAATATAAATGGTTGCATATATGTATGTTACCTGTCTATTCATGGCAATGTCATATGCCGTTGGAAAGCCAACTGTCTCCCGTAAATATGGGATACGACGGGGAGCTATCAAGTGGTGCAGTAGGTGTGGAGTGAAGTCATATCTCAATCTGACGGGGAGAAATGGTTCTTTCACACAATATATGATACGTACATATAAATGAAGCAGTTGCAGGGTCATTGTAACTTTATGACTTTCGCGGTATTGCAAAAAATTGAATATTGATCATTTCACTTTGAACTCAGCTCCACTCGTACCGTATCAGGTAACACCTCCATATCATACATCAGTATGGCGGGTAGACAATAAGCTTTCAAAAAATATATGACTTGTCCATCTTTTAATTAAGTAAAGTAGACATGCGACCATTGTAATGTTAAGACAATTACAGAAGCGCACAATTTAGAAAATTCATCATTTGACGGTGACCTTGTTTGACCTTGAATTCAAGCTTACTGCACCACTTGGCAGTTCTACGACAGGCCTCGTTGGGACAGGGAGATGTAGAGTTTTCAATTGATATAACATTTGGGTGTATGTAGGGAGGGGGGCATTTAAATTCCTAAAATAAAGCACTTTTGGGGGATTTGCCGCTCGCCTAAATGGCGGTCTGGCCAAAAAAGTCAATATATTTTTTATTCAGTAAGACCTACTCTACAGAGCTTGTGCACAAAACACTATATTATGAATTACAAAATTCCTATCTAGCTATCATACCTCTCCTTAAGGATGTACCTGTAGTCTAACATGACTGCATTTGAATATATCCATTACGTTGCAGCCTTGTTTGGTTGATTGACCAAACTGGATGCTGTTGTGTTTTGCAGTCAGCTTCTGCACGCAGCAAACAGGGGGCAGCACCATGGCATCGGAAGAAAACTAAGCGGCGAAAACAAAAGAGGAAAGCTACTTCGAAAGGGAAGAGCAAGACGGCTGCAACGATGTCATCGACTGGGAAGAAACGTACGAAGAGGAGAAGGAGGAGAAGGAGGAAGGTACGTAGTGACAGCGAGACAATGTTTCTACCGACAGCAAGTAATAATGGACAGAATTTGTATAGTGCCCAATTCCACTTAGAATAAATTGCTCTCGAGCACTTTACATAAAATTGCATAAATTTAATAAAACAATAAATATGTATTAATCAGAAATAAAGCCAGTATGCTAGAAATGGTAATGGGGGTACATAGAGAGAATAGTTGTTATGTTGCCAATAATTTGGGGAGCAGTTATTTTAGAGTGACAATCCTTGCTTCTGTTAAGCATTGCCTGGTAAATCTGATATTATTATAATGTCTTACCAGATATTTGGTTATAACAAATAAACTGGTAATAATAAATAAGTTATACATTTATATTGCCACGCATACAGGTAAATTAAGTGAAAATATATTGAAGTAAATTAAGTGAAAATAAATTAAATATGTTATGATGTGATCACTTGCCAGTCACACAGAATGCTTTGTGTTGGAGGCAACACACTGAGCACTGGTTGGTTTCAGACGCGCAAGATGTGTCGTACCAAAGACTCGGTCGCCCCGAAGACGGTGAAATCTCGCCTGGCGGGGAGGTTGGGTATCACAACCCCACCCGCCGGACGTACCCTCCCGGTGAAGGTGTCTGCGCGGTCAAGAGCCTTAACCGTCCAGCGGGACATTGGGATAGCTCCACTGACCATCATGGCTGGCAGAGACGATCTCGACCCGTAAGTAGTTAGTCGATTGCTTAGCAAGGGCAGAAATTCCACCTTTCTCCTGTGTAGGCTTGGGCAGGGATTTTTCACTGAAATTGCCCGTAGTTCTGACTGTCCTCCAGACATTGGTGAAACATGTTTTGGAATAAAATTTACACCTCAACAAACGTCATTATATGGTCTGTTCATGTGTCAATTTTTTGTGATAACTCCAAAATAATGCGTTCAGCAAGCTTTCAAAGAAACGTATGAAACCACGATTAACTAGCCATGGCGACATGTTGCCTGTGCTATGAGTCAATAAGAGGAACGTTGACAAACATGCTGCTACGCATGTCTGCCTGGTGGGAATACATTAGTTCTCATCCAACTCATAATTTGACTACTTATTGTATCTGTTGTTGTCCTCCAGTGTGTGTAATATTATGAGATTCAAACTATTAATTAAAAAGTTGTATTTTGTCACAAATGGCATTTTTTATAACAAAATGCTTGCCCGATCCTATCACACAGCATTGTGGGTAATTAATTAAGTGGATTTTAATTTAACTGTGACTGATCTGTCTAATGTGTAATTTTTTATGAATGAAAAAAAACAATTAATAAAACTGTGCCATAAGAATCGATGCTGAATCATTCAGACATTCCGTTGTATATTTTTTTGAAATTCTGGTCCCAGGTGTTTTTTCTTTATGACAGAAACATCACGTAAACTTGTTCAAGCGAGAATTGCATGTGAGAAAGGTTGATTTAGCAGATGATAAAAATGTAGTCTTTTTCATAGAAATATTAATAACAAACAATAATAAAATGATGGATGCTTCATCATATGTGTGTAAACTTGTCTCAGTAGATGTTATATATCTCGGAAAGATATAGTTCTGGCAGATGAAAGAGTGCATGTACTTGGTGGGACAGTGGATAGAGCATTAGACTATCAATCAAGAGAATTCGGGTTCGAATCTTGGGCAAGTTCGTTCAGCCTTTGCTGCTCCAGTTCATTCAGCTGTATGAATGAATACCTGACTACAGACAGTGAT
This sequence comes from Escarpia spicata, assembly GCA_963995525.1. NCBI lineage: Eukaryota > Metazoa > Annelida > Polychaeta > Sabellida > Siboglinidae > Escarpia > Escarpia spicata. The sequence goes on from OZ023212.1 coordinate 57,448,270, forward strand.
GGGTATTTGTTTACGAATAGTCTTCGTGCATTGTGCCTGAATTTTTCCCAGAGAAGTCAAGATGATGTTCGATTGAACAGGTTTGCCAGGGACTAACGTATAAAGCACTTTGAGCAGTTATAAGGACTGGATACTGTGCAGCAATTTGTGTTATATAAGAACTTACCTTTACATACGTTGCAGGGCGTGGAGTGACAGTGAGTTGCCGGCAGCACCACGCGGTGATGGCGGCAGCGGCATTGCAGTGGAGCTCCATGGGGGACAGTCTCGCTACGCCTCTAGTTCAAGGTACACAAAGGCAGCTCTCAACTCCTGGAGGCCGATCACACGGCCACACATCAGGTAATGCAGCATCAAGAAGTAAAATGTCGTAGGGCTGTTAATTTGATCACTGTATACAGAAGTTTATGTATAAAAAGTACGGTTTATATCGGCGACATGTTGTGGTTGAGTTTTATGTAATTCTGTAATTGACACTTCTAATTGAACCCAGGTCTGTTGTATATCAAGAATGTTGCAAACTAAAAAGGATTACTTCTGTAAAACTCACTAGAGTAGATAGAAGTGCTATATCGTGCCATTTACATTTTAGCACTAGGTTTTAATTTTGATACAGCCATACAGGATCACTAAAATATTGAGTGATATGTACAAATAATTTCGTTTTATGCATTTTAAAAATATATATTGTCATCCCCATGTAAAGCAAGATTAAGTGGAGTGGCAAAAATACCCAATCTCTACAGATGCTGAAGATGGTTTCCTGGAGTAAAATTACATAAAACATTCTCACTGATCAGTGGTTCCGAAGAATTGCAGATAATAGACATTTGACGTTATGAATAATTAATTTATGTCAGTGACTTATGGTACAATTCTTAATATCAGTTGCCAGTTGTGTGTTTCTAAAAACTAAAGCCACTACTTTTCTTCCAAAGTGTGGTAGATTAATCCCTGAAAGCTTGGCCCCCAAAATTAAAACTGTCGGACATGCACGCGCATTAGCTTGATTATAGTTAGATTTTAGATGGCATCTTGATCTATATACTCGTAGACCCGTGTCCTGACTGTTGAGATGTGCACTTTGCAGGAAGTTGGAGAGGCAAATCGAGTGTACGGCACCCGTTGACCTTCTCGGTGACATCCTTGCAAGTCAGGATCGACTTAATACGAACATCGACCGGGTGACAATCCACAGGGACGGTAGGTATACGAAGGGTTGGACACTGTCATCTGTCAACTCTAAACTGTCAAAGTTTTGGCCATATAAGAGGAGTGGTCATTCTACAAAGGGACACCTGGTCAGCCTCCTAGCTCCCACACATAACATTATACATCAAAGCTGTCAAGCTACATATTTCAAGAAATTGCTGTATTTGACTCAGAAATCTTAATTAATCCCTGAATTTCTGCTCAAATTCTAGACTGTAAATTGCAAATGCCTCTTTTCCTAAATAAACTGCCATACAAATGATAACTAGTGTTAGAAATTTGCAAAACAAATGTATACATCATAAAACCAAGTAACCATCACAGTTTTAATGCAATATTACATCTGATCATTGAAATGTTGCTTGGCAAAAATAAATATTGTGCAAACTCTGTAGAATTGTATCACTATTTCTTTAACTTTTATAATGAATTTATTTATTCAACCTATTTGTTTTGTACTGTTTTTTTGTCGCACTATCTGTGTGATCAAACAAGACGTGACGATGGAATTTCTGACTATATTTGAAGATTTTTCATCAACTCAAACACTAAGTGGCTTCTGTAACAATAATTGACATCGCTTGCAGGTTCCTTAGAAGTGAAGCCACCAGAGAAGAAAGTTCTGCCATCTTTTAGGAATCACACGCGGGAGAGCCCACCAAACGACGCTGAGACCACCCCAACATCTGGCGACAACGCTGCTGACCAACAGACATCAGGTGGCAGCAGCAGTGATACTGCGCACGCTGCAGACAATGCACAGGAAGTGTGCGGTACCACCGATCAACCTTCCGGTGGTGTGGGTGGTAGTGACGGAGCTGGTGGAGACGCTGATCGTCATGGCAATGAGCCTCATTCTGGTGGCTGTGATGCGGGAGCGGATTGTGTGAAAACTGTGTCAGGGAAGTCGCCGGTGGAAAAGAAATGTGACGAACGCAAGAAAAATAGGTTAAAAATGTTCGATGAAAATCAGATGGACACGTCAGATGATAGGACAGAGTGTAACAGGGATAATAGTGATGACAGCTGCATCTCATGTGAAGGCTTCATTGACGATGACATGGCCATTGACGGTGATGCCAGTGAGATGGCCAGTAACATCGACAGTGACACCCCCCCGAATATTGATGGTGACACCCCCCTGAATGTTGACAGTGATACACACCTGAATGTTAATAGTGACACATGTCTGAATGTCGTTAGTGACACACCCGTGAATGTCGATAGTGACACACGCTTGAATGTCGATAGTGACACACGTCTGAATGATGACAGTGACACGCCCTTGAATGTCAACAGTGACACACCCTTGAATGTTGACAGTGACATTGCGATAAGTGTAGACACGACAACACATGTGACGTCAAATGACGAGTCGTGTGTGTCGAGTGACGGGGACAACCAGCAGCAGAGCAAGAAGGAGCTAGAGGGGTGTCTAGGGGGTAAGAGCGAGGTCGTGAGGCAGGGTCGTGAGGACATAGGCCTTGTGTGTGAGGACATCTCAAGCGGTGCAGAGAGCATCGAGGGGACAGACCGCAACATAAGTCAAGTGGTGTCGGTTGTCATCGACGAAGAAAGTGTCCAAGCCACTGGGAATGAAAAGTGTGACACCGATAATGACCTCGAGGTCAGTCGAGAGGAAGACGGGGTCAGCAGGGTCACCGGTGAGGACGTTTGTGAACTTCAGAGCAGTGACAAGGAAGGACATGACCATGAGGTCACTGGTGATGACAGTCATGAACTTCACGAGAGCGGTGAGGAAGGAAGTGTTCATGAAGCGTCTGATGACAATGTTCGTGAACCTTGCAGCAGTGGTGAGGAAGCAAGTGACCGCGAGGTCGTTCGTGACGATGTTCATGAACTTCCCGGTGAGGAAGCAAGTGTTCATGAGGTCACTGGTGGTGATATTCGTGGGGATGAAAGTGAGCACATGGTCGCCAGTGACAGTGTTCATGAAAGCAACGAGGAAGGAAGTGATCATGAGGTTGTAAATGAGGAGAATCATGAGGAAGGCATGAAAGAGATTGAGGGCTCAGTGGGAAGCGAGGAGAGGACTGAGATACTCGCTCTCCTCTCAGACGAGGCTGACCTCGATGCCAAACCCGGGCAGGAAGAGGATGACTGTCGGCCAGGAGATGACGGCAAACCCAACTACGCTCACTATGAAAACATATCGGAGGTAGAGGACGAGGAACAGGCAGTAGACGGTGAAGAGTCCGGCGGAGGAAGCGACGAGGAAGGGATCTGCGAGGACACCAGCAGGGAGGGTCAGGGGTCGGCGAGCATGTCCCTCATCATGGTCCCGATCTCGGAGTTACCGCGCATCCCGAAGAAGCGAAAGACACAGGAGGTTCGCCTGCCGACTGACGGCGAGTCCCCCCACTCAGGTGTACTGGAGCGGCTCAACAGACCTGATAAGGTCGACAGGTATCCCAAGTGGGAGAAACGGGATCGGAAGGACCCCAGCGGTGGGAAGAGCAAGGTGAAGCAATCGGACAGTGGTGGGAGTGATGTGTCGCAGGAGAAACCACGGGACGATCGTTCGGAGAGACGAGACGAAGACACGCGCCGGCGACATCGTAACCGCAGCCGGTCGAGCTCGAAGGAGCGCCTGCATCACCACAGCAAGTCATCAAAACACAGGCATTCGCATCGAAGGTCAAGGACACCGGAGCGAGAGCGATCTCGCAAGCGGCGCGATCGTAGTCGTGAGCGCAACCGTGACACGTCGCGGGTCAGTGCCAGGTCACGATCTCGCAGTCCACGACGCCGCGACGAATCGCGGTCAAAACGCGACCGATACGACCGGCCAGGAAAATCACGGCAGAAACCTGATTCGATTGAGTATAAAGGTTCGGTGAACATGTTTAGTCGGTCATTGAAAGATGTCGGAAACGATGCAGACTTCGGGAACCGTCGCTTCAAGTTACGGCGGAACTCCTACAAGGATTTTATTCCGTCGGAAATAGTCGAGCCACCGAAGAGGCCACCTAGTGAGAAAATTGAGACATACGAGGAGAAATATCGTTCACGCAGCAGGAAGAATGTGTATATTGAGGACAACCGTATCAAGGTCAAGGCGTCAGTGGATGACCTTCATGATGATTCGTCGAGCTCGTCGTCAGACGTTATCATCATTGAGAGTGATACAGAGACAATGTCGAAGAACCGTCTTGAAAAGAGGTTCTCCGATAAGCCAAAGGTGAAGAGTAATATAGAGAAGGCAGCTGCTGGAAAGACGATCTCTGATAAGCCAAAAGTGAAGTCTTCTGATGAGCAGACTTCGTTCGCAACCAGTGGGGGGAAAAAACTAGCCGAGGACACTAAATGTTCACGTTCGCCAAACAGGGTGACTAGTCAGGGGCGACAGACAACCTCGCGGTCACCGAATAGGGTGGCTGCAGAGGGGCAACAGCCTCTCTCCCGGTCACCAAGTAGGGTGCCTAGTCAGGGGCGACAGACTAACTCGCGGTCTCCAAACAGGGTGACTGTGGAAGGGCAAATGACTCGGTCGCCAAGCAGGGTGTCGAGTGAGGATCGACATAATCACTTGCGGTTACCAATGCATGGTGATGTGAAACAGACTCGTTCACAGTCACCAAGTAGGGGTGCTAGTCATGGGCGACTGGGTGTGATGGACTCCACAGATTCCTGCTACGATCCTTGTCACCCCACTGACTCTGTGAGTCCCTCACCCCCAGAAGATGCCCCTGAGGTAATGGAGCTCAGCATGGCCAATGTCACTTTCTCCACTGCAAACGATGGCCAGGGCGATATAATGCACCCCAGCCTCCGCATGCAAACCCCCATGCTGACGGTCGACCCCCGAACCATGCCCCCTCCGATGCCCGGCAGCTTGATCATCCCCCCTCCCCCGCCCCCTCACATGACCTTCAGCATGCTGGGTCCGGGGGTGCGCCCACCCCCCTTCCTTGTAAACAACCACATGATGGGGTTGGAGCAGTTTCCCTCTCGCTTCGCCCAGCCGCGCCTCAGCTGGCAGCCGATGCAGCTCGTGCAGCAGACGCGCCAACTGGTGCCGGTGACAAGAAATGGCGTTCCGCTGCAGCCCCCGCCACACACCGGCGCCGAGTCGTTTGCAATGGACGCTTCAGCGTTGCTCTCACTGCAGCACAGACTGCCCCCTAGGGACGACATGGGCGGCATGTACCACCCGCCCCTGCCGCCGATGCCGCCCGTCAACAGCTCCCGTGCCTCGGTTCTATCGCTCATCAACTCGGATCACATGACGCAATTCTCGACGTCAACACTCCCTAATTTCATGTCAACGATGAAGACATCACGGCGATCGCCCGGTGGTGGGGAGGGGAACGCCTTCAAGGTTCCGTTCCCGCCCAATCACCCCAGAGTGGCGTTCTCGATGACCTCGGATAACCACAGCGACGCAAAACAGGTCGGGTCGGAGTCGAACGAGGTCGTCGACATGGACGTGTCGTCGCCGCTGTCGGATGACCTGCTCGAGTCGTTCACCCCACCCCCGTTCCATGATGATGATGATGATTCAAAGAGTGCCCAGAGGGACAGGGGCTTAGGGGGGAAGGGGAAGGAAGAAGTGCCAGGGTCAGCTGTAGAGCTAGACAAACAGGAGAAGGTACGTCCCATTCTTATCCGATACTACGTTGTTAGGGATAGTCTCAGAATGTTGATGTCCGTTATCAGATTAAATTACTTTTGTCTGGGGGAAGGGGATCAGTTTCGTCAGGTGGTAGACGTCAATATTTTACGCTTCGAACCGATACTGTTAATATGTTGACACCATCATATCAATGTTTCCATTCATCAGGGGTAAGGGGGGCTGAGGCCAGTCTCCTAAATTTATGGAAATTGAAATTTTTTTCATAAACGTTATTGTCATCCACTTTTATGCAAAATAGGAGGTTTGCTAGGAAAGGTTGTGGTGTTTTTATAATGCTGACTATTGTTATTGAACCTCTATGTGTAACCACAAAAAAGTTATTTTGCTTATAAATTTTTTTAACTTAAACATTACACTCGTACTCCCATCATAAGCCATTTTGTAACTTTGTTTTTTTCATGAATTAATAAAAAAACTGGGACAAAACTTCTACATAGCATTTAACAGTAAACTTTCAAAGTTCCACTCTCGCTGACAGTCCTAAGTTTAGATTCAGCCCCTTAGGCTCATGCCTCATCGCCACTGTTATTTTAGATGGTACAATAAATCAGATGCTGACTAATCAAGATGTCCTCTTTGGTATCAATACCTAAATACCACTAAACCCCACAGGGCCACGACCTAGACTCCTATTTAATGTTTGGTGGTTTTATCTTTTTATTATACTGACTACTGTTATTGAGTGAAACCACAAAAGTCATTAGGTAATCAAGTTGTACTCTTCGCAATATGTGCTCCTCACTAAACCTCATCACCAAGACTCAGTCGGCCAGTGCAGCGAATTCAGTAAGAACTGATGACCGGCGCGTGCATGCAAACACTCCACAGTACCTTGCTAACCATGTGTCTGTTTATATTCCCTGTCGCCCTCTTAGCTTGGCCGACCAGCCTCTCAGAGTTAACCTAGAACGGTTCGGCCAACGCGCATTTTCATGTGCAGGTCCCACCCTCTGGAACTCTCTTAAAGCTAAGAACCCAGCGTGATTCTGGACGTTTTAGGAGGGACCTGAAAACCGTTCTCTTTAAGCAGGCTTTTTTGTAATTTCCTTTTAAATACATACATATACATTTCAGTATTATATATAATGACTTACGTAATCAAGTATTCTTACATCATGTTTTAGTTTGTAAACACCCCTGAATCTGTTTTCTAGAGATATGTGGTGTCTAAATAAATTTGATTTGAAATTTGATGTTTGTTTTTAGTACCTGAAGAAGCTGAATCGCCAGGAGCGTGTCGTGGAGGAGGTGAAGCTGGCCATAAAGCCGTTCTATGCAAAGGGTCAGATCAGCAAGGATGAGTACAAGGATATCATGAGGAAGGCTGTGCCAAAGGTAAAGGTTTCCCTTCGGTTCAGTCATTGGGAATCTGATGGTGGTTTCCTCAGCTAGTTGTCATTGTTTTGTATTCAGCGTGCAGGAGTAGGTGGTCTACTGGTTAGGGCCCAGGACTGTCAGTCGAGAATGTAGCCATTAGCCAACTGTTTGAAATTCTACACCATATCTGTGCACTCAACTTACTTGTATTTTATATAATGTTTTCATTTTGAGGTGTGTTAGATGTGAACAAAATTAATGGAATAAATCATGCATACGAGTTAAAACCATTGTCATTCTCGCTCGTATACATTCTGTTTGTCGTCCGCCTGTTCACCTGAGTTTGTGTAGATGTGCAAATGGAATACACCCCACTAGATATTCAAGATTGGATTGATGCATTCGTTTCTTTATTATTTCTTCTTTATAGCTAATTACTTGTTCTTCCTCTGTGTCCATGTTGATGGTCAGGTTCTCTGTTGTTGTACAGTTCTTTCTATTCTTGCCTCCTATCACCATCGTTTCTTCCCCCTCTCATCATTTTAAATCTCTCTTTACACTCAGACCTGTGAAGTCTCCCGTTTTGGTCGGGCTCCCTTTTTTAGCACCCATCTCCCGTCCTCCCGCACAGGAGACAGAATCTCACACTTTTTCAACTTTTTCGCGTCTTATTTGTAGGCGAACTGTAATGACTCTCATACTAATAATTACCTTCCTATTGAAATTATTGTCGATCGATGTTGGATCATGGATGATGTACGACATTGTAATATGCAACGCGCAATTTCATTGGCTGGCAACGATTATGTGCTAATCGAATAGTGAATCACGATAGATGAATAATAAAAACTGTTATTTTTCAATTCATGATCGCTGGTCGCTGGACGAATTTTAACAAGGCAAAGAGATTGGGTTCACCGTTATGGTCAGGAGTTAAACAAACAAATTATGCATGCAAATACCAGTAATCGTGTGCGGTCGATCTAGCATGGGTTGCAAGAATTGACCATGGTGAAACGCATGCATATTGCCGCATACGCTCGTCTCACTTCAGCGTCGCAGCTGGCGGAAAGAATGATGCCATTCGCCATGCTGGCACATCGCAACGTACAAGCTTAACGAAATTGACAAAATCAAACAAGAGTGACGTCGTTTTTCGTCAATCCAAAAGATGTGGACAGCCAAATGGCCCGACGCTTTTAGCCTAGCCTTGACTGGCTCGATTTTGTGCCTCGAAAAAAGCTCCCAATTTGTGATTTCAGAAACTTCACGGGTCTGTTTTACACAGTCCTCCCATCTCAGCTGTGGGCCGGCGTCAGTGATAGTTTTCTACCACTGTTCACTTTGGTATTCTCTGGTAGTTTGCATTTGACCTTCCCAAATCATCCAGCTTCTCACCAATCTTCCCTTCAGGCTGCACTGCATCCAGCATCTTCCACCAGACCATTCCTTCTTCTGTACACCCTCTTCATTCTAGTCATCCTCTCATTCCAGTTGTTCTTGCTGACTTGCAGCCTCTGTTGTTCTGTCAGCACCAGTCCCCAGACCATACAGGCATACCAGTGTAGCACAACCTCTCGGCACTTTCCCTTTCAGCTTTTGTAATTTTTCATTTCCACCATAATTACATAATACGTAACTATTATAGTTGCCCGCAGCATAATTTTGCGCCCTTTATGTAATACTGTTTGCCCTGTGCTCGTTTCAGATATGTCATAGCAAGAGCGGTAACATCAACCCGGTGAAGATCCGGTCGTATGTGCAGGCATACGTTGAGAAGGTACAGCAACTACGCAAGTACAAGCAAAAGAAACAGCATGACGATGTCAACGGACATAAACAAAAGCGCTCTTCACACAAATGAAGAAGCCGGGCATGCTCGATTGAAAGCGCCGTGTTGATCAACATGAACGTTGTCTGTATGTCACAGGCAAGTTATCAAAGTACCGGGTTGTTGCTTATATGACTGCCAGGTGTCGCCTGGCATGTGTATGTTGTTTTGTGCTATCGACACGTAGGCAACTTTCTACAGACTATCCGTCAGAATGATCGCATAGGCAACGTTTTGGTTGCTTCGTTCTTGACCGTCAGAGAAAGTCCCCATGAAGTGTTGCAGGCAGAACATTGTATACAGCACTTGCATCATAATGTCGCGAACTGTCCGTGGTCGGAGACAGGCCTTTTTGTTTTATTTAAGTGCAAATCATGGTTCCATCAAATATCCGCTGGATAGTCGCAGTGAAACGCCAAAATGTGATGCATTTTGGAATATTCGACAGATCTTGCGTGGCCGTGTATGCAACAACTAGTCTAGCTGAACTTACAGCTGTTTAATGAGATGTCATGTGTTGTATATAGTCCCCTGCATACGAAACTTACTTAGCTGCCCCCTGCTCTTTTTACCATTCTGCATGTATAGTAATTTCGCAAACAAATTCCTAATAAAAACGATTTCTTAAGTTAAACACTGCCAAGTAGCCAATCAATGATTAATAAAAATTCAGTTATGTTGATGTCTTGCATATTTGCACACACACACACACACACACACACACACACACACACACACACACACACACACACACACACACACACACACACACACACACACACACACACACACACACACACACACACACACACACATTCATTTTATGTCATGCTTCAGCTTTCTTGTTTTCAAATAAAATCTTGCCCACTTTTCATAAAAAGTCCCTCAGAATGTAGATATTGTTTTAGTGAATGTTTAGACCCGTTTTAAAGTAAAAGATGCATTCGTATATTGCGCATTATCAAGTCCTTAGGACTCCTCAGAGCACTTTAAACTTCACTTCCTAGCAATCGAATCAAAATAATCAAACATCTCGACTTCACTGGGAAGCATTCAGCCATGCAGCATTTACTGCACAATCATCTACTATGAGCATATGAATGCGTTTGAGTGTTTTCGTGCGTATGATTGAGGTTGTCTGGCAGGACCAAGTTTGCTCTAGAAACAAAATCACATTTCATGATTACCTTCAACCAAAATGATTTCATTCTAAAATGTTCAAAGTCTACCTTCCATTTAGATACACAATAAAAATCAAGATTCTAGTTTACAGCTGCCCAGCCATCCGTCGGACACTAAATTAAGAATCTGACGGTCTACATCATCTATCTACATACAATGTTCCATACTTATGGTACCACTGTGGAGAATTCGGGCCTGTTAAATATTGAGCTTATGCCATTAGACCTGTGCAGAAGTAGTGAGAGACTGGGTCTGTAGACTTGTGCGATGGATGCATACACTCCCCCCTAAAAAGTTCCATTTGGGGGAATTAAACAAATTGAACAGTACCCCGTCCCTGTCTTCCGATGCGAGGGTTAAGTGCAACTCCGGCAACAATCTTGAACACCACCGCGAAACATCCAACAGGAAGAAACTTTTTTACTGGAGGAAATGAGCAATTGGAAGTCCAAAAAATCACCCACGCTGTGTGATTGGACATGACCTGTTCTGTTGGTTATGTCTGAACGGGTGTCAAAGTCAGCACGGCCCTCCGCAACCCTGACGTGAACTACTTTCCGGTGCCGAAGAAAAGGGGTGGTCGCGTAAGCTCGCAAAGTAAACAAATACAATGTATGCACAATGTATGGGTGAGTTGGTCACCAGGTATCGAGTCGCCTGTTGAGCGGAACATGTACTGATTCATATTGCTCTCCGGAATAAAATTAACATCAGTTGAGCATTCTTCCACTGTCACTATTGGATCATGACATCGTAAGATGGGTGGGTGCCGTTTACAAATTTTCGGGGCAATGTTCATAATTTTGGAAGCTCAACTACAACGTTGATTAGAACCCTCCGAGGCTCTCCAAAAACCTTGATTTACACCCCCGCTGAGGCTCTCCAAAAAACCCCACCTTACTAGCTATATGGCTTACTAGCCATCTTAAAAACAGACATTCTGGTCATCGCCATGTATCACAGGGAAAATAAATCAACACGGTGGCGCCATTGAATGGAACAGATATTAATGCATATTATAGATATATGTAGATACTAGAACTAGGCAGCATGATTGGTAATGGATATCTTGGCAAAGATGGGTGGTCATTTGAAACTATACTTTTTACAAATTATTTTAACATTCTGTAGTATGTTTAACATTGCGATCGTAATTAATTAATTATACATTTATTTTAATTTATTAGAATTAGTCTATTGTTGTTATTGTAATAACCACAGTACAGCGCTCCAGAACAATGGTTTGGATGGTACTACGTAACAACTACATTATTATTTATACAAAACACTACACCATTATGGTAATAAAATAGTTGCAGTTAAGTCAGCAACAACCTTATTACAGTAAGTAACATTCCAACAAACAACTTTTGCCAATTGCATGATGGTGTTTGCTGTCACCCACTGTTCTGTCCCGATGTACAAAGATGCATGTTACATAAATACAATGTACTGAAGCTAATCCCAACTGTGTGGATTGCTATACGTCTTTAGTATTGAATAATATGTACAACTGTTAATATACACATTTTTATTATAAATGTAATTAACCAAGTCATTTACATTTTGAAACACAAAACCGTTGAGACAATATGTAGCATGTTTGTGCAAACTGGCACCAGTAAATCCAACACATTTCATAAAAACTCATCAGAATTAACCATCCCATCCATAACCATCAATACTATAAACTGATCAATATATCCAGCAACTTGATGAGTCGAACATTGTTGACTGAAACACAAACAACAAACATGGAAATGCACATCGAAATTAACATACAAAAACATGTATCAGTAGAATTTGTGATAAACCATACTGCAATCAGAAATCCTACTTTCATTACTAACAATCCCAAATCATGGCAACTACACTCGGTACACTGGAGAGCAATCACATTGTGTGTCTAAGAACAGTCATTGATGGCACTTTGAGAAAACTGTCAACCAGAGTGAATATGTATGCATGTGACATCAGGAGCAGGGTGTGTCATCAGGACACTGGCTGATGTCATGATTTCTTACTCAGACGTTTCATCTGCCACACGTTGAACTTGTTGTATGCTGTTTCGAGCATTGCCTCGAGGTGGCCAACCAGCTGAAACACAGAACAGACTCGTTGATTTTTAACAAGATTTCACAATAGACAGCAAAAAATAAATGACTAGTCTGTATAATTGTGGTTACAATGTAATGGTCTTATGATGTCTCATTCAACTAGTCAGCGTTTTTAAGAACATTATCGCCAAACTGATATTTATTTGCTGGCACTAAGGGTGGTCGTCCTCACTGGTTCTTTTACGTCCCAAATTGAGACGGGACCGACATTAACGTGATCTCCGAGTCATGAGGGATACACAGTCCCCAATGTTGAGAGCCAGGGTTTTACACCAAATATCATGCCCTCCCGGTCCAGGTTTTGAACTTGGAGCGCTGGCATGCCAGGCTGATGTGCTAACCACTATTCTAGCCGCGCTGCGTGTACAAGATCCACTGTAGACGGGTCAAAACGTTGCATATGTTTCAACTGCTCCAAAGTAAGTTTATTTCTTGCTGTCTAATGGAATATTGGAGCCATGAACAACATATTTCGTAAGATTTCACAAGATAGCCACCCAGAGAATATTCGTGCCCTGCCACAGCAAAGTGAGTAGTAAGTCGCAAAATTGTGAAATTGAGTTTTGTACCTTTTTGGATTCCACAGCTTTAAAATGTACCACAGTGGTTGAGTTGAAATATATTCAGTAACGTTTGATTTATTGCTAAAATTGAAGCAAACTGAACAAAAGCTGTTTTGAAAAACAAGCTCATTTTGACTTGTATTGTTTAATGTTTATTAATCTATGTGAAGCGCTATAGTGCAGCGGTAAGATCTCCGGACTCTCAACTGAGAGAACGCGGGTTCGAATCCTGTGCGGCGGTGTCAAACCTTGGCAAGTTCGGTTACTCTACATTGCTTCAGTTCACTCAGCTGTATGAATGAGTACCTGGCTATAGACAGTGTTGGATATCTGTGTACGAATAGTCTTCGCGCATTAATTGCAGTGTGGCTGAATGCTTCCCAAAGAAGTCGAGATGGTGTTCGATTGAACAGGTCTGCCAGGGAGTAAAGCGCTTTGAGCAGTCCTGAGGACTGGATACTGCGCTGTATAAGAACTTACCTTTACTTTACTTTTTTTATGTGTTATGTGGATTGTTTGTTGAGGAAATCTAAACTGGACACTGAAAGTTGAGATTATATGGTATGCATTTCTGCCAAAATGACAACATTGATGGAACATGACCGTGATGCGTATTTCTGCCGTGTCCAGAATACACCCATGTGACTTGGTACCTGGTTCACTGTGACGGGTCAGAGGGCAAGTGGACAAGGAAGCCTTTAGTTTATCAAGAGTTAACCTTTTTTTATTATGTGTATTTTTTATTTAACAATCACTCTGCTAGCACCTACACAATCAGCAGATAATCTGTTCCATTCATTTATAGCCCTATGCAAGAAATAACACCAGTATGATCCGACATTGGTCGTGTTGAATATTCTGCAACACTGCTGGAATCAGTGCATGTGGAGGTTAAGAGTATCCTCACATCTGTACCCAACTCAGCGACAACCCGTCCACCGCTACTGCCTATGGATCGGGGATTGGTGAGACAAAGAGAGGAAGACGAGTGTTCTGTTTGGTTGCAAAACAGATCCATCATTGGTTCTCCCCATAACAGAGTTATGGCTCGAAACACTGACGCATTCAGATACTGTTCTGTTGACTGAATTTCTCCTCTCCTTGACAGAGAATCTGCCAGATCATTCCTGATGATGGGAATATGTCTTGCACGAAGATCGATTTCTCTCTCCTGACACAATAGCAGATTTTGAGCAACTAGCCTTGTCAGAGAAATAGATTCCCCCCGTTTGTTGATGTATGCAACTGCAGTGGAATTGTATAGCTCTACCAGAACAGTGTGACGGTGTAACCTGGGAAGGCAAAACAGAAGGGCAGGGTTGACAGCTTTCAACTCTAGGAAGTTGATGTCCGAGAAATTCCGATGCTCACTGACCTGAAGTTGTCTCCCAAACTAGATGAGCGCCCCAACCTAGCTCTGATGCATCTGTCACAATGTGAATGTCCGCAATTCCATGGTTTAATCCGTGAACCCCTGAATACATTTTGTTCTGACATCCACCAGATCAGTTCTTTGAGTACAGGTTGGAGAAGAGGTACGAATCGATGATTTGTGCACTGACTGAAATCCCACTGGGTACGAAGTGCGAAATGAATTTCACGTGAATATAGTCGACAAAGAGGTACCACTTTCTCAGAGGAAGCCAACATACCTAGCAAGACCTGCCATAGATGGGCTGGAGCTCCCTGTTGACTGATAATGTGATCGGAAAACACCACTATCTTGAGATCTCTGTCTCTTGGCAGAGTACGATACTTGACCAGACCGAGCTGGTAGCCTAGAAAAAAAACTTCTGAACTGGTACCAGGGAAGATTTCTGCAGATTTATGAGCAGACCCAGACTGCGTCATAATGAGAGAACAGTCTGGGTGTGGAAATTGCATAAAACCTGAGACAGCGCTTGAATTAACCAGTCGTCGAGATACTGATGTAATTGAATGTCTAAATAACGATTTAGTCTCGATAGTCGATGACTGGACGCCAATTCCCACTGGTCTTCAGTACTAAAAATAGAAGGCTGTAAAATCCTGGTGAAGAATTGTCTGTCACCGGTTCTACTGCCCCTTTGAGAATCATATCTGCCACTAACTGAATTCTTTCTTCAGAGAAAGCAGCCGACCGAAGTCGGGAGGATTCATTGTAAGAGGAAGATCTAAAAATTTGAAACGGTAACCTTCTGCAAGAATGTGAACAACCCAGGGTTGACACCCAAGGTCTTGCAAGGCTTTGGCAAAGTGGAACAAATTGCTACCCACCTTTAGATCAGAGGGAGTAAGATTGTAAATTGGACAAGAATTTAGTTTTACACCATAATCGAGTGCACCTATTATTATGCCGGGCGTAGGCAGTTCCCTGTATACAGGGAAAGAGTGACGCGTGGCATCTGGGACGAGAACAGCTAGAGCGTCTCCTCCCTATACCTTTAGGTGGAGGAGGAAGACCACGGCCACGCCCTCGTGCAACTGAAATGTGAGGGGGTGTTTGAAGAACATTGAAAGATCTGTTTAGGAAAGGGATTAGGTCTGGTCCTGTATCAATTCTTTGTAACGTTCACTGCTGTAAGATGGTACGCGCCAACCTGGTATAATTTAATCTGACATTCTAGCAGAAAGCCAACCTGGTGTAATTGAATCTGACATTCTAGCAGAAAGCCAACCTGGTATAATTGAATCTGACATTCTAGCAGAAAGCCAACCTGGTGTTAATGAATCTGACATTCTAGCAGAAAGCCAACCTGGTGTAATTGAATCTGACATTCTAGCAGAAAGCCAACCTGGTATAATTGAATCTGACATTCTAGCAGAAAGCCAACCTGGTGTAAATGAATCTGACATTCTAGCAGAAAGCCAACCTGGTGTAATTGAATCTGACATTCTAGCAGAAAGCCAACCTGGTGTAAAGTGGCATCCCGGAAGGACTGGTGTAATTTGGCAGCAGATTGCAAATCGATGGCAATCCCATCTCCCCACATCTTGCCAAGGAAATTGATTTGCTGGGAGACAGAAAGCAACTTGTCTGACACCTCTGCCAGACCCCAATCCTCTGCAGATGAGACCACTAAATGGGTGGTGTCTAAGGTTGATGACTCCAAGGCCGAACGTAGAGGAGGAGGCAGAGGAGGTGCCGACTCTGGAGAATTTGGAGGTAGAGATGGTACCGCCGGTGTCACTGTCTCCACCTGTAAACGTGAAACCTTTGGAGGAGACGATGAAGAGTGATCAATATTTCTCCTCTCCGCAGGTCTTATTTGACCAATTTTTAAAATGCCAACTCTTTACTGTGACACACACACACACCAACAGAAACTAATAATATCGTAGTTGCGTGGCGAAGAAGCGACTGGCGCAACAAAATGAGTGGGTAATAATATAGTTGTGAGTGAACCGGAGAATTTGACCTGACAACATGTTGCAAAATTCCCAACTCTAACTAAACATACTTTAAAGTGTAGTCAGCACACCTAAAAAGGCGGCAGTAATCTACTACGTCATTCCAGACTAGGAACTACGTCAAACTAAAAGTTTAATGAAAATTTGTTTTGGTCTGAACAAATCAAAGTGAAACGGACAAACTAGGTACCGAGTTACGCCGTTCTGGACTATAAATAGCTGATGCTAAAATGCGTCCATATGCAGTAAGAACATAATCTTACTAATGACATAAAAATACCATTTTAAAACACTCCACAGAACCAAGGAAAATATATATTATTACGACAAGCAAAAAACATATGTCCCGGCGAACGATAGAGCGAAAACTGGAAACGAGGCAGCATCAGATGTATGATGGGAGAGAGTGCATTTTGGTACACCCAGTCAGCCGGGTGGTATTGTGTGATGAGGCTAGAAATCTTAATGAGTCAATTCATTGTTTCTGATGTTAATTACCTGGCATAATGGAATAAACTGTTTGAGTTTTTGACTATTACACGTACGCCGTGTGTTTGGAAGTAGAAGTAATTATTTGAATACACAATACCACTCAACCCAATATTGGGATTCCCTTGACTTGTTGGTTTTGTCTTTTATATGAGGCACGGGTATCTGCACAGTTCTCATGGATGGCATAGTTGTAAGCGGTGGAGTCAATTATTAGGAAAACGTGCAACCGATTCAGGTAACTGCCATACATTGCATAGGATATCTACCAAGGCTAGTGTAGCCAAACAGCCATCCCTGGCTTGTGAGGAGGATATCTACCAAGGCTAGTGCAGCCAAGCATCCATCTCTGGCTTGTGAGGAGGATATCTACCAAGGCTAGTGTAGCCAAGCATCCATCTCTGGCTTGTGAGGAGGATGGCTGCCAAGGCTAGTGTAGCCAAGAAGCCATCCCTGGAATATATGCTAGAATATGTGTGAACGTCAAATAACAGTCTGCAAGGAATTACTACCGTAGTATCTTCAGTAATACTAGCGATGCCTTGTAGATTATTTGTGAGGCTCATACACTGGATCCTCACATACACAGAACAGTTTGATTTTGGTAAAACTTTGATTACAATGGCACTATATCCAACCACCCTACTTCTTTTGCAATAGCCCTAAAAGACAAATCATTTTATAGATACGATACTTACATTGACGGTGTAATGGTAATTCTGAATTTTCTCTTTCACTGGCAGTAACTTGGCATATTGGAATCTCTCCAGGCTGTCTTTCATGCGAATCGCCTGTTACAGATTAAGTACATCGTAAGGCAGTGCTGACAAGTTGATTTTTACTGTTAGTTTGATCAGTAATTGAACTAGTATTTGCATGTTAAGCTAATCATAGATACTTTGTATCTTGGGCACCAAACTTTCGGGGGGTACTGGTAATTCTACCAAACAATTTTTTTAACTTAGAAAATCATAGAAGACATGCATTACGTCACAGATAACTGATCAACGTATTGTAATCTTTGTCAGACATAAGTACAAATACTTCTTGAAATTGCACCTGCGTGTGTGCATGCATGCGTGCAACATCCTCCAGTATATGACATCAACTTTATTGCTTCTCTGACTTAACATTGAAAACAATCACCCAGAGCAACTTTTTAAAATATTAACACAATTACCATTATACAAATTAACATCTTGTGTTGTTGGTTTCTCTCCGGCGATACTACCCATGATGCCATTCTACACAATGTCAGTCACCTTTTCTTCGAGAAACTTTGACGTTGTTGGGAAGCAAGACCAGAAGTGTCGCAGTAGTTCACACACTGCATTGTAGAGGTGCTTCAGTTCTTGCTGGATGTCTGGAGACACCATCTCTGAATAACAAACGTCTAACTACAATCAAGCTAGCGTATACGTTATGCTGTCCTCCTCCAGACACCAAACTTGCACAGGTTCATCTAGGACTGCTCGGATGAAAAGTAATGTCTCTATTTTTCAAAATAGCCTGTACTTAAAGGTGTTAGTTTCATACTGTATGTTAGATGGATGTAAATCAACTGCTTGTAATGATACGTCTTTTCTGCGAATGTTCCAAGGTCCACCGATCAGTTTTGACAGTTGTTAATGCAAAAAACTTTCAAAATTTACATCACAAGAAACGTCATTTACAGATACTTCGGGAAACCATCTTCTGCATCTCTATCAAGGGCTATCAAAATGAGAAGCATTTATTTACTTTATCCAAATGTTGACAAAACATTCAGGTAACTGATATGCTGCCTAAGACAACTGCTACTCAACTTACTTATATTGCCTAAATACCCATAAGTTGTTGGTGAAAATGCGCAAACCACTAACTGCACTTTTGTTTATATGGATATGTATGTTGAAAATATTAGGTGACAACTGGCAACAAGCATACAATCTATTTTACAGAAAAATATTCACTTATTTTCATTCATTATTATTTAATACATACTGTTCATTGTACAATTCATAATACTAAATTATCATTGGTCATCATGGTATACATTTCATTGACTTATACAAAAGCACGCGCGAATTTATAATTTTGATACCGTTAATATTACCTTGTACATCTATATGGTCTACGTCTTTGTACACACGTTATGACAGTAGACAATTTTAACATGCGCCAAAAAACTTACGGTGCAATTCCCGAGACATGCAGCCCTGCATCAGAGCACCCCCTGGTGAGAGTTCACCCAAAACACTTGCCGCGATGTTGTTAGGCAGAACCTGCAAGAGCAAACAGATTCATAAACAGAACGCTTCATTTAATCCGCCCAACTGAAAATATAATATTGATAATTTGATACTTCAGATTGTATTTTAGAACCTACCTTTTATAAACAATTTCTGAGAACTGCCTGAGGTCCATTTTAAAAACTCCTAATTAATATAAAATCGTTAATAAATTAAAGCCTGAAGAGGCATGAATTATTGCATATTTATTATAAATATTTCTATATTACACAAACATGATGATGTATACATTTGTACTGCCATTCAGAAGGTAACAATTGAAAGTGAACAGAACTTGTTTGTAGTGTATTACAGAGAATAGACAAATAGTTTGCCATGTTTGTGGTCATGTGACGGATTCTCTCCACCCGTGATTTTCTGCTGTTTTTGTCACAGAGAGATCGTGTGACTTCTCTGTCGCAAACAGAATGACAATTTCTCTCTCTGCTGAAAGGACAAATGGAACAGACCCATGAGCAAAAAGCATAGCTATCCCACAATGCACCTGTGTCAGCTGCGGTTGCCATGACAACATCTCCTGGACAACGGTCCTGGATGCACGAAGTACGTCGTCGTTGGTGTGGTATTGGGTTGAGGTCACCACTGTGGGGCCATGCAGGTAGCGGTCAAGTCGGGTCAGTCGCAGTGCTGGTGCACTGCCGCTGCCACTAGGGAGCGCCAAGTCGGTGTACTCCACTTTCTCCTGAAGTTTTGCCTGCAGCGGAACAATGTTTTTGGTTGAATGTTTCGAAAATGGGTTGTAATTTGTATTCATCATGATAATAGAGTAGTTGGACGTCAATACCAAAGCCTTCTCTCACAATCTATATAATTTATATAAAAATTGTTGTAATACAATTCAGTAATACACATGAGAGTATATATAGTATCTTAATGATAATTAAATGACTTCTCATTTTTGTATATAATGTTCTTAATACTAGAAAAATATGTTGAAGGTACACCTCAAGTTGATTGGAGAACAACCGAGTCTGTGAACATCCAGCTAACAATCACTACACCTGGCTGATTATGGATAACGGAACAAACAACCTTGCTGTAATGCATGCAAAACTGAGTTTTATTAAGACTAGAAATGATTTCTACACAATAGCCAGAATATACTAAACTGAACATTAAAAATAACACATAGAAGCAACTACACAGTTTTGTTTGTATCACAACCGAAAACATTAAACATAAATTCTGTACCTTTTTTGAAGGGGGTGGTTCACCCTTGCTCTCGGTGTCTCCTGTACCATTTACACCGTTTACCACACCGCCGGGAAGAGTGGCGCCATCTTTGGACACAGTGCTGTTCTCTAGAGCCGAGTCCAAGCCAGGTCTTTGTAATACTTTATCACATGCCTTCAACACCATGGTCGAGTGTTGGTTGAATCGCTTGATGAGGGAAGAGTTGCAAGGGTTTGACGATGCTGCCGACAGTTCCAGAGATAGGCCGTATCCCTGTGTGATAAAACACGACAGTAGGATGTAAGCTGTAGTCACACAATCAAGGTTGTGTCGATTACATAAGTACATCATTATTATGGATTTCCTTAGAGTTGGACCTTAAACTGAGACTTTTATATGTATGTAAAATATATTTTACTATTTGAACACTACATTATTATTATGTAACTAGTTCCAGATGTTATCTTACATCTGTAGTTTAACTTGTATTTAAAATTAACTGATCACAACTGCTTGCATGATAGCTGTTGGTGGTAAGGCTGACAAATTTTAGTGTACTGTGCAATGATAAATTCAAATTGTTTAGAAATAATCTGACTGTATAATTGTAAATGTTTCCATAGTATGGTGAACAGCAAAGTTGTAATTCATAAATAGATAACTGTCAACTTATGTCTTCATGTGGCTCATTAACACACTCTGGGGCAGATACAGTGATAGAATGCAATGTCATATCATTCACACTATAAAACGTGATTTATTAATGAGAATGGTCACATTTTGAATCTTTATCAACTGAAATATCACTATAATTAAAGTGTATATTTGCTTGTTTAGTTAATAAAAGCACATTGATGTGTACAACACAGGAGTCAGCATAATATAATAGAAGCATGGTTTATTATAAGATATCCAGCTATGTTGACCTTGCACTGACCTCTCCTTGGTCCACATCGTCCATCCTTGAGAGATCAAGCAATGGGTCAGAGACTGACTCCTCCTTCTCCTTCTGTAGTTCTGCAAGTAGACACATTCCAGCATTGACAGCCCGTTATTGACCAACAGACCCTACGCTGGGAGTAGGTAGAAATTTTGTTACATTTATTCTAACACTTAGTTAGGTCCCCACCCCTCAAAGGGAAGAAGAAGACTTAGTAAGGTCAAAAATTACGTCAAGGATGAGTAGTTTTTATAATAAGACAGTTAATTAAATATGACATTAAATTAAATATGACATTTCACAAGGTGTGGAACTAAAATCATCCACAAGATTATGTTGCTGATTAGATCAGTTAATTTGCAAAAGATGAAAACTTTATGTTACAGTACTTAGAATTTTAGCTGGATCCAGTAATAAATGTTGTAGTTTGTCTGCTGACTTCATCAACAATAAATAAAAAATGTGCACAAATGAATTAATTTGTAATAATGTAACTAATTAGTTTGCTTGTTGTATTGTAACTAATTAGTTTGCTTATTGTAACATAACTAATTAGGTTCAAGTGTCCGTAAATGAGCCTGAAACCAGACTAGAACTAGGAGAAATGTTTACCATGTTCGTCCAACACGGCGCACTCAGCAAACAGGTCCTTGCTGTTCACATTGATCCGGTCGCGGTGGAAGTAGTGGGACTGGAAGAAACTTGTCCAGAACTCCTGCTCGCTCAGTCGATCCGGCACATACTCGGCATGCTTCCGTTTCACTGTAGCAGGCAACAACACAACAGGGCTTGACATTAGTAGATGGCTTGCTGCACATTTTGTTATGTGGCTTATGTCACTGTAATTAGGTTAGACATTTTGTCCACTAAATTTAGGGACCATAACAATTTCACTCGTTGCCAGATACTTCCAGATGTTCATCCGCATCCACGCGTTCAAGCATTCATTCTTCCCCAGCACCATCAAACTTTGGAACAAACACACATAACACTTAGTGAGCAGACAAACTGTAGACTCATTTAGGAAGTTCCTCCCCTCCACGCCTGCATAAAGTAATTCACATATGCACACATAAATATACGGGCACTGATTATCGGGCCGACTAATCTGCTTATACTTCAAAAACATGGTAGAGACTAAACACTGGAACTAAATCACCACCACGCCACACACTATCTGCGATGCTCCACCCAAGCTCGACAACACTATGGCCATATACAGGTGGTTACAATTGACTGATTAGCTCACGTATGGAGAAGATGGTAAAAAGTATTGACAACTTTAATACTACATATCAATTTTGAGCTTGACCAACCCTTTTGTCTTGATGCACTTGTCAGTTTGGTTTGCAAAGACTTAGGTGCAAAAGAAGTTACCCTATCAGGGCTGCCTGCCTGACAACAATATCCCCCTATCACCTCCCACCCGCTCCCCAGTCCACAAGGTTGCCAATCAAACCTTTCTCTGAAGTAGATACAGTGACAAGCCCAGTCTGTTCATGGTCCCTGGGAATCCACGAAGTTACTAAGTTAATCATCAAAAGTAGATATACTTTATTTTAGTTGCACTTTAAAGGGATGCTTGTTTTGTAACGTCCAATAAGTTACATTCTGTCAATTACGAACTGTCGAAAGTGCATGCGTAGCCAGATATGTCCAAGTGTTTACGTCTGTAGAGCATCACCATGGGAAAGACAGCGCCAATGAACAGCCAATAATCATCCAACGAGCTTCTAAATTTACAATACACAACACGAAACATATTACTAATAGTCAATGACAATGTTAAATTATTGTATTCCAATAAAAATCCTTGAATAAAAATATGATAGTTATCTATTGCAATTACAACAATTATAATACTTATTTTATATTCTACTAAGTAAAAACATCTTATAATTAGATTCATAACTTTTAGAAAACCATAACTATTTAACGTAATTTAATCGTTCTACTTAATTTTATTTATTTATTTCATAATATCATTCTACACCTGTAAATTTTATTAATATCTAGACACGCATAATAACTGATATTTTTGCCGTTGTAATTGCTATAAGTTGACCGACAGATGCAGACATAATAATATGCCCATGTGCTAAGGCAGTCACCAGCAGGCTGCTGGCAGTGGAAGTTGTAACATTGTAGACATGCATAGCATTGGATGACGTCACCGTACCGACTTCTTAGAACTTGTAGTGGACTAAGCATTTGTTGATAAATTGTAACATGTGAACGATGACAGCTAGTTCTTCATGGCGTCAGGGGCCGCATTGTTTAGAGATTTAGCAATTCTTTAATGTGTATCATTTTTTGTAGTCGAATATTTTTATTACGGAAAATTCGTAATGGTAGGCAGCCCGGCCTTATTAACGTAATTTTTTTGTTTAGCAACTCTTCATCAAACAACAGACATTGCAAATCTCAATGGCCATTATACATTCAAAAGCTACACATTGAAATATCCAATGTTTATAATGTTAATGATTTAATTATACAAATTAAATGCTCTATTATTTTATTGCATTTAATATTTTACATAATTTTTTTGAATATATACTCACGAATACAATAGTCTCCATAATTGCTAAACAGAACAGGCTTGTTATAGTAATGAAATATATAGCCACCAACCGGCAGGGTACGTGCGGAATATGGACTCGATGATATCAGCCGTGAGGTTGTACCTCAGTCCATTGCAGCCGTCAGCTTGTGGCTTGATGTCGGCCTGAAATATGAACATTCCCACTACACGGCAGGTTGGTGTTTGGATGACACATGTTTATGTACATACGACCGTATCAGTAAACATTTTGCAATATAATTACAATTGGATTACGTATGTAAGAATGTATGTGTTTGTGTGAGTGTATGTGTTAGTTAGCGTATGCGTAAGAATGTGTGTGTGTTAGTTAGCATATATGTAAGAATGTGAGTGTATGTTAGTTAGCGTACATGTAAGAAGGTGTGTGTGTGTGTGTGTGTGTGTGTGTGTGTGTGTGTGTGTGTGTGTGTGTGTGTGTGTGTGTGTGTGTGTGTGTGTGTTAGCGTATATGTAAGAAGGTATGTGTGTGTCTGTGTGTGTGTGTGTAGGTGGGTATTTTAATGGTTTCCTCCTAGACATTTTTGTTAGTAGTTTAAATTAAAACAGCAACAATAACAATATTTTACATAGTCGCTGTTTTGGGAGTTTCCCAAAATACTAGTGCTGTGTGCCTGGAAAAATTTAGCAGGGAAACACTTTCTGCAGATTTATTTTGTGATTTGCTATACTAAAACCTCATAAGAATTCATCAGATGTAATCACAGATATCGCTACTCACCAAAAATGCAGCCGACACGCCCACTTCTTGTTTGGAGCCCTGGCCACCAGCAACAATTTGTTTCTGTAGAGAACAAACACAATGACACATTATAAGTATTTGTAACCACTTAACTTCTCTAAAGTGCAACAACTTTTTTATAATCACTCAGTAGAAAATATAATAATGTCTTAATTTCCTAACCCTACCATTTTGAGCCATGTTTACTAATTACTTATATGTGACAGAAGTTTTCTTGCTATGCTTAAGCGGTAATTAAACGGGTTAGTGATTGGATCAGTTTTAATTTTAGTTTGAAAAGTTGGAATTCCAAATAAATTCTGCCTCAGAACACTCAGCTTGAAAATGGTTTACTAGCTGTAGTATAACAGTAATTTATTTCAAAATTGTATTGTCAGCATATGCTGTTTGATTAAACAGACCTTAATTCATAATATAAAGTCCCTACAGGTGACATAAATTCTCAACAAACAGCATCAGCTGGAAACATTTTGTTGTAAATATAATAACAAGAATTCTGAGCAGACCGTCATGACTGACGAAATGAAGACGCACCCCATCATTTCTGCTGGCCCAGAATTCCTCTGCTGTGATCACTCCGCTGACCACCAGGTCTTTGTATAACTGGAATAACTCCGGATCTTGCTGTAGGATCCTGAAAACACCAACAAAATGCTTCAGGTTCCTGAATTCAAAATAAAAAGACCACGTCTCTGGATACATATGTAAGAAATGCAATTTAAATATCAAAAATACATACTCAATTCAGGACTACAATTCAATGACTACAATTCTTACGCTACTCAGAAGGATTCATTTAATCCCATATCCAGCAGAAATTGTCATGTTAGTACACCTAGTGTTTCGCACAAGAAATCATTATTCTAATTATAGATTAAAAACAAAAAAGCAATCAAAGAACTAATGAATGCCAAAACCACATATACAACACACTGTCATTAGTAAAACAATTTTATCAAACCGAAAAAATGTCATTAGTATTCAGATCAACTTATGAGTGTTTCCCTTAGTTTAAGACACTGTTGATAGTATAATACTCGCCTGTTTTTCTGTTCGAGTTCGCTGCTCACTTTGCGGCGGAACTTTGGCAGTAGATGCTGCAGGAGTTCCTTGACGGCCTCGCGATCGGCATACTGCGCCTCTCGCCCCTTGGGGTTGCAGAAGTGGAACGTGTTGGCGCCCCCGTCCTGCAGCACCACCTGCAGCTGCACCTTCTCTTTGCTGTCGGGCGAGATCTTCTGGGCTGCATGGGGGTGGACGCAGGTCAATGAATGGAAATACAGTGTACTCCGGATAAGGCAAACCTCTAGGGAACCATAACAATAATTCTAGTTATTAGAAGTTCCACTTATCCTGACCTATATTTTAGTGCCTTATAAGTCTGGGATCGAGGACAAAGTTCAATTTAAGTGAAACTCAACTGATAAGAGTTCATGTTATCATGAGTGCACTGTAATACAGCAGTCAGAATTAGGGTCACCCTAGGATAGTCCTAAATTTTATTATTTTTGCAACATTGACTAAAAAGGATATTAGTACCGCAAATATCATCACCTCACTATTCAGGTCACTTTGGCAGTCCTGATGGTGACCTTAATAGTGAGGTTCCCCTGTACTATAGCGCAAGGGCTATTCAAACTTTTGCAGATTACCTGCTCTAATAATCAAAATCAATCTTTTGTGGGCACTGTTTATTAAACTGACTGTGCATATTAATAATAAAAAATAACTACAAATACACTAACGTTACAAACATTAAAATAAAAAACAATAAACCTAATTCATGAAGGGCTAAACTGAAGAAAGAAAGACTTATAACTACTGACAAGGCTAGTTCACTTCAGGAGGTCGAAGTACTCACATTTGATGTCTGCATAGCTGTAGCTGATGGTGAACGTGTTCTTGTTCTGTTGCATCCATGCCACACGTTCCCCCATCATGTACATCACCCCTTCACACTTCTTGTTGCGCACATGTTTAACGATTAACAACACCTCTTCCGACGACCTCGACATGTTCCAAGCACTCTCACCCGGTCAGCTGAAAATAAAATGTTTTCTTTCAGGATTTTCAGTTTTGTTCTGTTTTCGAACATTGTAAAAACAAAAAAAGTAAGTTCTTATATAGGGCAGTATCCAGTCCTTAGGACTGCTCAAAGCGCTTTACACGTTACTCCCTGGTAGACCTGTTCAATCGAACACCATCTTGACTTCTGTGGGAAGCATTCAGCCAGGCTGCAATTAATGTGCGACTTAAGGCTATTCGTACACAAATTTCCACCACTGTCCATAGCCAGGGACTAATTCATACAGCTGAGTGAACTGGAGCAATGTAGAGTCAACAAACTTGACCAAGGTTCAACACCGCAGCACAGGATTCAAACCCGGGTTCTCAAACCACCACCCACCCCCATCAATACATGGTGTGGACAAACCACCACCCACCCCCATCAATACATGGTGTGGACAAACCACCACCCACCCCCATCAATACATGGTGTGGACAAACCACCACCCACCCCCATCAATACATGGTGTGGACAAACCACCACCCACCCCCATCAATACATGGTGTGGACAAACCACCACCCACCCCCATCAATACATGGTGTGGACAAACCACCACCCACCCCCATCAATACATGGTATGGACAAACCACCACCCACCCCCATCAATACATGGTGTGGACAAACCACCACCCACCCCCATCAATATATGGTGTGGACAAACCACCACCCACCCCCATCAATATATGGTGTGGACAAACCACCACCCACCCCCATCAATATATGGTGTGGACAAACCACCACCCACCCCCATCAATATATGGTGTGGACAAACCACCACCCACCCCCATCAATATATGGTGTGGACAAACCACCACCCACCCCCATCAATATATGGTGTGGACAAACCACCACCCACCCCCATCAATATATGGTGTGGACAAACCACCACCCACCCCCATCAATATATGGTGTGGACAAACCACCACCCACCCCCATCAATATATGGTGTGGACAAACCACCACCCACCCCCATCAATATATGGTGTGGACAAACCACCACCCACCCCCATCAATATATGGTGTGGACAAACCACCACCCACCCCCATCAATATATGGTGTGGACAAACCACCACCCACCCCCATCAATATATGGTGTGGACAAACCACCACCCACCCCCATCAATATATGGTGTGGACAAACCACTATCCACTGCCATCAATACATGATGTGGACAAATCACCACCCACCCCCATCAATACATGATGTGGACAAACCACCACCCACCCCATCAATATATGGTGTGGACTAACAATTTTGAGTATTCCCAAAACACAGCCAATAGCTGCCGGATTCAACGGACGCCACCCAAAATGCTGAAATAGCATCAGTGCATGTTAATACATATTCCACATGATAGGTGGCACCAGTATGTCGGTGACGACTAGAATAACAATGACCAATGTTGAAGTTAGTGACAGAGACAAAGCATGTAGCAGTTGTATTTCTGAATGCTACTACATCATCTCTGATGAATTAGTAGTATTAGAACGTTAATATGATGTATACATTTCTGATGATGAATTAGTAATACACACTGTACTGAAATGTTAATATGATGTATACAGGGTATGTTTGCTCAGCACGGTTATTGTGCCAGCACTCGAGTTCAAACCACACACTGGTATACTTGGTGTAAAATCTGGCTCTGAACATGATTAAGGACTGTGTACCCCTTGGGTCTCAGAGATGACGTTAATGTTGGTCCCGTCTAAATTTGGGACGTAAAAGAATGACTCGGAACGACGTGCACCCTGGCAGTGCTGTGCCATCATAGAAAGGTCGGTTTGGCAATAATGTTCTGAAAAAGGCTGACTAACTGAACGAGACCTAACAAGGCCACAATATGCAGACTAGTCAGTTAATAGAACCTAGTCGACTGCTGGAAACAAAGTCTATGAGATATGCCAGAGGAAGTGTAAGAGCCCACACAACACTAAATGGGTGCACATGTGTAGGCCTAACAAGACAACTGTCAGTGCCATGGAAAGAGAGAGAGTGTGTGTCTAAGACTTAGATTAGAGAAGTCCGACCGATCTGCCTTCCCCTCTGCTAACATGGGAGACAGGGGCTCCAGTATAGTGGCTGTGATTTATTATTATGTAAGCTACCTGCTTGTTTATTAATATATATCTGTTGTAATAATGCCAATAGGTCTATCTGCAATTAAAATTGATTTTTTAGGCAGTGTTTATGAGCGCTAATAATGTTTTCCCCTTCGATGACAAATTGTTTCTGGCAAATTTTGCTTACCGCAGCAATCCACCATTTTGAATCATGCTAATAGGCCCCGACTATCTCATCGATTTGCGAGATTGTTATAATGAGATATTCCACCTTGATATGTTGGAGACGAAGAAGATTAATGAAGTAAAATTTAGCTGTAATTGTCATGGTAATCCATTGACAAAAAGTTATATTAATCTGGCATTTAAACTGGCTTACATTTGAGTATGTTCACGCGATCATTTGTGGTCGTTTTAACGTATTTGGATAGTTGATTAATGTTTATTGCATATGCCGAATGGGTAAACAAATATATCTGTGATAACTTGATTCTAGTTTTGAAGTACTGACCGGTTGCACAAAAGTGCACAAGGTCCGTGTTCGGTAACCCTGTCTGAAATTTGACGCCTTCTGGTCTTCTCCCCCAATCATGTGCACCGATTTGCATATGCGCTGTGCATTGTACGATTGGTATTTTGCAATTGTTTTCACACTTTGATGATATTTAGTAATACTTTATAATGTTTTTATGATTAGGGTTTAATTTGCTGGTTGCATAAAGTGTAAGACGGTTTAAAATTAAGAGACATTCTGATATGTACTTTTTGATGATTTACATGCAAAATGAGTTAAATATTGTATTATTTCCATGTATTAGGAAATATGCCAAAAAGTTCTCAGAAATGTTACTAAAATTCAAACTTCTTTGTTAATATTTCACCTAGAAACATGAAACAAATACCATGTTATTTCGTATAGTTACTGCTTTCAGGGGAAAATATTTTTTTTAAATTCTGTTAAAAAGAAAAAATTAGTCTGACCTGCCTACTTAAATTGCCAATTGTTATACTGCCTATTATATTGCATACGGTGTGGCCGTGTAGGCAATAATTGTGGGTCCAATCATGTTTTGCCATTTTTACTAAAAACCTGATCTAATTCTTCTGTAAGATGTTTGTGTGCCAAATTAAATCTCTAACACATATTCCTATCCTCCACACAGGTCATGGGAATGAAGAGGTAAAATATAAAATGGGGGGTACTGTTCTAAGTACTACTGTAAAAGAAAAGGACTTAGGGTTAACCATTAGTGCTGATATGAAGGTTTCAGAGCAGTGCGGAATTGCAGCGTCAAAGGGAAATCAAATCCTTGGATTAATTAGGCGAAATATAGCGTATAAGAAAAAAGAATTAATAGTACCGCTGTACAAAACAATAGTGAGGACTCATTTAGAATATTGTATACAAGCATGGAGGCCATATCGCAAGAAGGACATAGATATGCTAGAAAGAATACAGAGGAGAGCGACTAAAATGATACCAAATCTGAGGGATCTTAGTTACGAAATACGCCTAAAAGAATGTGGTTTAACAACACTAGAGACCAGAAGATTGAGAGGAGATCACATAGAAGTGTTTAAAATATTGAATGGTTATGAAAATATTGATAGAAACATTTTTTTCTCAGTTAAGAAAGATAGAAGGACCAGAGGACATGAAGCTACATTAGTAAAGGAGCAGTGTAGATTAGATATAAGAAAGTTCTCATTCTCACAAAGGACTGTAAATGAATGGAACAGATTATCTCCTGATTGTGTTGGTGCTAGTAGCGTGAATATGTTTAAAAATAAAATCGACACACACCTTAAAAAGGCAGGATACATGTAGATAAAAAGTATTGGACTCTCGATAAGCCAAAAGGCTTCCTTGTCCACCTGCCATCCAGAGTAATTTTCTGGATGGCAATTTTGTTAAATCTGTTAAATCCTTCCAATTTCTGCAAACAAACTGTTAAAGGTTGTTTTGAGTGAAGTGGCAAAATCAAATTCTACCTCCTCGCAACCCCCAAAGAGCGGCAGAATAATCAGCAAGTTCATTGTGGCCGCCAAAAGGATGATGATGATGATGATGAAGTACTTACGAAAATATACAGGCAAAATCTAAATCTCGTCGAAGATGTCTGCGTCAAAAATCATGGGTCCTATATCTACGCTGTGTAAATTGTTTGCATGTCACGTAAATCAGTGCGAGACCATGCAGTGTATTAAAATAGGCCAAGAGCAATAGAACACAACTTCACAAGATTTCAGTGCCACGAATTTTGACCTGGCCCAAATGGGATATCCCCCAAATGTTCCGGTCGTGAGTATACTAATATTACCGGCTGTCTTATTTATAACTATCGCATCTATTGAAATAACTAGTATCGAGCGTAGTACGTGTGCACATTTTGTTGTGTTTTATTTAACTTAGCTATTCACCGTCCGGCCTGGGTACTCGCTCAACCCCTCCCTCAGTCAGTGACAGTGAGCGAGTGTAACCGGCAACAACGTCCCTACCCCAGCCCCACATCAGCCTAGGGCAAGATATACTGACAGCTAAACTGTCTAACAACTAAAACTGGGCAATTACACATTTTAAAGTAGCCATATTTATACAGTATATTTGCTTATGCCAACTGAACAACTTACACCGGTGTGCAAGGTGAACGAAGGTTTTGATAAAAATCTGCACTAGAAAACAAAGACGTTTCCTTCTTTCGGAATCACCGCATCGCCATCACGACGATTCGCGTTATCACCGAGTCGCAATGGTGTCTGGGATACTTTTTTGCGACATCGAGTAATATAATCGTATTGTTTGGTGAAACGAAAACACATACCGTTCACCATTAAATGCTATCATCTATATAAAACCGCGATGGATGAAACAAGATTAATTTTATATAACAAGCACAAATCACGACAACATATTTTCGTTTTACGGTAGTCGCTTTTGAAACTATGGCAACGAATGTAACATCCGGGATAACAATTTTGGTAAATTTGTTATGGCGATAAAGTAGAATAGTCTAATTCAGTTTTGTTATTGGTGGTTAGCTTGTTTTTCTAATTTAACATGGATATAGAAGGTAAGCTACATCCGTTCTTTCACATAGCATGCAGCTTATTCGTCTTATAATTTGCGATTTTCCCTTAATACTTTGATTAAAAAAATTGCTAAATTGTCATGGATTCATTTCATGCAAATTAATTTATGACAGTAAAATTCGTCTTCATTGCAAGACCACTCACATTTATTGTAGAAATTATAAATATATGAGGCTGTCGATAAAGTACTTGTTCAACAACAAATCCACAAGACAAGTACAAGCATATTTGCCACACATTATGATTCACTGAAACATAAAAGCTATATAGCCTACTGCATGTGATGGAACTGTCAGCAGAGATCAACGTGTGTAAGACAAGATGTGATGTAGTCATATGCTATATTCATTATTGTGTGTAATGGCCTTCGGGTTTTTGCCAGTTAATATCTAGACATAGATATTTTCATAAATTAAGCTATCTGACAGAGAACTGATAGCAAACTGAATTTATTCTTCAACACCCGCCCCATGCAGTAGCGCTCCTGTCCACTAAAGGCCAAGGGGAGAATTAGACACAGTTGTACAGACATGTTCTCAGCCAGATATTTGTTATATATTACTGTTATTAATATTATTGTTATTATGGCATATAATACATAAATACAAGCTTCAAAATAACCACTATCGAATTAGCTTTGCCCATATAATTATACATGTATGTGGAAATTAATACATTGGGGAAAGAAACAACAACAACAAGCCAAGATCCTCTTCCACTCCTCCTCTTCTTTGTCTTCCCCATCTCTTCCTCATCCTCTTTCCTTCATTCTTCTCATTCTATTCATTCTCCTTCATATTCTCCTCATTCTCTTTTCCATCTTCCCCTCCTTTTCGTCTACATCCTCTTCTACTCCTTATCATCCTCTTTAGCCCATTCTGCTCATCCTCATTTTTCTTCCTTCTCTTCCTCTCATGCTTCTCTGTCTCCTGCTTGCTTCTTTACCCTCTTCATCCTCTTCACATTGAACATTCCATAATATCTTAAATTATGACAGTCTGCTCACACATTAATTGTCTGTGGATGAAAGGTCACATATTAAAGATAGGAACAGACACACACAGACACACACAGACACACACACACACACACACACACACACACACACACACACACACACACACACACACACACACACACACACACACACACACACACACACACACACACACACACAGACAGACAGACAAACACACACCAGGGGCAGATCCAAAGAGGATAGTCTAGGAGGCCCAAACCTACAATTGCACCCACCAAAAACCGTGGTGGGCAAACCTGATTTATATAGGGTGGGCAGTCGTTGGATCCTGACATTGGAAAACAGTGTGTGTGTATGTAGCGATGAAGAAAAATTTGCAGGAATGTTGAGGTGGTGAGGACCCGAGTAATTGTTCTTATGTTGCTTATAGGAATGTACAGACTTTTTGGACTGGGCGGTCTAGGTCAGTGTGTCTAAGTGACCAGCTAATGGTCAACTAGTTAAGTTGCATCTCCCTTAATTAAGGCATGTTTTCTTGTTGCCTGCTATTCTTCGATAGGCTGGTTTTCACATCTTCAATTCAGGTGAAAATTATGTGAATACTGAATCTTGATGAAAATATGACTATTCATCATTCGTAAGAATAACTATAATAATATTATTTCAGGATTTATTTGGGTAATATTATTAGGATGACCAATGTCAATGTGCATGTTGAACCTAAAAAAAGCCTTTGACACTGTTGACCACAACATACTGCTAAGTAAATTGCAATGCTACGGAATCAGGGGTCTGGCTCTGGCCTGGATAAAAAGCTACTTAACCAACCGTAGACAATATGTATGCTATAACAACAGTAATTCAGAACAAAAGGAAATCAAGTGTGGAGTCCCGCAAGGTTCAATCTTTGGCCCGTTATTATTTATTCTGTACATAAATGACATGTGTGAAGTCTCAAAATTGCTTGACATTATTTTGTTTGCTGATGATACAAACATTTTTTATTCCGCTAGTAACACAGATGAAATAAGCACTGTTATTAACAACGAACTAAAAAAACTAGACCTGTGGTTTCGAGCGAACAAATTATCACTTAATGTGAACAAAACACATTTTATAATGTTCAACAATAAAAAGCAACCTAGAACAGGTGTGAATATAGTTTTGAATGGGAAAAACATTGAGCAGGTATCATATACTAAATTCCTTGGAGTAACCATTGACGAAAACGTAACATGGAGAGAACACATAAAAATGGTTGAATCAAAAGTATAAAAAAACATAGCAGTTTTGTATAAAACTAGGCATGTTCTTGATTGTCAAGCGTTACACACATTATATAATTCACTTGTTGAACCACATATGTCATATTGCTGTGAGATCTGGGGAAATACTTATCAATCTAGACTTAGAAAACTATTTATGTTACAGAAAAAAGCTATACGGATTATTTATAATCTTAATTATCATGATCATACATCTGTATTTTTCCATCTCTCAAACATGCTTAAATTTCATGATTTAGTTAAATACAAGACTATGATCATACTTTATAAAGCAAACAACCATTCTTTAAATGGTCGTGTTCAAGCATTATTTGAACCAACCGCAGCTATCCACATACATGATACAAGACAAAGCAAACTGTTCTATGTTAAAAAGACAAACACCACCCTCCGACTGCTGTCAATCACCGTCAAGGGTATAAAAACGTGGAACAATTTACCAAATAAATTGACTCAGCTTCCAAGTTTAACACAATTTAAAAAAGCAATCAAGTTGTCATTACTTTCTACATATTTGTGAATTGTTAATTGAAGGTGACGTTTTGTTAAACCCATGAAATAGTAACACAAGCACTATAGTAAACAGTCTATAAAATTATATGAGTTGTGAATATTATTTTGTGATTTATTTATAATTCCTGTTGTATTTATTCAATTTTCATAGTTCGAGTAGGCCATAGCAACACATAAGTCTATGACTTCAGCTATGTCCTTTCAGCAGCAGCAGCAGCAAACCATACTGTGCATGTATTATGTTGTTGTTGTTGTTGTTGTTGTTGTTGAATAAACGTTCATTCATCATAAATTGGTCTCAAAATATGTTTTGTTCTGGTAAATTGATGTACCTTTTAAGATTTGTGATACCTTTCACATAGTATTTTCCAAAAAATTGAATTTTAATTTCTCGGCCAAATGCTTTTTCAATGAGAATAAAAGTACTAAATTATCTCATGTATCGATAGCATTATGTAGTATTGTAAATCAAAAATAGTTGCTAAAAACTACAAATGTTTTTGAGCTTTCCTTAGAACTTTTGTAGCCAAGATCCACATCCTCTGTTTGTAGGAAATTGCTCTAGTGAAAGAAAATCTAAAATTATTTAAACTATATACTGTGCTAGTGAGTCAGTTGGTGTCTTCTAAGAGGATTGACTATATTTATTATTTTTTTACATATTACTAGATCAAAATTAATTTAAATGTTTAAGTAGTTTTTCTACATAATTAAGTTGTTCTTGTGTTTTACCTTCTGCAGTTACTAAACCATACCTAATGTGTGTAGTCTAACCAGAAGATATGTGTGTGTGTGTGTGTGTGTCTGTATGTATGTGTGTGCATTTGTGTGTGTGTGTGTGTGTGTGTGTGTGTGTGTGTGTGTGTGTGTGTGTGTGTGTGTGTGTGTGTGTGTGTGTGTGTGTGTGTGTGTGTGTGTGTGTGTGTGTGTGTGTGTGTGTGTGTGTGTGTGTGTGTGTGTGTGTGTGTGTGTGTGTGTGTGTGTGTGTGTGTCTGGTATGTGCAATGCATGTGTAGCCCTACTTGCTTACATGGTTGTAAGAAATTTATTATTATAACAGCATTGAGGTAAGCATTATATAACCAGTAGTTTGTGTTACAAAATCCAATTTGTTTACCAACAGAAAACAACAATAATGTATCATTTGGGACGACTCTGGACCGGGAGATCTATCCAATGCACGTCCCGCCTTCGAAGCTTGGCAGAGGACTGTGCCCAATCCGAGGCACACCCAATGTTGGTCCATCCACTTACAACAATGAAGAGGTGAGACTCCCAGATTCAACCATTGTTTAACTCTTCTTATTGTTTACTACCCCGGAATTTACAAAAGATTTTACACAGAGATCAACAAAACCATTATTCAAAAATTGTAAATGTGATAATGTTTCACAAAAATGCGTCAATAAACAAATTATAATTTTGTTCATTTAAAAAATGTTTTTAGTACATAAAAGCCCATTAGGTAGTCATAGTGGCAAATGTAGCAAACATACAGTGAATGTTTACCTCTAGGCATTCATGAAAAGCAGTGTTTTATGCATTGCTAACGGGGATGCTCGATATAGATTTATGTGACTTGGAACAATTGTTGAAGACATCCAGAGATTTGCAAACAGTTGTTCATAATATTCTGTTGAATGAAGATTCATGCATTCTTATGGCTGGTCTTGGTGCAAAAGTCAACATCAGGAAACTGACATACTACTTTTTTTAACTTTAATGTCTCTTTTTATGGTAAAATAACTGCAGATAGTTAAGAACAACATTTCAGTTAACTATCATAAGTAAAATATATATAAAAAACTGTTCTATCAACCTATAAGCTAACTAGAATACTATAGACCACATGAGGGCAGAAGGTGGTAGTATTACATAATTTAAAATGCATTTTATGACTTAATATTATTTTTACAAATCATATCAACTTCATACACTGGGTGTGAATGTGCTTTACCATTGTATTGGCATATTGGCCCCTTCAATGGCTTTCTTTGACATTTTTGTGTACTCTGCATTATGCCTATTTTGTCACTGCATGTTAGCCAGGCTGAATTCAAACATATAATCTTACATACCATCAGATGACAATGCTTGCATGACAAGTTACACAAATGTTTTAGCTGCCTTTGATGAAGCTTATAATTGTTTCAGTTTACCAATCTTGAGTACAACATCAGGCATTTCCTGACAAGTACCAGGGGCTACACGATGAATGCACGCACTGCAAAGAGATTTGCTGGTAAAAAACGTGGGGTAAGTGTTTAATAATGCATGGGTATTCTAAATCAGTGAGCTCTCTAGATAATACAACCAATGATAACAGTTATAAAGCATACATCAACAGTGAAGTCATCTCAAATATTCACAGAATTTTTGTTGATATACATTAGTGACCTTAAATAATAGAGTACTTCTGCAAACATTCTGTAGTTACTATAACACATATTCAAAGTTGCAGCAAACACACTGCATACACACACACACTGTCACACACACACACACACACACACACGCACGCATGCATACACGACACACACACCTACCCGCATGCACACACGTACGCACACACACACACAAGACGCACACAAGACGCACACAAGACGCACACAAGACGCACACAAGACGCACACAAGACGCACACAAGACGCACACAAGACGCACACAACACGCACACAACACGCACACAACACGCGCACACACCACACACACGCGCACACACAACACACACACAATAGGGACAAGAATATATCACACAGACAAACAAAAGCAAAGGATCAAGTTGATGGCAATATGTTCTGATTCAGAAAGCGCCAGCTCCCAACACATATCAAGTGGACTGTACGAAACCCAGGACCTTTGAAGCCAGCTACAAACCATTCTCCCAAGCTTCAGAACGTTTCCCATTGTACAAGCGTGACATTACTGAGATTACTCCAGGGTGAGAATTAGAAATAAGTATTCTGATACATTATTTACATACATTCTACTAACCAGATATGTATTACTGTTTATTTTGTACTAAATGTTGAACCTTTAGCCATAATGTTTAGTTACAAAAGTTTATGTGAATTATTCTTTTGTTTACTGGTTATGAACTAGTAGTTGTTGAGAAGTCAATGAATAGGCACCACAAGTGGAACATACTAGATCAACTTTGACTGTTTGTATAGCTTGTAAGAAGTTTGATTGGTTTGAAGTTGAGATTTTATTAATCACTAATACTCGGACGTTTCTGCACAGAGCACATCTTATCAGGCATCACGTGGTACAAGACAGGGTATTACGCTGGCAAATATCGTCATGTCAATACTTATGCTATTGCAGTTCAGGCACTTATGATCACGAGCTTGACCAGAATCGCCATATAAAATGGCAGGAGGCATTCGGATCCACCCCAATCAACCTTCCTGAGGTCAAAGTGCACAGCACAATTCACAAGAACACAGAAAAGGTAACTACGCCCACATGTAGACGAGTCGAATATTTGTATGTTGTGCAGTTGAGAATGAGTTGCGTATTGTATTCATTTAAACAGATACATAACTTTCTTCTTCTTCTGGCTTGTGGATCCAATCTTCTGCAATGTTCTCCACTCTTTACTGGTCATCCCTGATCACTCGTAGCATTATGAAAGATATTGCTCATGGCCTGAAGATTCAATTTGAATAGCAAGAACTAAACATACATTGGAGCTGTATTTGAAACTTGCAACATTTTGACCCATCTACAGTGGACCTTGATCACGCACCGATGTCATGTGATGTGGCTTAGATTTTGTCGGAATGATCTGGTTGTAGATGGCGGGCAGGTGGTATCCCTGTTCATTGTAGGGCTCTCTGTTTGATGCAGATGGCCTCCTTTACTTTTCTCTTGTGCCAGTTCTGTTCTCGGGCCAAGACTTTGGTGTTGTCCTTGGATACTGAGTGTCCTGTGACCAGACAATGGTCTCCTACTCCTGTAGGCTTATCCGCCATCTACAACCAGATCATTCCACCAAAATCTGAGCCACGTCACATGACATCCATGCATATTCAGGATCCACTGTAGATGGATCAAAACATTGCAAGTTTCAAATATAACTCCAATGTAAGTTTAATTCTTGCTATTCACTCATAGCGTTGTTTCTTCATCTTAATCTTCATGTTTCCTGTCCAATATTTCTGCATGTGCTCATATCTTTTCATGTCCTGCCCATCTCAGTCTGATCCTGACTACTTTCATTTTCAGTTGTTTCTTCATTCTGATCACGTTCCTTGTTCCCTCCATCTTCCTTCTGTAATATTGCGTCACTTTCCATATTCTTTGCGTCCCCTTGTCTTACCTTCGTGTAGCTTCGCCTACATTCCAAATCCATATATACAAGCTGGGATCAGACAGGCTTCCAACACTCTCTTTTGTTATTTCTTTAAATTTCTGTCCGTGCCATTTAACTTTTATGTGCTACTAAACTTACGGTGAACATTACTTTTCACAATATAATAACAGTCCATTCCATTCTTAGTGTTAGCTGATTATTTCCCATAAGGTGACTTTTGATGCTGTTTTTGCTAAGGTCAGATTTAGTTCACATCTGTATTTATTTTATCGTGATTACATTTTACGCTCTGTAAAATAAATAAAAATCTTTTACAGCAGTCTCGGTTCATTTTAGTGCTTGTTTTCCTCTTTCCATACTTTTTGTAGTGTACACAGGGTTTTTAGTGCAGTGACTACTATTATTACATAGTACTGTGCTAATTATGTGACTAGTTGGTTCCTACACCGTTGGTGATATATTGTATATGTTCAAATAATACGCTATGGAATGACTATTTATTTATTGTTGTGTCTATTGTATACATAACGTATTGCGATGTACCGAGTTGAGCTTTTCACAAAGCTCTTATACAAACTTACCTATGTCTCCTGTCTTCAGCAAATGAGCCACATTTCCTAGTCTTAATTCTAGAGTAGGTGTTGGTGTTCCACACAAACAATAATTTACAACCGTCTCTGCACATTTTAGTGCTGTAGAATCACAAGTAAGTCGACTGTTACTGTCGGTCTCTGGATTAAGGAGTCTGTTGGATATGTTTCAGCTGATGAGTACAAAGGAAGAAAAGAAGTACAAAAGGAAGCTGGCGTATCTCAAGTTATACTACTGATCACATGACCAGCATTTCTGTGTTATAATGCATAATCTTCAGGATTTTAGATGTGCATACTTGTTGTTATATTTACCACCCAGTGCAGTCACAGCAGTGCACGTAAAATCACTGTGTTAATTACTACACAGTTTAACTGGTACTTCAGTGCAATCATTTATTTCAGGGTATCCATCCAATATAGAAATATTAATAGTTCTTTTATTTTTCCAGGATTTTAGTAGATACTGTTTAGAGGCTATTTATAGTGGACATTTTTTAGTTAATGAACTCCGGTTATACTCAACAAACCCAGTTTGTAACTTTTTAAATAATGATATTGCTAGGCTTAAAATAATAATCATGTAGTTACAATTGACGCACATTTCTGCCACAAGAATTAGCAGCTGTAAATGGATTCCATTATAGGATCTATTTGCTATAGAATGCGATACTTTTGTTCCATTGCTCAGTATGCATTGTATCCATGCACATACTGAGAAGTGTATAATGCAATAGGGGTTGTGATAGTCATTGTTTTCAACCATTTAATGCTCCAAAGGTTTTGGAATTTAATGCCCTGGAAATAATTGTGTTATATTTCCCAGGAGATCTTGGTATTTCTATAAATGCCCTGGAGAACTTGGTAATTTAATAATATGGTATATTAGTGTTGATGAGTATGGTATTTTAATATTCCCTCAAGCAATATTTAAACGTTAATGTTCTGGAGTAGCACATCATTTTAAAAAAGGTTACATAATGATTTTAATTTAACTGAAACTAAGTGTACATACAGTTAAGAAGGAGCTATTATCTATAGCAGACATATTTGGTGATTGTCCAACCTATCCTTATTTTTTAGTTCTACAACTGCACATATAAACTTCTTGAGTTTCATCATTGTCTGTTAGAACAGGTTTGAGAACATTGTTAATATAAGTGTCTCCATTGAATTATGTGACTGTAGGCACATCTCTGATACTGAATTGATTTATTAAATAAATAAATTTTATCAATCTAAACACAACATTCAGTTTAAACTACATATATCCTAAAAATATATACAATTAATCATGTGATGGAAGCAAATTGTCCATGATATATGAATGGTAATCATTCATTTGGATATTTTCAAAGAAAAGGTGGAATTATTTGTTGTTGATATTATGTCTTCAGAAGATGTGTAATGAACTGTGTTGCTATGTTGGTACCAAATAGCACCAGTTAGGATTCAAAGGAAACATTCAGGATTTATGGCTGTAGTTGTTTTAGACAGATGTCCATGTAACTGCATGTCTGCTTACTCTCACTGCTTACATGTGTTCATGTGGAGTAAACTTATGTTGCAACAACTGAGTTTATGTAATCTATGTGTCTGTCTGACACTGTCAGTAAGACACACTGACAGACACAGGACACTCACAGGAACAGACAGGACACTCACAGTGAGCGACACAGAATACACAGAACACTCCTTGTGACAGACAGGACACTCACTTTTATAGAGAGGACACTCATTATTGTGACAGACAGTACACTCATTGTGGCAGATAGGACACTCATTGTGACAGACATGATACTCATTATTGTGATAGTTTGGACAATCATTGTGACAGACAAGACACTCATTGTGACAGATAGGACACTCATTGTGACAGACATGATACTCATTATTGTGACAGTTAGGACAATCATTGTGACAGACAGTACACTCATTGTGACAGATAGGACACTCATTGTAACATACCGGACACACATTATTACATACTGGACACTCATTGTGCTATATAGAATACTTATTGTGACACAAATAACACTCGTTGTGTTAGACAGGACACTTTGTGACATACATGACATATATGGTGATACACAACACACTCATTGTGACATACATGACATATATGGTGATACACAACACACTCATTGTGACATACATGACATATATGGTGATACACAACACACTCATTGTGACATACATGACATATATGATGATACACAACACACTCATTGTGACATACATGACATATATGGTGATACACAACACACTCATTGTGACATACATGACATATGTGGTGATACACAACACTCATTGCGACATACAGGAAACTTATTTTGATATGCATGACATTCATTGTGACATACAGGACACCCTCTGTGACAGATAGGACACCCAGTTTACTGGACACTTGTTTTGAAGTGCTATTTTTTATACATGATCATGTCCTGGTGTACGGTTACTATGAAATTCCCCATCATATGAAACAATTATGTTAAATTTATAATACTGGTATTGAAAGCAAGGAGTTACCATCCGTTGTCAAACCATTATGGTCTGTTGGTAATGAAATCCAGGTTTGTGAGACTGACTGTAACAGCATTCCCAATAATAATTTTGTAATACTGAATATATCAACAAAATCTATATTACACACTGGGTTATAACATTTTATGTCAGTGTTGCCAATATGGAACAGTGACTGCTGCAGGCTGCAAAGAAACGACAGTACTTCATACTTTCCAGGCTTCGTACATTCACCACCTCAACATTATATTCAAATTCTGCATCGTTTCTGTTTAAAGTAAAGCACTTTGAGTAGTCCAATGATTGGATACCGAGCTGTTTAAGAACTTATCTTTTTCTGCTCAAAGTTGTTTACAGTTTACTCCCTGGCAGACCTGTTCAATCAATCATCATACCAATTTATCTGGAAAGAATACAGCCACTCTGCCATTACTGCACACATACTTCATACACAAATATTCGCCACTGTATATAGCCAGGTACTTATTCATAAAGCTGAGTGAAAATGAGCAATATAGAATGAACGAACTTGCCGAAGGTTCGCCATGGCAACAAGAGGGTTCTGTAGGCTTACTTTCAAACATGTCCTCTGTAGATAAGACGGAATATAATCGATTGATTGATGCCAACTGTAGAAATAACAACTGATTCTCCTAAGGTTAAGTTATAATGGCCTCAAAGCTGTCCAAAGCTGTGATATCTCAATTATTTATTTTGATAGTTTTTGCAGTATATTTTGAGGTATATATGGTATCGCGTCAGGTTTGTGTTTTATGTCACACTGGTTGGTCTGAAGGTAATTTAATTGAAAACGGCAACTTATAGATAAGGTGTCAAGAGATTTGACAAGTTAATCTCAGGTATGTAAAATTTATTAAAATCGTGTCATTTTATTGTTTCTATTTAGTGGACTTTGTGCCTGGAGTAGCATATTGTGTTCTTAGCTGTAAAGGTGTGGTAAACAAGTCGGCTTCTCCATTTGTCATGGACTAACTTAAATGTGTGCATCTTTGTGTGTGTGTGTGCGTGTGTTTAAAAGCACTGATTAAATTATACATCACCATTTGTCAACTGTTATAATGCCTATTAGTCACATTAGTCCAGTCAATATGTCAACCTCAAATAAATTGCAATAGTAATTATGACAGTGTTTTAGTTAGTACAGTATGTTTACATTATCAGAAAAAAAGTGGTGGAACATTGTCATTTTTGACGACAATGACAAATGGTCAAAAGTCGCTGCCACGGACGTTTTGGCTTATTGATATGTAGGGGTAGGCGTTATTTAGGCTGTGATATATATTTTCTTTGCATATGTCATACACATTTTGCATACTGTTGGCAAGATAATGGATTAATCTACCCAGCGGTATATAACAAGTATAAATTCGTTAAATATTAAGGTGAACAATCGGTTTTAAACACAGTGAACCCCGATTTTTAGCCGCTATGGGGGAGTAGCGTTGCGATCTAACGTTGACTTAATCCATTTGCAATTGAATAAATGGATGCTCTATAAGTATAACGGTTTTGGTGAATTTTTTATCCCATGGTGTCCCTGAAGCAATTCAGCTTGGTTGTCCTCGGGACAACCTAGGGCATTTTTTCAATATATGCAAATTAGGGCCTTCATTACTGAAATACTTATTTTCTTCAATAGCTTTGCAACTATGCATGACAATGTCACAAAACTGGTGTAAAGATCGATATTTTCATGGTCAACGGTTAAGATAAACACATCACCAGATGTATACAACGGCTGCATGTTTGTCATTTCATAAAACTTTCAGATATCGGCCATGTTGGATCTTATTACGTGCTTATCTCCAATGCAATTGTTTATGCATATCTCCAATGACTTTGATTCGCATCTATTGTCTATGCCCCTGTAATAATAGCAGCACAATCAACAACAGATAACACATTCGATCTTTCCTCCGCCTTCGCTTCTCCCCGTCTGCTTCTCTTCTGGAACGTTATAGGTCCTGAGCAGCTCTCATGGTAGTCGCTCTGTAGTTGTTTCTGTCTGCTGCTAGCAGTGTCCCAACCTTTGTGGTCTTGCCAGGGTGAGTTGCCGCTTCAGCTGGTCCTTATAGCGCCTGTGGGAGGCCTTCTATCTCGGTTGCCCTGACGAAGCTCACCATAAAATACAACTTATGGCATTCTGTTGTCATCCATGCGCGAGACGCGGCCTGCCCAGCGAAGCTGTCTGAACATCACCATGGTTTCGATGCTCCGGAGGTTTGCCTTTTCCAGGACCTCTTTGTTTGAGACATAGTCCTGCCAATGCAGTCCCGTGGTGGAGCACCAACAACGCTGGTAGAACCATTCAAGCAGTTGTACTTACTTCCTGTAGAGGAACCTCGCCTCTGTCCCATACAAAAGGGTAGTGACAACGACAGCCTTGCATACTTGTATATTTG
Source organism: Escarpia spicata (assembly GCA_963995525.1). Classification (NCBI taxonomy): domain Eukaryota; kingdom Metazoa; phylum Annelida; class Polychaeta; order Sabellida; family Siboglinidae; genus Escarpia; species Escarpia spicata. Next base: position 57,492,632 of record OZ023212.1, read on the forward strand.
TTGACAAACGCAGCGAGTGATTCTGCCATACCTGTACATTTCAGCAGGCGACCAAGTGAGCTGTTGGCTTTGGCAAGACAAGCTATAATCCGTTGCGATGTAATTGCGGAAAGAACAGACTTGAGTGTACTTCTGTGTGTGCGTGGTGTGACAAATGGAAGCTCTAAACGAAAAGCAGTGTTTGAACGTGTCATCTATCAGTAAATAACACTACATGTTAAGCAATAATAAGGATGTATGTACACACCTCACTGCAATTTTTATAGCATATGCCATGATATGGTTTGGGTGAAGAGAGCTCCCCATGGCGGCTAAAATTCGGGCTTCACTGTGTTTAGACAATTATTTTCATGTTATTACTAAATGGAATTAAACCTGATGTATATCTTTGTATTAATATATCAATACCCCTTCCAATGGTATACATCATGTATAAACATTGTGCAAAGAATATAGAATAATCAGCTTAAATAACGCCTTTCCCTAGATTTTACTACGACAAAAATAACCGGCAGCGACTTTTGAACACTTGTCATTATCGTCAGAAATGAAAATGTTCCACCACGTGAATTTCTGTGGACGTTTTATCTAGTAATGCATGCAGACATATAGTGCTAACTAAAAACGCTATAATGATTGCTATTACACTTTGTTTGAGGCCAAACCATTGATTGACTGGACTAGGCCGAAAAACAGGGTACATGTAAATTGCAATAATGTGTAAATGTGTTTAGAATACGATTCTGACCTTAATATTAATCGCAATGACACATGTTAGATAACATTACACAGCTATATGCATTACCTTTCAAATAATATACATTATAGTTATAATATTCTCTCAGAAAAAGGAATTACGTGTACCCCCCTAAATTTAAGTGAGACCTACGACCACTTGGCAATATGCCAAAATGACAATGTTCCACCAAGTGGATTTTGGTGGACTTTTTATCTGGTAACACAACAAACATACAGTAGAATCTAAAAATGTCACAACATTTTCTATTGCAATGTGTTTGAGATTGAACCATAGATTGACTGGACTACATATAATGCGGATAAAATAGATAAAGAAAATAATAAAACATAATACTTGTGACAATGCATGTCAACTATATACCCTGTACAGGATGTAGGGAAGAGCTGGTATGTAACAAAGTACTTGTACCTCATTACTTTACTTACGTAGAACAGGTTACAGTACACGAGTAACGAAGTACGGTGGAACCCCACTTTACGGTAGCCTCGGTAATACAGCCATCTCACAGTCAAGGTCACTCTAAAACAGTCCCAACTTATTTCCAAATACAATGAAGTATGGGATATTAGTCCCGCTAATACGGTCACCTTTCAGGTCATATTCAGGTCACTGTTATCCAATCTCCAAGTTGACCTTAAATTGAATAGTGAGGTTCCACTCTACACATTTCTAGACATACTTTTCAATTATACAATATATTATAATGTACTAAGTACACTTTAATTGTAATGAAATACAAGTACAGTGTATATGTACTTTTCTTGATGTATCAAACTATGTATTCTTTCTACGTGAACGTTTTCCAAGTTTTAAACATGCTGGTACACCAAGATGTCATATTTTCCAACTGAAAATGTCTTCACTAGAATGAATCTGAATGACCACCAGGTGTCAGCTGTACTTATCAGCTGTTTTATGCTGCATATCTGATCAAAGTACTTATGTGTTTACTTCAAGTAGAATTATTAAATTTTTACTTGTACTTCAAGTATGTTTTATAGAGTACTTTTATTTCTATTTGTGTATTTGTTGTACTTTTACTCAAGAACAAAATAAATCAATGTTCATATACCAGCACAGAACAGTGCTTATACATGAATGGTTGTTTTGTGACAGACCAGGAACTTATCCGTTCGAGTTTTGGCGTGAAAGGAGAGTGGTCTATCACCAGTCATTTGGCAGCTCCCCATGTGGGCTGCCAACAGTAGACAAGAAAAGCACGGTACCCATCAACACTGATAAGGTACTGCATTTACGCAAATTGCTGAAATGTGTTTATGAAATTGGCAGAAAACTCAACAGCATTTAAAAAACATTTATTTCACCATCACCACCTGCCTGGGTGGAAACACATCTTTCCACATGTAAGCCACATTATTTTCAATTTTTGTTTATGTAACACTAACAGCTACAGTTGTTAAATGTACTCCACACATAGTGACGGTGCATGTGTATATATAAACTTTATTGTTGTGGTATTGTTGTTGTTGTGGCTTGACGATGGACACGCCTGTCATGTAGTCCGAGGTTTGTGGGAACGCCCACCCATCACCGCACCGGCAGTATGCAACATTCTATCACTCTACATTTATTTATTGTTTTAAATTAAATTTAAACCAATATTTAATGCATTTGCTTACTGAATATTTTAGACACTTAATCTCTCTTTCTCTCTATAGAGTATTTATTATATATATATATAATAATAATATATATAATAATAACATGCCAACTTTGTAATATTGTAAATGCATCTCCTCCAAGACATTGAGGTCCACTTCTCTCTTCCTGCATTCTTTCACCTCGACCATTGCATTCTTATCTGTCAATTGGTGATGCATTTCCAAAAACACAACAGTTATTTAGAGTTAGTTGCTTATGTTTTTGATATGCTCTGCTGTTCTATGAGTTTTCTTGATCAAATTGAGTTGTGGCCTCCAGAGGGTGCCACCATGTTGGTGACAATTCATACCCTTGGTTTGTTGCATGCCCAGATTTGTTCTCTAAATCACACTCTTCTGTTCAGTGTTTCTTCTAACCAAAGTGACGTCTGTTGTGTATCATTTTTTTCAGTTTTATCTTGCTCTTAGACAATTCCCTGCTATCAAAGATGTCCTTATAATATTTTGTCATACTGTTTATGGATGCATATATGTTATTAGTTTTTGCATGCACAAAACAAACAAAAAACTAAAGGGAAAAATGCATCTTTTTGGGTCTTAATAAACAGTAACCATTAGCAACTACAATCAAGAATATTATGCCAGCAGTTTACTGGAATAACCTTGTTGAAGACATATAATTTAAATTCCACGGACAGCGCCATTGTGATAGAAAGCCTGATGTCACCAATCCCAATTCACCAGTCGCCAAACTGAGAAATATTACTCTAGTTTGCATCACCGAATTTGTTTTGGCACTTATCTTCTGGGGACTAAACATGTTAGTCTGCATTCTGCACTGTATGCCTTTACAGCAGTTGTTACGTATCTCTGAATCAAATGGAATACGAGAAATCAATGTATGAGCTGGCATTTTCATGTAGATGTCAAGGAAACAGGAGCATTCGACGGGTCACCACAGCGTCATGGTCAAGGAAGCTCTAATCGCTTATTGGTCAAGCACTGGGGACGTGTCTCAATGCGTCAGCCGCCGGGAACTGCAAGATTTCATTAGAATCTTGCATTTTGCTGTTCTGAGTGAACCATGGGCGCGATGTTGTTGAATATAGTTGTAAATGGTTAGGTTGTATTAACTCTTAGGTGCATAAGCCCACACAACAATTGCCTTTTGCTTCCCTTTAACTATGAAAGATCTATTCTGAGGTTGTTAACCGAGTTCATCAGTTGATAGTTAGGTTTGTTTGTGGTAACATGTGATACAACCGTTCATTTCTACTGCAGCTGGAATGCACAAAGGGAACAAAACGACACCATAGACAACTATCGTATCTGAAGCTGTACTACAACTAGACTCTCACGCCAATACCCAGATGGAGCCACATGTTCCCTACGACGCCAAAATTGTAATTTAGCGATTGTTCATTTTTGTATCTTAGCATTGCTGGGTAGACTATGTTGACGGCTTCACAGTAAGTAATGTGTTCTTTATTTTTAGCCAGTTCAGATTATTACCTTTAATGTGGTTAACATCTGATTTATAGATGAATACAGTGTTTTAGATGTATTATGATGCTTTGAATAAAAGACTTCTTGCATGTAAACAAATGATGATGTTTGCCAATACGCCTCAAACATCGCGATATCCTCAGTACACGACACAATAAAGTTTTACTGTAAGAATGGGCCAAGAGGCCCTGAAGTCCTTTAGACTATACTGTGAGAAAATAGGCAAATGTGAAAATTTTGCATTTTGGGGGCCCTTAGAATGATTGAAGCAAATACAGATTTCTTGTGTACAGTGGCACTACAACATGGGATGCCAATACCAAATTAGAGAAAAAGTTACTCCAGAGTTTTTGTAAAAATAGGCAAAATGTGAAAATTACTAGTTTGGGGGCCCTGGGGGACCGTTAGATTGATTCAATCAAATACAGATTTTTTGTGCATACTAATAGTGGCAGTACCCTAAGATGTCTATGCAAAATTAGAGAAAAAGTTGCGGTTTCTGAGATATGGCAGCTAACGGCACACGGCAGACGCAGAGTGATGGCATAAGTCTGTTGGACCTTCGGCCCAAAGGACCACAAAATGGATAAAACAATAATTTTTTTAATCTAAAACATTAGTTGTACATGTCAGTCATAAAGAAACAGTATAATATTCTCACCTCTCTAAAAAGTTCAGTTTAGTATCTATCCTGCCATTCGACCTACTAGAATAATAATTCATGTTTCTGTATGTATCCAAGCACTTATTACTGTTAAATGTAGCTAACCATAGGTTGAAGAAGAAATTAACATACATCATTTATTTGTGACCCATCTAATAAATCAAAGCACAAAGAAAAGCAAACATTTCTGCTGCCTGACTTTTGCACAAGCTGTAAATATACCAATTTGTTTTTGAAGAAAATCTGTTCTACCCAAAATTTTGAAAGTATGTAACAGGAAATGCAATTACTATTTTGGAAAGCCTAATGCAATCAATCAGTTAATTCTATACACCTACGCCACCTTCAAATGAATACATGACGGATGCCAACGTAACACAGAGGAACCTCAATCATCATCCTCGGCACTAGAAAGTGATTTGAATGGCGATGTGACCGTATTAGCGAAACTAACTTCCTATTTGAGGTGAATATAAACACAGACTTGCTGGAGAGTTTCCAACACATTTATTACAAATGTCATCCAGTCACATTCACGAAAGTCAAGGAATTTTGACTCGCAGGGATAATGTCATACGTTCACAAACTCCAAAAACAGTGTAGGCTTGCGATAATGTGCACATTACCAATAAAATTACCAGTTTCTAAAATACCAAAACCATTCATGTTACTCTCTGAGTGTAACACTGACAGAGACATGACTATTCCTGGCTATAATGATGGAGTGTTGATTCGTTCGTAATAGTTTATGAATAGGATATGTGCTTTATTTAATGTTTTAAACATCGATGGAACCATTATTATTAAAAACATATATGTATGTGATAACATTCGACACAAATGCACCAGTAAACATGACTTTTGAATAAATAATTGTTTTTAGTACATAAAAAACACTCTGAATAGGTGCTGGCCAGTAATCAGTAATGTTGCAAAATGTTGGAGTGAATATTTACTGCTAGGCAAACATGAAATGCAGCACTGTAGTCCATGTGCGGGTACAAGATGTTTAATGTAGAGATACGTAAGTCAGTACAATTGTAGAAGACACACAGCATGTTTCACTCACATCATAATAGTCATTCTGACCAATGACTGACAAGAACCAGCAAAACCTGGCTGGACATGGGCTGAAAGCACAGAAACATAACAGAAAGTCATAACTGGCCTATTTTGAACTCTGTACACTTCAATGTCCCTTCATATAGTAAAAACAACAACAGAAATAGTCAGTTTCACTATCATAACTATAATAAATTGTAAATATAATGGTTCATAACTTGAACTGACATAACACAGCTGCCTAGGGCTCACCTACACTGGCTCGTTCCAATATATCCACTGTAACGACAATGTGCTTTAATGCCAGTTTCACTCATTAGGTGGCACAACTGGAGTAATTGACATTGTTTGCAAAATGTGGTTTCGACCACATCACCATCCAAAGTGATGATACGTTTTTAGGACTTTCAAAATCTATCTGACCATCCTTAGATGTCGAGCTACTTTTTTTTAGATTCAAGATCAATTTACATAAATACATCAGTAACACTGCGAACAATGCCAGATATGCCAATGCAATTAGTGTGGATGTCACTGTCATGACCCTTTGGCAATGTTTTCATTAACCTTATTTATTTCATCGTTAGTACTGCTAACAATCACAGACTGGGTTATCACAAACCTCTGCTATCAAAATACTAATTAAAACTGTAGTTAAAAGTATTCCCGTTTTAACATCCTTCCTCAACTCAATTGTTTAGCTTATCTTGTTTTATTCAGTTTGCGAAACAATTCAACCTGTTTTCTATTGACAATGATGTGACTTTTTTTAGTTTTGCTGAAATCGTTGGCCAACCTATTGAATTATTTATTAATAGATCCAGTCAAAATCTACAAAAAAAGGAAGTGGTCCAGCTTCCCAACATCCTCTCACATCAGACATTTCACACCTTGACAAGTTATCTTATTTACTGATCACAGTCAATTCTTTTGCTGGTTTGACTAAATATGCAATTTTTATTAAACAAAACTGCATATTACCTAAACTATTCACACACTAAATATAAGATCAATGAAACCAATTCATGGACTAAATGAAATGAGAGGAAGCTTTAAACATCAATAAAACCAATTCTTGAGGGGCTAAATTAATTGACAGGATTTTGCAATTTTGAGGTGTAATAATTAGAACCCAGCTGAAGTATTAGATCACTGTAATCCTGCAATATTTTCCCCACACACCCAGCACTGTAAGACCACGTAACTTAAGTAGAACCATCACACAACAAAACAAGTTCAACTCGACATCAAACATGCCAAATCTTGAGCATTATCTTGAGGATATCTTCTATATGCAATCATTTCAAGAACCCACACATACATGTCTAGAATATGTTATGTACATTTTGTGTGAAATAACGCACACAAGACAATAATATGTACATCAGAAAGGTGATGTTCACTTTTCACTGGAAATATGTACAAATGAGGTGACCAAGACTCACACAAACACATCCATTGTTTTATCAGAAGATGTACCTCAAGAGAGATTAATTGTATATAGCACACAAATGTCCAGTAAACACATACTGCAGTTATTGCAGGCAAGGCGACTCTAAACAGCAGGCATTATCCAGTAGTTAATTCCTGTTTTATTTGTATTATCACAAAACACTGACTTAATAAACGTGTCATAATAGTTCAACACAGTTTGTAACATATGAAACACATATTTTATTTATCCTATTGCTCAATTCAGTATGTACGACATGTGTCCAACTAGATGCATCACACAGATTCTGAGTTATGATACAGGCACTGTATAGTTCAGTACGTACGACGTGTCCAACTATGATGTAGACACTGCGTATGTCCTTGTGAACAATGATGTAAACACTGTGTCTGTCCTTGTAAACTATGATGTAGACAATGTGTATGTCCTTGTGAACTATGATGTAGACAATGTGTCTGTCCTTGTGAACTATGATGTATACACTGTCTCTGTCCTTGTGAACAATAGTGTAGACAATGTGTCTGTCTGTGTGAACTATGATGTAGACACTGTGTATGTCCTTGTGAACAATGGTGTAGACACTGTGTCTGTCCTTGTGAACTATGATGTAGACACCGTGTCTGTCCTTGTAAACTATGATGTAGACACTGTGTATGTCCTTGTGAACTATGATGTAGACACTGTGTCTGTCCTTGTAAACTATGATGTAGACAATGTGTATGTCCTTGTGAACTATGATGTAGACACTGTGTCTGTCCTTGTAAACTATGATGTAGACACTGTGTATGTCCTTGTGAACTATGATGTAGACACTGTGTCTGTCCTTGTAAACTATGATGTAGACAATGTGTATGTCCTTGTGAACAATGGTGTAGACACTGTGTATGTCCTTGTGAACAATGGTGTAGACACTGTGTCTGTCCTTGTGAACTATGATGTAGACACTGTGTCTGTCCTTGTGAACTATGATGTAGACACTGTGTCTGTCCTTGTAAACTATGATGTAGACACTGTGTCTGTCCTTGTAAACTATGATGTAGACACTGTGTATGTCCTTGTGAACTATGATGTAGACAATGTGTCTGTCCTTGTAAACTATGATGTAGACACTGTGTATGTCCTTGTGAACTATGATGTAGACAATGTGTCTGTCCTTGTGAACTATGATGTATACAGTGTGTCTGTCCTTGTGAACAATGGTGTAGACACTGTGTATGTCCTTGTGAACAATGGTGTAGACACTGTGTCTGTCCTTGTAAACTATGATGTAGACACTGTGTATGTCCTTGTGAACTATGATGTAGACAATGTGTCTGTCCTTGTGAACTATGATGTATACAGTGTGTCTGTCCTTGTGAACAATGGTGTAGACAATGTGTCTGTCTGTGTGAACTATGATGTAGACACTGTGTCTGTCCTTGTGAACAATGGTGTAGACACTGTGCCTGTCCTTGTGAACAATGGTGTGTGTCTGTCCTTGTAAACTATGATGTAGACACTGTGTTTGTCCTTGTGAACAATGATGTAAACACTGTGTCTGTCCTTGTAAACTATGATGTAGACAATGTGTATGTCCTTGTGAACTATGATGTAGACAATGTGTCTGTCCTTGTGAACTATGATGTAGACACTGTGTCTGTCCTTGTAAACTATGATGTAGACACTGTGTCTGTCCTTGTAAACTATGATGTAGACACTGTGTATGTCCTTGTGAACTATGATGTAGACAATGTGTCTGTCCTTGTAAACTATGATGTAGACACTGTGTATGTCCTTGTGAACTATGATGTAGACAATGTGTCTGTCCTTGTGAACTATGATGTATACAGTGTGTCTGTCCTTGTGAACAATGGTGTAGACACTGTGTATGTCCTTGTGAACAATGGTGTAGACACTGTGTCTGTCCTTGTAAACTATGATGTAGACACTGTGTATGTCCTTGTGAACTATGATGTAGACAATGTGTCTGTCCTTGTGAACTATGATGTATACAGTGTGTCTGTCCTTGTGAACAATGGTGTAGACACTGTGCCTGTCCTTGTGAACAATGGTGTGTGTCTGTCCTTGTAAACTATGATGTAGACACTGTGTTTGTCCTTGTGAACAATGATGTAAACACTGTGTCTGTCCTTGTAAACTATGATGTAGACAATGTGTATGTCCTTGTGAACTATGATGTAGACAATGTGTCTGTCCTTGTGAACTATGATGTATACACTGTCTCTGTCCTTGTGAACAATAGTGTAGACAATGTGTCTGTCTGTGTGAACTATGATGTAGACAATGTGTCTGTCCTTGTGAACAATGGTGTAGACACTGTGTCTGTCCTTGTGAACAATGGTGTAGACACTGTGCCTGTCCTTGTGAACTATTATGTAGACACTGTGTTTGTCCTTGTGAACAATGATGTAAACACTGTGCCTGTCCTTGTGAACAATGGTGTAGACACTGTGTATGTCCTTGTGAACTATAATGTAGACAATGTGTCTGTCCTTGTGAACTATGATGTATACACTGGGCCTGTCCTTGTGAACAATGATGTAGACACTGTGTCTGTCCTTGTAAGCTATGATGTAGACCCTGTGTTTGTCCTTGTGAACATTGATGTAAACACTGTGTCTGTCCTTGTAAACTATGATGTAGACACTGTGTATGTCCTTGTGAACTATGATGTATACACTGTGCCTGTCCTTGTGAACAATGATGTAGACACTGTGTATGTCCTTGTGAACTATGATGTAGACACTGTGTCTGTCCTTGTGAACAATGATGTAGACACTGTGTCTGTCCTTGTGAACTATGATGTATACACTGTACCTGTCCTTGTGAACAATGATGTAGACACTGTGTATGTCCTTGTGAACTATGATGTAGACACTGTGTCTGTCCTTGTGAACAATGATGTAGACACTGTGTCTGTCCTTGTGAACTATGATGTATACACTGTGCCTGTCCTTGTGAACAATGGTGTAGACACTGTGTCTGTCCTTGTAAACTATGATGTAGACCCTGTGTTTGTCCTTGTGAACAATTATGTAAACACTGTGTCTGTCCTTGTAAACTATGATGTAGACACTGTGTATGTCCTTGTGAACTATGATGTATACACTGTGCCTGTCCTTGTGAACAATGGTGTAGACACTGTGTCTGTCCTTGTGAACAATGGTGTAGACACTGTGTCTGTCCTTGTGAACTATGATGTAGACACTGTGTCTGTCCTTGTGAACTGTGATGTAGACACAGTGTCTGTCCTTGTGAACTGTGATGTAGACACTGTGTCTGTCCTTGTGAACTGTGATGTAGACACTGTGTATGTCCTTGTGAACTATGATGTAGACACTGTGTCTGTCCTTGTGAACAATGATGTAGACACTGTGTCTGTCCTTGTGAACTATGATGTATACACTGTGCCTGTCCTTGTGAACAATGGTGTAGACACTGTGTCTGTCCTTGTAAACTATGATGTAGACCCTGTGTTTGTCCTTGTGAACAATGATGTAAACACTATGTCTGTCCTTGTAAACTATGATGTAGACACTGTGTATGTCCTTGTGAACTATGATGTATACACTGTGCCTGTCCTTGTGAACAATGGTGTAGACACTGTGTCTGTCCTTGTGAACAATGGTGTAGACACTGTGTCTGTCCTTGTGAACTATGATGTAGACACTGTGTTTGTCCGTGTGAACTATGACATAGACAATGTGTCTGTCCTTGTGAACTGTGATGTAGACACTATGTCTGTCCTTGTGAACTGTGATGTAGACACTGTGTCTGTCCTTGTGAACTGTGATGTAGACACAGTGTCTGTCCTTGTGAACTGTGATATAGACACTGTGTCTATCCGTGTGAATTATGTAGACACTGTGTCTGTCCTTGTGAACTGTGATGTAGACACAGTGTATGTCCTTGTGAACTGTGATGTAGACACTGTGTCTATCCGTGTGAACTATGATGTAGACACTGTGTCTGTCCTTGTGAACTGTGATGTAGACACTGTGTCTGTCCTTGTGAACTGTGATGTAGACACTGTGTCTGTCCTTGTGAACTGTGATGTAGACACAGTGTCTGTCCTTGTGAACTGTGATATAGACACTGTGTCTATCCGTGTGAATTATGTAGACACTGTGTCTGTCCTTGTGAACTGTGATGTAGACACAGTGTATGTCCTTGTGAACTGTGATGTAGACACTGTGTCTATCCGTGTGAACTATGATGTAGACACTGTGTCTGTCCTTGTGATCTGTGATGTAGACACTGTGTCTGTCCTTGTGAACTGTGATGTAGACACTGTGTCTGTCCGTGTGAACTGTGATGTAGACACTGTGTCTATCCTTGTGAACTATGATGTAGACACTGTGTCTGTCCTTGTGAACTGTGATGTAGATATTGTGTCTGTCTTTGTGAACTATGATGTAGACACTGTGTCTGTCCTTGTGAACAATGGTGTAGACACTGTGTCTATCCTTGTGAACTATGATGTAGACACTGTGTTTGTCCTTGTGAACTATGATGTAGGCACTGCGTTTGCCCAAAGCTCCTGAATGCTGATTTTAACATTTTAGTTCAGAATCTGGTGATAATGTCATGTGACTAGGCAAGTAGTTCCTCCATCTCCTGTAAGAGGTCGTCCTCGTCTACTGCACTGGTGACGGTCGTCTTTGATGTTGAGTTGGGCAGCTCCATGTCGAAGTCATCGAGGAAGTCGTCAAGTTCTGCATCAATCTGGTCCTCTGCATCGTGTTGTGATCTACAACGTGACAATGACACGTTATGACACAGCACACAAAACATAGTGACACGACATGTCGTTGGCTTCACAAAGAATGGGAGAGAATGGCAGATGATTGCAATAGGTGGAAACGACTTCCCGGGGAGAGGAGGGGAGGGGGGAACACACTGATGTGGCCAACACGGGGTAAAGGGGAAGGAAGTAGGTGGGGTGTGTCTGATGTTAAATTACATCCGTTTCGTGTACACCAATATTTTGAGATTATCTCTAAGAGAAAGGATTACAGGAATGGTGACGCTATTAATGTCTGTGTGATGATACAAGTGATGTCTTGGTGATGAAACGTGATGTTTAAAAAGATTTAACAAGACTGCCATCCAGAGAATTAACTCTAGATGGCAGGTGGACAAGGAAGCCCTTTGGCTTATCGAGAGTCCAACCCTTTTATCTACATATATCCAGCCCTTCTGAGGTGTGTCGATTTTATTTTAAAACATATTCACACTACTAGCACCCACACAATCATCAGATAATCTGTTCCATTCATTCACAGTCCTTTGTGAAAATGAGAACTTTCTTACGTCTAATCTACACTGCTCCTTGACTAATGTAACTTCATGTCCTCTAGTCTTTCTATCTTTCTTAACTGAAAAAACATATTTCTATCAATATTTTCATAACCATTCAATATTTTAAACACTTCTATCTGATCTCCTCTCAATCTCCTGGTCTCTAGTGTTGTTAAACCACATTCTTTTAGGCGTTTTTCATAACTAAGATCTCTCAGTTTTGGTATAATTTTAGTCGCTCTCCTCTGTACTCTTTCTAGCATATCTATGTCCTTCTTGCGGTATGGCCTCCACGCTTGTATACAATATTCTAAATGAGGCCTAACTATTGTTTTGTACAGCGGTATTATTAGTTCTTTTTCTTTATATGCTATATTTTGCCTAATCAATCCAAGGATTTGGTTTCCTTTTGAAGCTGCAATTCCACACTGCTCTGAAACCTTCATGTCAGCACTAATTGTCAACCCTAAGTCTTTTTCTTTTTCAGTAGTACTTAGTACAGTTCCCCCATTGTATATTCTACATATTCGTTCCCATGTCCTGTGTGAAGGCATTTACATTTCCCAAAATTGAACAACATTTGCCACTTTTCAGACCATTTGATCAACCTGTCAAGATCATCTTGTAAATGCTGTCTATCTCCATCACTTTTAATCCTAAACACTTTTGTATCATCTGCAAATTTCAACACCTTGCTAGCTATATCATCGTCCAAATCGTTTATATATATTAAGAATAATATAGGTCCCAGTACTGATCCCTGTGGAACCCCACTCAAAACTGATTTCCAGTTTGAAGCCTCCCATCAACAACTACCCGTTGTCTTCTGTCAATCAGCCATTTTTCTATCCAGTTAATTATACCATTTCCTATGCCATGGGACTTTAGTTTAAGCAGTAACCTTTGATGTGGCACTTTGTCAAAAGCTTTTTGAAAATCTACGTAGATGATATCTACTGGTGATCCATCATCTACCCACTTAGTGATATCTTCCAAAAAACATAACATATTTGTTAAGCATGACCTCGCTTTTAGAAACCCATGTTGAGATGGGTTTATCAAGTTATGTTTAACAAGAAAATCCACCATGTGATCTTTAATTAGTCTTTTAATAATTTACAAATCACTGATGTTAAACTAACTGGTCTATAATTATTTGACTTGTTCTCGAACCCTTTTTAAATAACGGTATAATGTTTGCTTCTTTCCATTCTAAAGGAACCACTCCCTCTTCTAATGACAAGTTGAAAACTGTTGCAAGAGGTATGCTAATTTGTTCTACAATTTCCAATAGTAGTTTGGGTGGAATACCATCCACTCCAGGTGATTTATTATCCTTCATAGCCCTAATTTTCTCAGCTACCATTTCTGGGGTTACAATTAACTGTCTTAAAAGTCTGATTCTGCCCCCTTGAACTTAGCCTCTGGTACTGGCCGTAAACTAGTGTCTTCTCTGGTAAACACTGAACTAAAATACTCATTCAGGTCTTCTGCCATTAAGAATCCTTCCGATAGTATATTTCCAGCACTATCTTCTAGAGGACTGACCTTATCCTGAACTTTCGGTTTGCTTCGAACATACGCATAAAAACTCTTGCTCTCATGTTTTATATTACAAGCTAATTTATGTTCATAGCTTCTCTTTGAATTTCTAATTTCAGCTGTAGCTTGGTTTAGTGCTTCTTTATAAATGTTGTAGTCTTCGTCATTTCCAGTACGTCTATATGACTTCCACATCATTTGTTTATACTTAATTTTTCTAATGGCTTCTTTCGATAAGTATTGGTCGGTTTCTCTTGTTTTTTGAAGGGAACAAATTTATCTACAATGCACTCTGTTTCATTCTTTAAGATATTCCAGCATTCTGTTGCTGTCTTATTCTTCAGTGTGTTATTCCAGTCTATCTTTGCTAAATATTTCCTCATTTCCTTATATCTTCCTTTGTGGAAATTTCTCCTGAACTGTTTTTTATTATTTCTTTCTGATTTTATTTTGATGGTAAAATGTATCTGGTTGTGATCACTACTTCCCAGAGGCTCACATAATTTAACATTGTCAACTAATTCATTCTGTGAGGACAAAACTAAGTCTAACATATTCTCTCCCCTGGTTGGTTCTAGCACAAGTTGAGAAAGGAAACTATCTTGTACTAAAACTAAAAACTTGTGGTTCTCACTACCCATACTCTGTAGAGATTTCCATTTTATATGCCCATGGTTAAAATCCCCCATAATAACACAGTCCCGTTTGCTCACTTCCCTTATAGCGTTTTGTATTTTTTCATTCTCTTCTATGCTTATGTTTGGACTTCGATAAACTGATCCAACCGTTAACGTTGAGTTTCCTGTAACTATGTTACACCAAACAGCTTCTTCGCAATCTGCTTCTCTGTCTAATTTTATTTCATAAGCCTGGATAGATTCTTTAATATATAAATTAACTCCACCTCCCCTTCTTCCTATTCTATCTTTCCTAAACATTACATATCCTGTCAGTCCCAATTCGGCATCTGATATATCGGTGGTTGCCCATGATTCGGTTATACCTATTATGTGAGGGTCAATATCTTCTACCATAATGTTTAGTTCATTTCTTTTGTTTACTATACTCCTTGCATTTAAGGTAGGTAGTATGGATTCCTCCAAAAATCTTTAGTTTTCAACACAGATCAACCATATTTGGTATGCAGATACATACCAACATAGTTAAGGTTTTTTTTCATGTTTCGCATAAATTATGCAAATTAGGTATCCAATATGGCCGCCATAATAGGGAAAATTAGATATTTTTTGCCGAGCTCTAACCAAAAACGTATTCAAGTTACAAGCTTGTAATTTAGCACAGGGATTACTGTTATGCATATCTACTGCATGAATTTCACAGAAATCAGATATGTTGTGTTGTTTACGTGAAAAAAGATTTTTTTCTCAACTATTTTGTGTAACTTTTTCACATAATTAACGCCTATAATTCAGAAACCATTAAATATATTATGATTTCTTTTAATTCATGCAGTAGATATACTCATTAGGCACTGCGGTGCAAAATGTTTTGCAGTTATACCCACTATTTATTCTACTAGAGCGCAGCAACTTTAAGTACTCACAGCAAAAATGGTATTCCGAGAAAACGATGATAAAGTAATTTTTATAACCAAATTCTGCCTAGAGCCATCCGAAGAAACCTCAATAATGCCACTTTTTATTACTTTTTCAGCTAATATACTAACTGCATATTGAGGTAAGGATATGAAAGAACATAAATAGCAAAGAAAGTCCTTTTCAAAAAAATGTCCAAAATCACTTTTTGAATCCATACTACCTACCTTAAACAAACACATTTATACCCAGCTTCAGAACAGTTTTCTAGACTGTTCTTTGCTGAATTATTTTTGCTGTCTTTATCTATGCCTCCAGTTTCAGGCTTCTCTGTGAGTCCCCCCTGCGAATCTAGTTTAAATAGATGCAACCTGTCCCACTGTCAACAGATCGCAGCAGAATCTCTGAGAATACTGCTGCCCCCTTTCCACTTAGATGGAGGCCATCTCTCATGTACATACCTTCTCTCCCAACAAAGTACCCCCATGAATCTATGAATCCCACGCCCTCTTCCTCACACATCTGCTCAACTAGTGCGTTGATCGCCATCCTCTTACAGTTTCTGTATCTTGTCCCCCTTCCTCCCATTACTGGCAAAATTCCTGAGAGAATAACCTGTTCCACTCGTCTTCTTTACTTCCTCACTAGATGTCTGTACTTCTGAACTATCCCAGTTGTTCCCTCCTTGTCGGCATTGTTTGTCCCTACGTGTACTAGTATAGACCCTCCCTTGCCATGCCCCAATACCTTCTCTACCCTTTCGGTCACATGCTCTATTCTAGCCCCCGGTAGATATACAACAATGTCCTTCCCCTCGCATATATTCTTGTCTGTTTTTCTCAGAATTGAATCGCCCATAAACACTCTCTCTTTTCTCCTTGCCCCCTCAATCACTGCCTCGGAGTAGCTCCTCTGGTTTGCATATGTCTGGTTGTTGTCTTTTTCTCTTGCCGTCATCTCTCCTGTCACATTCTCTTCCATTCCCTTCTTTCCTGTCGCGTTTTCTCTTGTCCCCTTTCCTCCTGTCATCTTCTCTTCTAGCACATTTACTCTCACTTCCTTTCGTCCCTTCTTCTTTCCTCCCATCACATTTTCTTCTCTCCTCTCCATTCCCTTTTCTCTGGCTACCTCCTTCACTACGGTCACTTTCTCTCCTGTCACCTTCACGCCTGTCGTGTTTTAAGTTTTTTGCTGAACACTCTGTCTTCTGTCTCACAGTCTTACCAACTGCCTCTGTGGTATCTACCTCTTCACCACCTGTATCGCTGTCGCGTCTCTCCTCGTTCTCTACAGTCTGACTACCTGTTGATCTATCCCCACTGACCCATTTTCTTTTCCTCTGCCGAACACTTTTCCTCCGTCCCTCTGTTTTCTCAATGTTTCGATGATGACCCAAGTTATGTAATGGTGATGATACTTGTGATGTTACTATGATGACCCAAGTTATGTAAGGTGATGATACTTGTGATGTTACTATGATGACCCAAGTTATGTAAGGTGATGATACTTGTGATGTTGGCATGATGGCATGACTGATGTCATAGTGACTGTGCTGTTATGGTGACGATACTTGTGATGTTGGCATGATGACATGACTGATGTCATAGTGACTGTGCTGTTATGGTGACGATACTTGTGATGTTGCCATGATGACACGACTGATGTCATAGTGACGATACCTGTAATGTTATGATGTATGACATGAGTGCTGTTATGGTGTTGCTACTTTTGATTTTACGGTGATGACACAAGTGATGCTTTAGTGATGATATCGATGATGTGACGTTATGGTGAGGACATGAATGATGCCATGGTGATGACAGCTGTGATGTCATGGTGATGGCATTTGTGATGTTACGATGATGACACAAATAATTTAATGATGACGATACAAGTGATGTCATGATGATGACACGAGTGATGTAATGATTGACACAAGTTATGTAGTGATATAAGTGATGTAATGATGATGACACGAATGATATAATAATAAAGACACTTGTAATGTCATGATGATGACACCAGCGATGTAATGACAATAACACGAGTGATGTCATGATGACACTTACCTGTTGCTGGCCAATGACTGACGACGGCTGCTATCAGAACTAGATTTCCGACGTGCCACCGACGCAACGGGTGTTGTGTCCCTACTCATGCTACGTCGTAATGTCACAGCCTTGACACTGGGGACTGCAGCCGCGTGCATCTCGATCCCTTCACTAGGACTGTCGCTGCTAGAGGTCACCACCGCCTTCTGCACATCGTTCACTGTGCTGCCCCCTGGTGATCTGGGGGCCGACTTAGAAGATGACAAACTGTCAAACTTTATGGGCGATATCGAACGTTTCAGCTTTGCCTCGGTGGCCAAATTAGATTTTTCTTTCGGCAAGTCTTCTGACACTGCTGATCGTTTTAGAGATGGCGCCACCACAGCCGAGTCTTTATCCAGGTCAAACACGATCGGCTGGAACTTGTGTTTCTTTGTTTTCGTGTCCGTCTCTGCAGCATCAAATTTGACAGGGGAGAAGCAACGCTTCTTTGATGACACAGTTCTGTTGCCCTCGCCTGTCTGTCTGTCTGGCTGCTCGCTGATGTTTCGTGTCTGTCCGTCTGACTGCAGCTTCTTTAGTTGTTTCTCACGCAGGATCTCCGAATACGTCTTAGATCCCCATGCTGGATTCTGACAACACATGCACAACATTTTGAGATTTTACAGTGATATTTGGATACTTGTAATTGTATTTTTTTTGTGAGTCAACGTATTGTAACTGTAATGTTTTATACCGTTCCATATAGATTTGTGTTAATCAGCTCTTTTATTTTGTATTTCTTTTTTATTTGAACTAATATGCATTTTTTATGCAATTGATCTATGCAATTGTATGTAGTGTCCGAGAACATTCTAGTTGAAATGGATTCAGGCACTACAGATTCCTTCTCAAACTTCACTTAAGTCAATCGCAACCGCACAATTCATAAAGGGACTACCTCTGTAACAAAGACTATTGTAGTACAAAACTTCAAAATATTTTAATGAAAGTTGACTTAGAGCGAGATTGTATTTAGGCAATAGCAGAACAGATGAACATCAAAAAGAAGACTTGGTCAGGCTCCATTCAAATATATGGAACCACTGCAACACATTTACTGGCACAGAAACAACCAGTGAAACAATAGTTAGAATACAAGGAAAACAGATTATTGTCACTGAAAGAGAATGTGTGCTACTCAAAAACCTACCTTCCTAGATGCAACTGTAATTGGCTTCTGGTTAGGCGAGAGTTCTAAACAAACAATAACAATTCAAATTATCAACCACCCTTCAGCACAAAGTTCACAATCTAGTGTTATACATTTTAAACACTATCAACACGAGTATATTTTATGTAGGTGCTATAACTTTTTTCAAATGCTCTTCGTGACAAGTAGCTGAATGAAATAAAGTGGTGTTTAATATTAAACGAACTTTCTCACATTGTGCTAGTAATTATGTTTACATTCTTCTAATAATGATGTTTTGACTTTTGTCATTTACTGTTAAGTATCTATTTACGTGACAGATCTATTTCTGCTGCCAGACTTCCATGACTAGTGAACCAACGTACGAAAACAAGTTAGACACAGAGAAGAGGTACGATACCTTTCTCCTTCAAAGCAGGTGGTTTATACAGTTGTATGCACGTTTTCTTTGGGGATGCCTCGTCCTTGCCCCTCGTGTCACCTCCTGCTCTGTTTGGCAAGCCTCGACTCCCTGGCTGCATGAGAACCTGAGACCTCACTCGAGTGTCCACAGCAGCTAGGGTCATTTCAGAATCTGCAGCAAGATAAAACAATACTTATAAAGAGAACATACACCCCCAGCATAACGTAAGGCATCTTGTTATCCAACTAGACAGGAAGAAGCACACTGCAGTGGGCATTCTGAGGAAACATCTTGGTAACTATGTTAGCGGATATAGTCTAGCCGTAACTTTCAATTGTGCAAGTTTTAACCACAAACGTCGGAGGTTTCAGCTGAACAGCAGAACAACAAAACTCATGAATTAATGCGTTACATGCCACACACATCCATTTGCCGGTCAGAGCAGACGAATAGTTCACAATAGCAAAGGAGCGTGAAGTTCACCTTTAACAGGTTTGCCATTTGTCTGGCCACGAGTGGCTTTCTGCTGTAACGCACGCTCCTGGCGGATCTCAGCCAGACTCTTGATGCGCACCCCTGACGGTGACACAGCCCCTAGAAGACATGCTCGATGTGAGACACACATACTGTTGCTAAATCCAACATCTACCCGATTACAATCAAATGAATCAGAAAACTTGTTTCTAAACAAGCACACAACTACAATGAAATAAATCGGAAACTTATTTATAAACAAGTACCTACTGCCGATCAAATGAATCGGAAACTTGTTTCTAAACAAGCACCCAGTAACAATCAAATGAATTAGAAATTTGTTTCTAAGCAAGCACCTAGTGACGATCAAATAAATCAGACTTGTTTCTAAACAAGCACCTAGTGATGATCCAATAACATGTGAATAAATCACTGTGAAGGAAGATTCTCTTACCCCCTGCTTGTGTTCCCTGCTGCTTCTCTCTCTTGATCTCAGCCAGGCTCTTCACAGTCACACACCCTTCATCCCTCCGCTCGACTGACACTGAAACATCCCACGGTCATTACAATCTGTTCAGTCTTCCGCGACCCTCGCAACAAACAACAATGGAAGTCTGATTTTGCATTTGGTTTGTTTTGCCAGAGAATAAATCCATATCTAACGGTATGTCAGATCTATTACACAACTACTGTATTGCTGTTGTACGTTATCCGACATTTGTTATGATTATCAATCTGGCATGCATGTGCGTACATGCATGCACACATGTCAACATCATAAAACAAAGTGTGGGTCTCTGTTTGTTTGTCCGTCCAGCATACATCCATTAGTCTTGCATGCTTGGCGCTGAAATTTTGTAGTAATACATATTATCAAAATTAGATAAGCGAGCGAAAAATGAACAACTGTCAAACACGTTCCAAAAACGCCTTTTGAACGACTGCTAGTACCATTACGGTTCGTCAGATCCCAACGATATTGATGTCGTTTGAAAGTTTAAGCTTTCTGCTATTCAAACATATAAATGGTTTCCTGATAATCATTCCTAAAATGAACTAAAAACGGACCTACAACCGGGCCCATTCCGGTGTCTTAGACACTGCGAATGATGTTGTTTCGTCGACACAGTTCACCAATCTACCGATTGAGGCACCACTATCTGATTTCATGGTATAAGCTCCACTCACTTTCAAACGGCTGCTAAAATGACATATGCAAAGTAGGCGTGACGTCACAATCACATATATCAACCAACCAACGCGATGAACTTACACCCATTGGGTGGCGAACGTTATTGTGACGTCACGCCGACGTAGAGATATATTGGTTTCGCTGCGATCAAAGCACATCAATTTCGCTGCGGTTTAAAAGTGGGTGGAGCTTATAACATGAAATCAAGAAATGTGAAGTGCGCATGTCTGAACCTATGCATATGAGGAAAACAGCACCGCAATCGGAAAATTAGTGTACTGAGTACCCGCCGCCAACATCGTTCGGAACCATACAGAACACTGAAAATGGCGTGATTGTAGGTCCGTTTATCTGTGTTCTTTAAATGGTTACCGTGAAAAATCTAGATGACGCTAGAATAACAAAAGTGCATCCTTTCAAACGAAACCAAGGTCGTCAGGACAGGACGAGCCATGAGGGTGCTAGCGACCGTAGAATTTCATGTTTTGGACGTGTTCTGAGTTGTTCATTTTTTGCTCGCTTATCTATTTTTGATATTATGTATTATCTGGTGCATAAATAATTTCTTGCAGGCACACACTAAAAGTGATCCTCGATGTTTAGTTTGCACAAAACCACATACATAAATGATCAAACAAAGAATGTGCAGGCAACATTCCTACAACTGCTGCTACTTAGTCACCTGGAGTGGGTTCGGTGACGGGCAGTCTGCCCAGCCTCATTCTCACATTAGACGGCCCCGTGGTCTCTGGCCGTGTCATCTTCTGTCCGAGACGACTGACAACACTCAGTCGAGGGGCTGGGGCAGGTACATCTGTTAAAAAGGAGATTAGTACAGTACAGTTCAGTACAATACCAGACAATATATAATACAAATATGAAGTACAGAACAGACACACACAGTACAAATATTTAGTACAGTTCAGATATATATTACTGGATACAGTATAAATATGTAATGTAGTATACAGAATACAAACACGCAGTACCAGACAGTACAATCAGGGCTACCTTTGGAGCACGGAAACATGTCAATGATGCATTGTACACTGGAATGCTGCATACTATTTTGCCGCATGTGCCCAAAAGATTAAGGGGCACTTGTATAGAATCCGGGCCCATTTCGATTTTGCCGTTATTAACTGTAGTTTTGCCTAAATTTGACACGCTGATGTGATAATTAAATCATTCCACATCATCCCAGGGATATTTACTCTATAAAAATATTGTGCTTAGGCTTTAGTGCATTTTGAGGCCCAAATAGCGCTCCGGTTTGCTCCAGTCTGCGCCCGAACACAGACAACGGCTGCACAGACAACAATCAGAACAATGGCCTGAATGGAGTTATTTAAATCACATCTTACATTGACTACTGGATAATGAGAACAGTCTACTTAATACCCTTGTGCCTTGCCTGTCGTTGACATTGTTTATAAACCTTAGTCGAGCACCACCAACAGCGTTTGTTGCCGCCGACACCATATTATCGACCATCATCAACTTTCAAGTCTTGCCGAACAAAGTGCATATCCGTTCATATCTATACAAAATAATATCCATCCATACATGTAAACTATACACACGTTTTTAAATTCATGTATGTTTGCTAAATATTACAATTGGAGTATATTATAAACGAAAAATAAACATTTTTAAAAGCATGTTTATCAAGCATGCCTCCGTCACCAAGGCTCACAAATAGTACATTCATTAGAAATGATCCCTTGTACAAAACACAGTACAAATATGTAGGTAAACACACACAGTATAGGCGTGTAATAAAGTTGACATGTTAGGCCAGTTTCGTCTTGGGTCAATTGTGGCCGACATTGCATGTAATGTTCAGGAAGTTGAACTAGTATAAAACACATTGTGGTTGGCTCGTGAGGATGGCCAATGCATTACACACATGCAGTTGAGTATATGCATACTACACACAGTACATTTACAGGCCAAGTTTATGTCAGAAAATCAGATCATGCCTTCAATAAATTATGACAATGTCAATAATACTGAAGCTCTCAACTTGTCATGCTTGAGTGTGAACTGAAGCGTTCAAACGCACCAACCACATCGTTAAAAAAAGTATCATCATCAAATGTAAAACCAACTATGAAGCCCATCTTTGGAGACGAGCTGGCGCGGCGTCACCACAATGTAACTTTGAGTGGCAAAATCAACTTTCGGGGCAAAAAATTACGTCACGGTGCAGCGCAAATTCTGAATGCAGCCCTGGCATGCACACAACCACATAACAAAGGTAATAGTCAAATTTGTACCTTCTGCAATGACAACCCTTCTAGAGCAGTCCAGCCCTGATGTCAGCCGTCTGTTCAGCTGACTCGGTACCTCCATGTCTACAACTGTCCCAAGGCATCAAGTGAAACATCACAAGTATGTAGAATGAGTGCTTAGTTGATCCCTCCCAGTTGTGTATGACATGTCTCCAGAAACATGTTCAATAAAGTTGTTGTGACCCAGAAAGTTTAGTAGAGAGGTTATTAAGAAAAAACTGTAGCTAACACGATCAACTTATTAAACACAGGTTGGTTCTAAATTCAAAGCTATCAAGGTAATAAATTAATGGAACATTAAAATTATGTGGTAAATGATCGTTGTGCCGCCATTCTACTGTAAAGTATAAATTGATAAGAAACCCTTTCCAAATCAAGCAAGAAGGGCACACAGCATTATTAGTTAGAACTTCTGAATATGGTACCTTCAATGGCAGCTGTGCTGGAGAATAGTTTCCTTTCAAGCATTGGTAGGGTATTGGAGACAAAGGTGTCTGCTTCTTCTGCAAAACATTGTGTTAAAAATGTTAGGCAGCACACAAATGCACGCATTACCCATCATTAACACACCAGATGTTAAATTATAAATATAACACAGATTAAGTTCTTGAATTAACAAACTACTTCCACTCAGCTCCAACAGACCAACGCAGCCTAGGAACATACAAGTTTGTGTCAGCATTAACAAAACAACAGGCACACACAAACAATCAAAACACACTTCAATAAAATTAATTGAATGATAGGAGCACGAACAATCGAACAACACCACAGCACAACGGTACCAACCGACAAGTTTCTTTGCTTGTTGCAACTTCTCTTTGCGTATCTCCTCCAGGGACTTGATGCCAAAGTTCAACGGCTCCTCATCTTCTTCTTCCTGTTCGTCCTGTGGCTGGAAGGTCATTGCTGAAACAGACAAGTCACTTCAGGTCAAACAACTGGGTCATGTCACATTTGGAACACATCACCTACAAACAGCTACAATGTCATACTCTCAACCTTGGAGGACCAACATATGAATCAATCTCCTTGCAGCTTGCATTTCAAAGCTTACGGTCGTCCTCTTGATCAACAGTCCAGTCTTTACCGCTAGACCACCATGCATCTTGTTAAATCCAATATCATTTCACTCCTTTACTACTTTATCTTTCGAACTTGTGCATGCAACCAGAAATAATTCATAAGTATTTGTAATCCTATAATAAATACCTTTCCTGCGTTGCGGTCGCACAGAACCCTGCCCCTGACCAAGTAGATCAACAATGCCTGGGGTTTTCACAGGAGTACCCATGCAGCTCTCTTGGTCCGACTCTGGAAGCAGAACCCTCACATTCAGACCCTCGCTTCACAAACATGGAACGTTTCACTGACATTCTTATCAGCTCATCATCCATATTTTACTCTTTAAAATCGACTTCGCTAAATAACAGTGATCTTGAAAAATTTCAACAGTAGGATGCGCCACCGAGACACCCTGGTGTGTCACAGAAATAGTGTCCTCAGTGATATGGCGGCAGCTTTCTTCATTAAAAAAATGCTCCTAAAATTTTACAACAGATTCTGTGTGATAATGATTTTTTTATGAGCATGTTATCTTGGTGGCTGCACTTTCAACGATAAATTATTTTCCCTCCCCATCAGTCCAACAATTCCTCCTCTCAGTTTTGTTTCGTAATTTTTTGTTCAGTAATATACATCTAGCCACAAACAACAGTACCGGTATATATAAAACTGTCAGTTTTTTTAAATAATCTATATTAGGACTAAAATATGTGAAAAAATCTCCACCATTGGTATATGAACATATTCAGCCACACAAATATATACAATTTCCAGACAAAAAGTTTACTTAATTATTTCATAAATTAAATTACTTATTATGTGTCGCATCTTTTAACATACATCCATCTGACAAGGTTGACAGAAGACAAGTACTAGTGCTGTGTTAGGTACACAGATTCTACATGCATAAATACACACCCTCTTCACATGGGTTAATGACCACTTGTTCCACCTTGGGTGTGGCGGGGTCGGACGCAGTAGACAGGTCAAGACTACCAGCATCGCCCTTGCCATGTCCAAAGGCTGGCTGGGTCACTAACCTGCCTGTGGTCAAGGCACTGGCTGCAGTTTGTTCCACCACTGAAATCACAGACAGAGACCTTCAAACTTGTGTGTTAATTTTGATGTTCAGTAGTTTACACTTGCACACAACAATATCAAATGGCTGAAATTTGATTAGATGGGGAAATACCAATGTAGGCTACCTGGAATAACCTTTGGTGCATTATATCACATTTTGTACTTAAGGTTTGAGCTGCGGTTATTGCGTCAGTTGATTTCTTTATTTTTTCTTCATAGAACATTAGTAGGTGTTGGTACGAACATATGTACTACAAAAGAAAACATGGCATTAATGCCATATGTCACTAGTCCGTCTTTTAAAAGCTACTACTTTGTGTGTCTCAGTGGAATTCCCCTTCAAAACTTTGGAAACTCTAACGACGTTTCCGTAGAAACGATGACGTCAGTTTAACGCCAGTGTAGATGTTGTTCTCCTCGCCGCTCCCCGTCTTCAGGGGTGAGGCTGGCTTGGATACGTCGACATTTTCTTTTCTTTCTCTTCCTCCTCATTGTGCTTGCACTACTTTCTATACCACCCTTCTCCATGCTCATCTGTCTTTTGCTCTTTTCCTCCATTTCCCTTTCCATTCCTCCAGTTCTCTCTTCATGCAATCCTCCCACCTCAGTCTCAGTCGCCCTTGTCTTCTTTTTCCCTCCACTCTCCGGGCATCTGGTTTCTTTGCCATCCGTTCTTCTCCCATTCGCCCCACATGTCCTGCCCAGTTCAACTGACTTCTCACCAACTTCTTCTTGAAACTTTCTTTCACACCAACATCCACCCTCAGCTCTTCCACTCTTCACTTATCTATTCTCTGGCTGGTGTCACACTTGTACCCTCTCCTGTTGTTTCTCTGTCATTGCTATAGTCTCTAGGCCCTACAGGTCGGCTGGTGTCACACTTGTACCTTCTCCTGTTGTTTCTCTGTCATTGCTATAGTCTCTAGGCCCTACAGGTAGGCTGGTGTCACACTTGTACCCTCTCCTGTTGTTTCTCTGTCATTGCTATAGTCTCTAGGCCCTACAGGTAGGCTGGTGTCACACTTGTACCCTCTCCTGTTGTTTCTCTGTCATTGCTATAGTCTCTAGGCCATACAGGTAGGCTAATGTCACACATGCGCATAGTACGTTTCCCTTCAGTTTTTGCGATATGTGCTTGTCTCCCATCACACCTACTTTCCTCCATGCATTCGCCCCGGCTTGTATTCTCCTGCGAATTTCTGTCTGTGAGGAGCCATCCCCACATACTGCTCTACACACGTATACAAAACTGTCTCTTTGTTTTAGTCCACAAATGTAAATTCGTTCGCTGTGAACGCATATCATATAGTCTGGTTATTCTGATACCAGGATCTTCTTTTTATGAAGATTACATAATCGCGATGTCAAATAACCAATGCTCATGTTAGTCTCCTTGTTTTGCGACTGAACACTGTTCGTTGCTCGACCCGCTATTTGTCAGTAACCCGGGGCTGACCCCTGACCAATCAGGTGCCACCAAAATACAGACTAGCGCATGGAGCCGTATGCCAATCATAAACATAAAGTTGTTTGACATTTAGACATTACAAATACACAGGGTTGGGGTCAATTATAATTCGTAATTATGTAATTAATTACAATTACAGTGTAATTGTTATTGAAATTGTAATTGATATATTTGAAAGTATCGTAATTGTAATTGTAACTGATTTTGTGTGTGTGTGTGTGTGTCGTAATTGTAATTGGCCATTGTAATTGCCTTGAGGGTAGCCACTACTCGAAAACGCCCATATAACCAATATGCCATATCTCTTTTAATATTGAACATATCATAACCAGATTTGGAGCACTGATTAGAAAAATGAATGGTATATGATGTGTGAACTATGGGCACGTTTGGTTGTGTATTACCATGGCAATGAATGTTTCAAGTGAGATGGATTTTTCACATCCTTGAAAATTATTCTGAGCTAACAACTGTATGTGTGATCACGCAACTGTCAAGAATCATTAGCTAGAATACTCCTTTGTGCAATAAGGTGGTTTTGGGCAAGGATATCTGATTTCAGTGACTTTTGTTCAGGTTTGAGCATTTTTCAAGACGTCATGAAAAAAACTTAGTCCCATCTCACAACAGTCATTGCAGTCAAACTTATTCCCCAAAACCACCTTATTGCACAAAGCAGTATTCTAGCTAATGATTCTTGACAACTGCATGATCACACATACAGTTGTTAGCTCAGAATAATTTTCAAGGATGCATGCCCCTCTATCACACTAGAAATGTTGATTGTCATGGCACTGCACAAGCAAATGAGCCTACATTCCACATATCATGTACTATTCATTTATCTAATTAGTATTCAAAATTTGGCTAAGATATGTTCAGTACTAACAGAGATATGGCCTATGGCCGTTTTCGAGTAGTGGCTACCCTTAATTGTTCAATTACAATTCAATGACTTTCCCATAGTTTCTCCAATTGTGGGTGAAACTCTCAGAACTGTTTTTGTTATTTCATTATGAAAACCAAGGCTGTTTCCCTCTGAAATTCACCTTCCCTCTCATACTCCCCATTTTTGGGGGTGTTATAGTCAGACAGTGACTCTTTCTGGTGAACATGGGCAGATAACAGCTGTCTGCCTGTCCAGCCACAGTCATGTTGTGTAAAGCATTTAGCAGTGTCTTTCCAAACAATCAGTCACCCATGGACAGGCACAGTGCCAATTAGTCTGACCCATTGAAGCACTTTGAGCTGACCCATTGAAGCACTAGCTCTAGCAGTAGCAGGCTTCAGCAGTTGACAAGTGTCAAGTAGGAGACCAAGAACAAATGATAGGCCTGTGGTCTAGTGCTACACAGGCTAGCTGTACTAATTGTAGTTAAATAAGGCTGTGCACTAACACTATCCTTTCACTGTGGAATTATTTTCTAGTAAGCATGCTTTGTGATTTGTTTATATTATTTTGAGCGAAACAAAAATCCATTGTAATTGACAATTATAATTGAATATATTTTGGGATGGTAAATGTAATCGTATTTGAAATGCTAAATAACTGTAATTGAAAATTATTCAGTCATTTAATTGTAATTGATCAATGTAATTGAACCCAACCCTGCAAATACAGATTGCAAGGCCTAGTTGGCAGCGAAACACGTAGATATCTCAAAAACAGTTGTCTCTGTCAATTTGTATTAAAAATAAACTGCTTGCCAATGAAAAATAAAAAACATTTTATGCAAAACCCTCCTATCTGGTGACATGTCTGTTATCAATGACAACCAGGAAGCATTACTTAATGTAATTTAAAAAAACTGCAATAGTTACAAAGCTATAACTCGGCATGCAAGCTGGCCTTACATGTGCACCAAATTGCACGGGATTGTTTTACGATTGGTGAAGGGGTTGTGCCAAAAATACACTTCCAAGTTTTGGCTGTCTTTCAACATTGTGTAACATTTTTATGAAGCTGTAGCAAGCTTAATGTGCATTTGTTCACAAAACAAACCCTTATTAAATGTCAATAATACATTTGTGTTTACAAACACACAAATTTTTCTTTCAGAATATTTCTCAAAATGGAAAAAAATGCCATTTTGACGTGATTATTTACATATTTTTAATTGTCTTTAAAAGCATGAAAATGTCACTAAACAACCTAGAAACTTAATTCTTTTTGGACTAGAGTACTGCTTGACGTCTTAGGCAGTCTGAGAAAAAAACTGTTAGTCTATCTTCAAAATTTGTATTAGAAATTATTAATTCAAAACAAGCATGTCTTTGCCACCAGAGCCACCTTAAATTAGAGAACAATGATATAACCATTTATAAAAACAACGTCAACTCACAAGGTATCAAATCATTAGTTCGACATAGTGTATATCATACTAACAACGTTGAAAAAGTAATACTTTTTGATAAAAATGAATATAAATTCAATTTGGGACTTTTCACAAACCATCCCCATTAGAATTTCCATGAATTTTGTGGTTACCATGGTTACCGTTAAGCAAAATTGCAGATCAATTATTATATAACAGCTGATCTTTTTTCATAACTAAAAAAATTCTGATTCACTGCCAACTAAAAATATTAAGAAAGGGGGCACATCTGTGATACACCTGCCATGGCTAGCTGACCTTTTCTCTGAGGGTGTTGTGACTGGACGTCAGTGCTGGGGCAACCCTTGTCTTGTTGATGTCTGAACACACAGTGGGGCTTGGTGCAGCCCCCAGGCTGAGACTCCCAGTAACATGATATGGTCGAACGATCTTTCTGCAACACATGACAGGGTCACATTAGACAACCTGTTCACTCTTAAAAAGGGTTGCTGGGGCCCTGTGGGCCTGAAGAAAACAGGGCTCTAGTCCCTATCTGTATTCGTGGGTAGATGAGAACTACTACCGGTATCACATAGTCATGACCATATTTCATTTTCATATTTTAGTTGCTAGGTGGTGTCAACATTTCGTTATTGCAGAGCTAAATCTGTTACTTATTTGAAAACAACCTGCCTAATGCGCTCCTAGAGATAACTTCATACAACCGTAGAACTGCATCGAAGGGACGCAACAAAACTTGAAAATGGCATCCTGCCTAAAAAACACGATATTCTTCAAAAGCTGCATTAACACGAACACTGAGAGACAAGACAATGTAATCAAACCGACGTCAAGAAGGTAATTTCTAGCTGCTACACTGGCATGCTACTTAAGGAAAGACACGGCTGTGTGAAATGCGTCAAAAATAATTTTTATGACTTATTTGTTTTGTTCTGTTACTGACAGATTGACATATCTTACTCTCCACTAAGTCACTATTTTAGCACTAACTTAGAAGGCCCATCAACTGTAAAATGACAATAAAAATCTAAATCAATGAAACATGCCAAAAGTAGTCCATGTTTATGCCTTGACAATGACCACGTTCGTTCACAGTATCTATCTATCTGTTAGTTATGTCAGTGGTCATGTCCCTTTTTGCCAAAGTTAAATTTTCCTGTGTTGAAACCAGGTCCCAAATCCCGATGACCTCCTTATTTAGTTTTGAACTTATGCAAATGAGACACAGAACTGGCTGAAGTTCTCACAACGAGGTAAACATGATTACAATTGATGCATCGACCATAATTCCTTGCATTATGATGTGTACATATGGGAGGGGGTAAACATGATTATAATTGTGTCACAGTTAATGGACTATTACTCCTATAGCCATTCAGTTATGATGGTATCTGACCGATATGTCACGATTGTTTGTTGTGACATACATGCTGCATTTGTCAAAGTGACGTGATACTAACTTAGGGTAAAATAACCCTCTCATCTTATAAACATGTATCTCAGCGTTCGAAATAGCACTTGTCCGTTTGTCCGGGACAAGTGATTTTTGGCCCGGACAAGTAAAATGACTCTACATGGTTATCTGGTGGACAAGTGAAAATTTACATTAAATAGTGACATGTGCAACATTGCAAACTTTTTATTTGAGGAAATTCAAACGTAAATGAAGTTCGCTAGCAATCGCGTGCGTTCCAGTTTTGTTAGTGTGTCGGCATCTTGTCGTTCCGCCGCCAGTGTGTTGTACGTTAGTGTCCGACCGAATTTAGTGCCTGCGTTAACAGGGTCATCCGCTGAGCGCACCGACCTAGCTCTGTCATACGCGTAGGACAGACTCCGCATCAGCCATCGTTGATCGAGGCTGTATTTCACACAATCGTAAATCATTCAGTTTGGCCGACGTACAATTTGCTCCCACTGACGGATCATATTTTTTGATGAACTTGGAAACAGTAGACTTTGTATCGCTACCTGTTACTTGAATAATTGTATAGTTTTAACCATTATTACGCTTAACCCACGCGGACTCGGCAGTCTTCCAAGACCAAGTCAGAACTTACTCGTTAGCCGATCTAGATCGGTTAAAATTTTCAAAACTTGTAACTGGCTTTCCAGTAAATATATGGTGCTGCTTGATAAATGGAATATTAATTAAATTTCAGAAGTGTTGTTGTATCTATGTAACATTTATTTTAGCCATAAATTGCGAGTTTTCGAAACCGAATTATGCAAGACGCGCGGCCGAGGACACGGTGCCAACCGCCGTTGACATGTCGGCTTCCGCCAACTACGGCGGTCTGCGCGTGGCAGCAATGTTACGACGTAACTAAATCTATAAATTATTTTCCGCCTGGTAAATGTAATTCAGGCACCGTTAAAACTGTTTTAGTAACATTGAAATGGTAATATAACATTTAGGAAAAAATATGCGTTTGTTTGCTGATGATCAATATTGAATATTACCTTCGTTTGTAAAATACAGGACTTTGTTAATATTGAAGTTCATAGAGGTTTAACAAAATATTATCAGATTATATTATAGTTTATTATGATTTTTGTGACAACATTTCCTGGCTTTGCATTGGTCGTGTTCCTGGTTCAGTGACGTCTTCAATAACAAACTGATGCCAACATTTTACAGCAATGTTATACGTTATATATATATATAATTATATATACCATATTAAAGATAAACAGTTTTTGCAACATTATAAAACAAATAGCAAGGAAAACAATTGTCTTCTATCAGCATCACTAAAATATTGGTATACATCATATAACGTGTCTACTTTTAATATTAGTGATGAATAATAATGGACCGGAAAATAGTTGCAACTATAATTTTGCAATTTCAAAATTTGAAGATTAAATCAAATTGTGTCTTTGATCACAAGTCACTCATATGTACATGCAACGAAGCAGCAGGAGCATTGTGTTGTTGTCATAAAAATAAGAGACTTTTTACGTTTTTTCTGAAGCTTTGATTCCCTTTCACAACCACTCGGACAAGTTAACATTTTGGCGGACAAGTAGATTTCAAAACTTACTTGTCCGGCGGACAAGTAAATATTCTGGCTTATTTCTATTGCTGTATCTATACATCATAACCTATGTCTATGGACTGTTACATGCTATCAATATGCATGTTTATGTTGGACACAAGTCACAACCTATGTAGTGTGAATTATATGTGACTAACAGTATGAATTGGTGCGTCAGCTATGATTCCGTACATTACGGATTAGAGGGTAGGGGTAAACTGTCATATTTCTGTTAATGAAATATTACACTTAGAAACACTCACATATTGTATATACGTGGTAAGACTACCATACTGGCAGTTATTTGCAACATCTAGTATGTGCAAAACATTACAGTAATGATTAGTCATTTGGATTACATACCAGCGGGATTTGAAAAAAATCATCAAATGGCCTTAGTTTCAGTATGGCAACTTCATATAATACAAAAAATAAGATTTATCAGCTTAAAAAAAGTCCATGTCCTGTCATCCCTTAAGGTATCTTTAATGTAAAATATGTAATTTCAGCAAAAACAAGTAATGCTATTCTCACTAAAAACTGAATTAGCAATCATTGTTTTAATTATCTTTACAATGCAATGTTTACAAAAGCAAACCTAAATTCTACTAAAGCCCCTTTTTGTTTAGCTAATACAAAAAGTAATTATATGAAGTAGGGATGTTTCAAGCAAATTAATCTGTCCCGCTTTTGGTGCAAACAATTTCAAAGTCCAATTATTTGCCACAACTGGAAACCACTGCAGTAATATTACAACAACAAACAAAATTACACATCAAAAGTCCAGTTATTGGCCTATTATTTCCCAGTCAATAAGGTACCAGGTTTGTGAAATGTTTATACAAGTGAACTTTCACAAAGTCAGTACTCAGAGGTACGTCCCGACCAACAACGTACCACGATATCCATATGTCGAAATTTGCAGATGGTGCGATGACATCGCCCCTCCTTCCAGAGGGTGCAAACAGTCTCACTACCCAAGGCTGCCTCGCAGTGGCGGTAGGGGCACATGTCACCCTGAAACACGACACAAACATCACCAATGGGTGATATAATAAATAATAATAATAAAAGAGCATTTTTAGAGCGCCATGGCTCCAAGTGACCCTGTCCTAAGGCACTGGTACAATGAGAGTTAAAAGAGTGAATATTATAAAAACATAGCTCTAAAAATTCAAGATCATAAAAACATAGCACATAAAAAGAATGACGACAGTTTAAGAATGATAGGCTAGTTAAACAAGTGATAGTTTAGGAGTCTTTTGAAGGTGCATATAGAGTCACATTTGCACATCTCGTGTGGAAGACTATTCTGGGTGGAGCCAAGTTGTAAGAGAGCATCTCCAGGCTGTGAAATGAGGCCGGTCCAATCGTACCGGACGAGTAGTTTCAGTGATCGGACTAGTCCATGTTTAGTGGAGCAGTCCCATCGGACTAGCTGTGATTATGTAAATTAATTTACACTGTGTATACAGTAAGCTAGTTGGGTGTAGTGATGAAATAAAATAAGACAATAAGGTAACATTTTATATAACACGTAGCTAAATATTCCGTACAACCGCCGAATGAGAAACTTGCTGAACGCGGTGAATGTAAACGGCACAGCTGTTTACATCCGGTTTGCATAGGATAGGTAGTGCCACCTAGCGACCATGAGTGATGAGCGACATGGACAAACATACATGCGCGGGTTACAGACATTGTTACGTGCTATCCAAGCGTGATCGTAGTTGCTTTATTCCTGCATCAAGTGATTATTTTAGCAAGTTACCAAACGCTAGCAATGTTACTGATTCTATAGTTGGCTTCGGGAAATGAGACGCTAATGAAAATTATATGTCACAGATATGCATGTGTTCCGTGGGACGTAACTATTATTTTGAACGCATCAGGGTACTGTTTCTATGCATATAGGATGCAGGATCTTGTGTCCCGTAAACTCCTGGTGACATACAAGATGTCTTTATAAAAGCTGGTCCTAGTTGGAACATAGTTAAAAAGTGTACCTGACGGCAAAACATATTCTCTGGAGGCCCGAGTTTAACTTGAGTAATAATGTCTAACTTCATTTAAACATGGTGGGTGACCAAGGCTAGCAGACATCTACTGACCTTCGCGCATGTTGAGTAGTAGAAGAAGTAGCAGTCGTCTTGCTGCGCCATGGCTGCAACGATGTAGGACGTCTGGAATGCACACAAAGCCTAAGTGTGTCGTACAGTCAATAATTGCTGTACATTAACTTGACCTCTTCTTCAGTCGGTCTGTCGATATTACTCAGTAGAATCAGCCTGCGAAGATTATATCGATGATGCTTTTCCAGCCGGTGGTCTTGAGGGTGTCACACAAATAATCTTATGTATTTCTGCCACTGAACCTGAAACAAGGAACGTAAAACTAATTTTAATACCAAGGTACTTATAATTTAGATTTTTCGTATTTATAACCTAACTGGGTAGATGTTAATAAAAACAAGTGACAACGAGATATCTAAATTCCATGATCAGCAACTACTAATAAATATCTTTTTTGTTTACCAACATTTCAGAGCTTCATGTTTACAAAAATCTGTGGACTTGAGCAACTTAGATTTTGCCAGGGTTTACTACTGTAATAACTGTGTATTCGGACACCCAGAAATCTTCAATAATAATTTTTTGGTATTATTGACCCGTCTTCGAACACCTCTGTAAACATAATTTTATTTTTCGTTCCTATGTAAGCAGACACCAATTATTTGTAATCCAAATTAAGTTACAAACCCGTTAATCCCACGGATAGCCAATCAAGAATGATATGACATCATGTTTTAGTCATGCAGACGTGCACATAAGTATTCAAAAGGTGTATGCAAGAATAGATTTTTGTGTATTGTATGTTTTCAGACAGAATAGGATTAATTAAATGATTTACCAGTACTTAATTTACTGTTGGCAATCTATCTGGACGACCATATCCTTTTCCTTAAAATCTACTCATGGATTCATTTGGAAACTTGTACGACATTAATTTCAATGTAATTCATGTGATAGATAAAAGCAATGTAAACAAACACTGTAATATGTACGGAACATTTTCATAAGTTTTTCCATGAAACAAGATATTTATTGAACTTACCTTTATTGGAAATCCAAAGCAAGTCAGTCTTCTATCTTCAGAGTTCAATATAAGTTTCACTGGAATATTATCTTTGGTGTTCTGCAATTTGTTTTAATTTAAATTCTTTGCCAATGCCAAATGGAATTTTTTGCCGACACCAAATGAAAAACAATATGTTTCTGTTAATCCATAATGATTATTACACACAAAGTGCAATTTTTTAAACAAACAAGATTAATAGTTTGTCAAAATGTAAACAACTTAGCATCACTGCTATGATTTAGACATTTCTTTTTAAAGGAAATAAAAAATATGGTATGATGACTGTGTAGTACTCATTGTATAATAAATAGTTTTCTAATTTACAAGATTTGATTAAGCTTACTATCCATATTATAACAATTCAAAACGTTATTACTGGGTACTATAAATAATATACCAGCAATAAACAAATATTTTGAGAAATGCCCGTATGAAGGTAAATGGTTATATAAGAATTTGTCCAGTAAATTCTTCATATTATTTTATACCAATTTCAACCTGCAAAAACATTAACCGATTTTCATGCACCTTTCTTTATAAATGTGACTTGTGTACACCATTAAAGTTTTAATCTTTCATTATTATAAACGGTAAAGACCTTTTAATTTGAGTTGCTCCAAAGATCAAACTTTTGTTAATGACATACTGTACTTTTAGTTTGTATGCAAATGCGGATCGGACAGACGCTGATGCAGACTTAGTCTTAGCAGGCTGCTAATGGTGTGTACTCCGTTTTGATCGAGATGCCGATACATCGTCATCATATTCGTTATGGATAGAAAGAATGCAAATTTGTTGTCTGTGTGACTGTCTGTCACTGCGTGCGTGAGTCCAGTCGTGAGCGTGACTGTCACGGTGACACTGACACAGTGACATGACAGCCCATGCAACGTGCAAGGGGGAAAGCCGCAAAGCCAAGGCCAAACCCCAATGGCCCAAAGCAGTTCCAGTCGAGACTGCATAGTAAGACCAAGCCCAAACCTGATACGACCAGCGCGTAGCTAAATTAATTGCCTAGCATGTTTTACTTCAGCCAAAATCGTATCCTCCGAATGAAAACCAATTAAATGAACACGAGTTACACAACAGCGATTTAATTTTGGACTTTGTCTTTGTCACGTTTGCGATTGTCAAGACAGTTGTCGTGACACTTGTAGAAGATTGTTCCATGTTTTTGTAAGCCAATTTACATATTTTGAAAGACAACTAAATACGTATGTTGATTAACAACTACATGTAACCTATAGTCTTACCAATTTCGTTTTTGAGTTTTATAATAAACACTAGATGCTACAAATTATTGAATTAACGGATACGCAACCGTATTGCCTACAAAATGGCGTCGATTGACATTTGCAGCACGTCAAGCCTAGTCTGAGTACAGAGTTTCACTGCAGATTGCTTCGTAATGGAACCTTTCCCAGCACGTTGTGTATTTTAACGTTAGTATAGGTTTATAGCAATGTTGTAGAACATGTAAACTGTTTAGTTTGCCAAAATGTATTTACATGATGTTTTATTTTATTTATTCAATGTTTGTACCCCAAGTTGTTACCTCAAGCACGGTCAATATTTGCCCAAATTTGAGCATTGAGACCGTCTCAAGATTTTGTTTTCTGTAGTTGTTTTCCAATTTCTTTGTTGATTATGGTACTATTGTTTTTACTGTTGGTGCTATTGTTTTTTTTTTTGCCTGGTCTATGCTAACCTAGTAGCTAGCATCAGGAGAGTGGACTATAGTTTGTGAAGTCATATACATAGTTGTATAGGTCTGGGTGGTCTCTCCAATCTCTTCGGAGGCGGGACTTCAGTTGGTTGATGGTCTGCTCAACTGTGTCTTCCGACAGCGAATTCCACGATTTTACCACTCTGGTGGAGAAGAAAGAGTACCTGTTTCCTGTTGATTTTTATGTTTGTAGTTTTTCACTGTGGCCTCTTAATTGTGTTAACAGTGACCTCCAGGAGCATCGATCTGCTTTGATGGACACGTACAATGCTCATTTACAGCTATAGTCCTGGTTGATCGAGTCCATTCCTTTGATGATTTGGAATGTTTGGATATTGTATATTCTTTCTCTTCTGTAGTTAAGTGTAGAGAGTTTTAACTCTTTCAGTCTGTTGTCGTATGGTAGTCCTTTTGGTTCTGGCACTAGTCGGGTTACATGCTCGGCGCCTGTGTTGACTGCATGAACTATACTTTTATTTTGTACTTGAGTAAAAGAACAAGTAACTTACCTCAAAACTACTTTAGTAAAAGTACATAAAAAACCTACTTGAGGAAAAATTAAAAGTAACTTTCAAAAGTACTTGAAGTAAAAGTAAAAGTACAATTCAACGTTAAAATGTCAACATTACAGCAGGCACACAAAATGCGAGACTAAAATAACTACTTTCCTCTACACGAACATTAACCCAATAACAGTCACTAAAATAAAATAACTACTTCACTGTACATATGGACCTTAACACATGACTATTCTAATACAACCTTAACCCTATAACTTATATGCATACTAGTTGTCTGTTGCACGGCAAACACGTGCACACACTCGCTTCATCGCACCCTCTCTCTCCCACTGACTCCCTCCCTCCCTCTGCCTCCCTCTGTCCCTCCCTCCCTCTCTCCCTCCCTCCCTCCCTCCCTCCCTCCCTCTCTGCCTCCCTCTCTGCCTCCCTCCCTCCCTCCCTCCCTCCGTTCTGGCTGGAGGAAATTTATTGCGCTTTATGCTCCGGCGGAAGCCGCTATTCGGATCTTGGTTTCGCGACTTGACACAGCTGCACAATGTCGGCATTCTTCGTTTTCTTCCAAGAACATGCCCAACGTCAACTCACTGAAGATATTTGCCAATGTTGCCCAAGGTTCCGGACCGGATGCGATACCTATGCCGTCAGTCAGTCACAAACTACGAGGATATATA
Organism: Escarpia spicata; assembly: GCA_963995525.1. NCBI lineage: Eukaryota > Metazoa > Annelida > Polychaeta > Sabellida > Siboglinidae > Escarpia > Escarpia spicata. The sequence goes on from OZ023212.1 coordinate 57,530,747, forward strand.
TCCACTAGGTTTTCAGGCGTCTCTTCACACATGTATGCCTAGGATGACTAGAATAAAACGTAAACAATGCATTGTTGGCGATTATTACGTAACAACTCATCGTCAGAAGCGTCGGCACACGCACGGTACGTTTACGTCACAACGCCGGAAATAAGTTTATCAGGTTTGAAAATATCTGACCTATCGAAGCTTTGATTTTAGCTGCAGGAAACTGTGTAGCGATGGTGGGTACATAGCAGAAGTGTAACGTACCATGTACTTGTTTGAATGTCAACTGTCGTGTGTGTGTGTGTGTGTGTGTGTGCGTGCTTGTGTGCTAGTGTTCTTGCGTGTGCGCGCGCGTGCTTGTATAGACCTTTTAAGTTTTATATACCTAACGAACATTAAAACAATACATTTATATTTTGTTCCATTTAAATAAAAACATAATATATTAACCAGCCTCTGTCAGAACGTATTATATGCTGCGTTGTGTCCCACTGTTACTTGATTGTATGTTTGTTGAAATAGAGTCAATTAGGCCTACCTTCATAAAGTTTGAAGACTGTATTTCTGTAAATATTTAGTCACATCCATTCATTATAAAAAAAATATTTACAATTTCTATTAGGCCTCCTTTTAGTCTTAGCTTGGTCTCTAATGTTGTCAAATCGCATTCTTGTCGTCTCCCACAATTTTAATAGGTAAACTAAAGTATCTTGGTGCCGGCTCCGCTTTAATTAATTGTTTGTAGACGATCGTTGTCTTTTTTATATAGTCGTAATATTTCTGTATTTAAACTTTCTTCTGTTTTTGTACACATTGGTTTACTGGCACGATGTTCGTTCGTCGGTTAGTCACATTTATATGGTGTTTTTAATGCTAGAATAAATATATTAAGATATGCTGCCCACTGCTAAGAGCTGCTATTGTCTCATTCCCACGCTCCTGATTAAACTAGCTGGGACTACGTACACATGATTTAGGTAACTTCCTGCTAAACTTCCCGCTAATAATTACGTAAAGAAACATATAACACCTCCATTTAATTTTGTATGTAAGCCAAGACCGATCCAGAGACAACTGCAACACCTTTTGCAATGGTGTTTCGCTAATTCGCAGGAACACCATGTGAGATTCTGATTATCTATCACTACCTTTGTCAGTCTCAAAGAGCTCCGGATCGCCGATACGCCATTGCGCGGGGTATTAAACAGACCACTCCATTGTTACTGGTGTAAGCCTTCAAAATATGGTAGGTCTATCAATGGGGGTGGTTACGTTACATATCCAAATGTGATAAAATGTCAATTTTTTTTCAGACCAAGTGTGTTGGGTTATTCTTGTGCTTCATGATGACGGCCCTTGTTCAGGAGATATCGCCCAGCATGTAGTGAGTATTCACATCTCATCCACGGACATACTAATTTGATTATATCCACCACGTGACCTATTGCCCGGAAACAAGGTCCGGTCCGTCAAGCCGTCAAACTGGACAGTAATATTCAACAAAAAGTGCAACATTTATTTGCGTCGAAAGGTTTCGTCAACCTTTAACGATATGCCTACTCAGAGGCGGTTCCAGAGAGGGTAGTCTAGGGCAGGGATCGATCTGGAAAAAGACATGCTCCAATGATATGGAGATTCTAACTGAGAAATACGAAGCAGTAGTTTGTGACATTGAGTGACAACGATTCACATACGAGAGAGAATCAACCAAAATATTCAAAGAACCATGTTGACTAAACCTTAAAAAACTGGTTGATACACCGATGAACAAAGATGCATGGAATAGCCTCACTCAGTATGTGGTCGAGATTACATCGGTGCAGTCTTTTGAGAAGAAATTAGATTATAAGTTGTGGGAAAACACCCAATTAAATTAAATACTATACAGTAAGACTAGAACATGTAAGACTAGAACATAGCATTGTCTTTTTTCCAAAGTGTATGACCTAAGGTGGCGGGGCATTTGTAATGAATGTACTATTTGTAAGCGTTGGTGACGGAGGAACAATTGTAATATTTAGCAAACATACATGAATTTAAAAACATGCATATAGTGTACATGTATGGGTGGATACTATTTTGTATAGATATGAACGGATTGCACTTTGTTCAGCAAGACTTGACGATGGGCGATAACATGGTGTCGGCGGCAACAAACGCTGACCACCGTGCTCGACCTAAGTTTATAAACAATGTCAACGACAGGCAAGGGGTAGGCAAGGCAAAAGGGTATTGATTAGACTGTTGTCAGTTTCCAGTCACCAATGTAAGATGTGATTCAAATAACTCCATTCAGGTCATTGTTCTGTTTGTAGTCCGCGCGGCCGTTGTCTGTTTTCTGGCGCAGACTAGAGAAAACCGGAGCGCTATTTGGGCCTCAAAATGCGCTCAAGCCTAAGACCATCAGACGCAATATGTTTATAGCGTAAATATGTATGGGATGATGTGGAATTATTTAACCATTAATAATTATCACATCGACGTGTCAAATTTAGCCAAAACTATTGTTAAAAACGGCAAAATCGAAGTGATTGTACACAACTCACACAAGTGCCCCTAAATTTGCTCAGACACGTTTTTGTATGCGTCTTTTGGGCACATGCGACAAACGCTTCACTGACACGTTTCCGCGCTCCAAGGGAATCCCTGCTAGGGGGTAAAAAAAACTACAACTACACCCCAACATAAGGGCCGCCAAAACCCACCTAGAGGCACATTCCAAACGTATAGGGGCACGTTCACTCCACTACTAGCTATGCTACTGTTCCCAAGCAGGCCATACATTACATCGTCTACAGTAATACATAGGTATACATCGGCGTTACTCTAAATATGAGTGTGGGGCGGCATAGCCAACATATCTAGAATAATTGTACTCTTATATTATGAACAGATCTGGATATTGAGCCATCGCAGATTTGGCCTGTGGCGGCTACAGCAGCCATTTTCCAAAATGGCCGCCAGCGATCGCTGTTATTTTATATACCTACTCTCCGGGGGAAGACAACGGGTTGACAGTGGAGGTTCATTCAGTTATAAAAGTCTAAGAGTGGTTATGGAAGTGTTAATTATTAGATTTTTACCAAAACAAATAAGTCAACTTATATTAATTTGTGTAATTAGGCACATGACGCTGTTGGGTTCCGAATGGAAGTCAATAATGAATGAAAAATAACTTCGCTTGACACCTACTATGATTATTACTACAACGACTACTACTACCACTACTACTACTACTACTACTTGTAGTGGTGGCAACAGTAGTAGTAATGCAGTAGTCGGTGTTGGTACTGGTCTACGTGCATTCTTTGCGGCAAGCATCATTCCCGTTGTACGTTGGATGCCCTGACAGAATTGGTCCCTGCTTCCACGCCTCGGATCACACTAACTATGCCAGGTGGATCCCTGTTCACCCGAGGGATATGACTGAACTCCTAACAAAGCACCCGGGTATGGGCACTCTCTGATGGGGGAAGCCTCCACGTAGGCACGAAGAGTGACCTTCTAACATGCTTAAATACGTCTCCGACGTCCAGTCTGACGTCCGTATGTTGAAACCAGCTGCATTCAAGAACAGACAGATCATGATTTCATACCTGCTCACAAAGCTTCAAATTGCGCCACGCCTAGACTTGGTGTGGGACAGCTACAGTGTAGATTCACTGAAAGACAGTGCAAGAGAAAAGCAGGGAAACGGACAGAATTTCTTCAGAGTGGAGGAAGCAACAATACAGAGCTGTTCACATTCCTGTCAGCTCTCCTCGCATGGGTTTACATGGGGGAGAAACAGCTTGTCATCACTGATGGAGGTATAATCGTCAGCAAGCCATCACTGCCAGATCTGGCCTCGCCCGCCCAAGCCACAAAGAAGCCGACAGTCGCACGATGTTGCATACAACCCATGCAGCTTAGCACGGCCACTACGAGATAATGATCCGAGGTGTTGACACCGTGGTATTACCCGTGTTAGTGACTCAGAGGTTTTAACCCACGGTTAAGGTTTCGGAACTGGCAAGTGTTTCAGGTTCCTAACAGCCCACAGACTAGCAGCTGGACTGGGACCGGAGAAGGCATTCGCGTTGCCAATGTTCCACGCTTTACTTAATGTGATACTGTATACAGTTATGCACAGCTTCAAGAAGACTGTCTGGGCAATCTGGATCGTGCTACCAGAACTCACAAACAACATATTGCTGAATCTATCCTCAACACCAGGTGACATACAAGAAGATGCATGCATAGCAAGAGGTTCGTTATCCTATTATCCTGTTGTATGAAAGAACCAGCACGTGCACGGACATTGGAAATGCATGATAGGAACTTTTCGCAAAGAAGAACCATGTGCAAATGATCCCGCCAACCAAGAATGCAGCTTCGAAGGAGCATGCCAAGATGACAGCCTACGATGGAGGCACCAGAACTACCGCCACCAACCAGCTGCGGCTGGGCCAAGAATGAGAACGGCATGTACGAGCCGCACTGGACAAGACTACCCAAGGCAGCCCACACCTGGTGTGAGATAATCTCGTGCATGTTCAAGAAGGATTGTGTGAACCGTTGCTAGTGCAAAAGGCTGTCCTTGAATACACAGCTCTGAGTGTGTGTGACGTGCGTGCTTGTGTGCGTGCGTGCAGGTGTGTGAAGGGGTTGCACAAAAAATAATAATTCATGACCACTGAAGGGAACTGTGACAAAAACCCTGGTGACATAGGAGCAGAAGAGAACAGTATGTGACAATTTATATGAACTGTTCTATTCGCCAAAAACATTTCAACATGTCTTTGTGTTAAATATGTCTATGTTTGTAAAATGGCCCTTTCAATTTCAACCGTGTTCTTGAATAATTTGTAGTTTTTGTGACTTTAGTTTTCAAACATATTCGTTTTACATGGTTACAATGGTATAAGGTCGATGTTCAGCTATACAAAAGTCTGGCTTGCAATTTCAGAAAGCATGTATAAAAAATTCATTCTGCAAATACGTGCTGCTTTTTAAGTCATTAACTACCAAAAGAGCACCATAATCCTTGTTAATAATTTGTAAAATGTATAATGTCAACTGTCCCCACTAGAGGTAACCTAGTTCCTCTGGAGATGGCAGTTCTGAACACTAATTAATTCCGATTTAATTGTCTGAACACCCTTTTGTAAAATGTCCGCTATTGTGAATATTTCACATTTGCTACGACTCCTGCTACTACTACTGTAACAGGTGTTACTACTATTAGTGTTACTACGACCACCGCCACTATTATTACTAATACTACCAGTAGTAGTACTAGTATGTGCCAAGCTAGTCATTGATCATCGACTTCCATTCGCAATCCAACTGCATCATGTGCCTAATTAGACATATTAGTCTCCAAGTTGACTTATTTGTTTGATAAAAATCAAATAATTAGCTCTTCCATAACCACGCTTGGACTTGTATAAGTGAATAAACCGCCACTGTCAAACTGCTGTCCTCCCCAGTAGAGAACGTATGTAAAATAACAGTGACCGCTGGCGGCCAATTTAGAAAATGGCTGCCACAGCCGCCAAATCTGTGATGGCTCAATATCTAAATCTGTTCACAGTGTAAGAGTCTACACGTGTGCCAAATGTTGTGCTTTTATCACAAAAAGCACAATTGGTTTACTATGCCGCCCCACTATAAACGAACCACGCGAACTGTGAGTCCCGCCAAAGGAAACAAGCTACCCCCGGTAGTCGTCGTTAACGAGACCGAGAACCCAAAACTCATCACAGATAAACGAAGCAACCGGTATGATCCTTGTCTTGTTTTTCAGTCTCGAGCCGTGCGTCTTGTGCAACATGTTCAGTCACGAACTAGGCCTACATTGCGTCACTTCGAGAACCACCGACTTTTGGAAACAGACGATCTGTAGCGAGGTGATGAAAACAGGCCTGTGAGAAGTGGACGAGGTTACGGAGAGTGGCCAATGTACACGACGGGTACTTACGCCAACCGTCCTGCCACACGGGAAACGTTCCGCTGACGACACTTCGAGGACATTCAGTTGTTTTGTGATATGTGAACGTTCATCGTTTCTTTGTTTGCGTAATCAGTCAGTGTATGGACCCAACGAATGTTTCGCCTCTTAAGCGTTTATACTGGACACACAATAGCGTGTGAATATTGCAATTTACCAAAGCATCACGCATTTGCAGACTTTGCTCGCAGTTTAATTAAAATTCGTCACTGAGATGAACTACGATATTGAGTAATTGTCATGATATAGCGCTGAATAAAAATGGACACACAATGTATGATTGGGTAAGGCATGCGTAATATAAATCAAGTGTACAATTACACATAACAAAATTCTGGTTGTCAAAAATACACAAATGCTACCTTAAAAAACCAACTATAATAAATTGTTGTAGCATTCTTCGGTAATTTTCTTTGACAGTGTCTGCATGCCAGCCATAGAAAAATCTTTTAAAAAATTAAACAAGAAAACCAACACTGTGAAAGCAATGTATAAATGACGCTCGTTGTCCAGTATCATTCAAAAAAGGTCAGGTAATTCATAATGTTTGTTTTAAGAAAAATGCTCATATTCTTGTCAACCACGTCATAATGTTATTAAACATGTTAATTTAACCGTTGATACGCGTATTTCTAACGAATTGCCACATGTTATCAATACGTCCCCCAACATATGTTATCTGCCGCATCACGACATCATGCATGCCGCGTCGCGTCTTGGCCCCTGGCGTGTTTCTGATCGTAATGGCCACCTGTTCTAGCGGCTTAGAACGCGCGTGCCTGTTTGGGTGTTGTTGAGTTTTGAATACCACACACTCGTGACGGATCTATCACGTCTTTTGCAGTTTCTCTATCTGCTGCAGAAGGATGTCCATGCGACCCGCAAGAATCGGCTGTCCCTTGTAGTTTTTCTTGGATAGTTTCTTGTGCTGTTCTCGTTTCTTGTTTTCGTAGCGGGCCAAGACAGCGTCTCGCTCTTGCTGTTTCTGCATCAGCTCCTGGCAACAAGACACGGCACACGTATATGTACCTACACACATACACACACCTACGTACATTTTTCAAAGGTAAGTTCTTATATAGCGCAGTATCCAGTCCTCAGGACTGCTCAGTGCTTTACATTTTACTCCCTGGCAGACCTGTTCAATCAAACACCATCTCGACTTCTCTGGGAAGCATTCAGCCACATGACAATAAATGCACGAAGACTATTCGTACACAAATATCCACCACTGTCTATAGCCAGGTACTCATTCATACAGCTGAGTGAACTGAAGGAATGTAGAGTAAACGAACTTGCCCAAGGTTCAGCACTGCTGAACAGGATTCGAATACGGGTTCTCTCAGCCAAGAGTCCGAAGATCTTACCGCTGCGCTACTACGCACGCACAAATATATGTGTATATATATATATATATATATAATATATACATTCATTATGTATATACATACGTATGTACATATGAACAAACGAAGACACAAAACCAAAGTGTGTTTGATGTACCACACATACACAAGTAGTAGTACAATAACTGCCATTATACCATATCATAACAGAAACAACTGTGTTTCAAGCACATTATATTTTTTTTTATGTACATAGTCTCTGAAAGTATTAGATGTAATGACTACTCAGCATACCCAACTATGTGTTTTATTACAAGTACATTAATCAATTAATGACATAAATTTGTAAGCTAAATTTAGAATTCAAATGTTTTTCTTCAATACGTCATAAAGGGGGCACACTCAAAAGGTCTAGGGGGCACCCCACTCTAGTGTAGGCAAATTTTCAAAGGTCTAGAGGAGCACGTAGTCGTAGTCCCCGTGGATCCGTCTATTATGATAACACACCTTTTTTTTTTGTTCTTTTTCGGATTTCTTTTTTTTCCATTCCATTTCAGCTTTTTGAAATGATGACATCTTCAGTTTACTTGTACCTCTGGTGTAAATAGAAAGTGTACAGAATAAACAAACAAAGTTAGAGTCAGTGAATGACACATTATCACATGAAGATTAATTACATTATGTGCTTTAAATAATTTATAAAATCCTTGTAATCTCATTTTTTAAACCAACTTTCTTTCCAACTCCTGACAATCGTACCTCATTTCGGAGTAATAGTATATCTAATGTTATACATGAAACTTTTGATAACCTCAATCCTGAGCTTAAAAACTGAATTGGTCGAGTTCCAAGAGTACAATTATTTTTGTCATCATAACTGAATTATTTGAAGTTACATTAAGCATTCAATCACATTTTTATTAATTATGCATCTAAGGATGCAGACAGGATATGTGCGGAGAACAAGTGAAGAAAAACGGACAAAAAGAGCACGGAAAACAGAAGAGGGCAACAGAAGAAGAAGAGGAAGACCAAAACTGAGTTGGAATGACAGCGTGAAATAAGATCTTGTGAGGGCAGGTGCAAAGAGCCAAGAATGGACTTCAGACGACTGCAGAAGAAAGAGATGAAGAGTATTAGTGATCAAGGCAGTAGAAGCTACTATCTGATGTGAACCCGGCACACAAGGAGCAAGGGGAAGAAGAAGGGACATCTAAGGTGGCTGTAGGGGTAAAATGTCACCAACTTTTTGACACTTGGTGATGCAGTTTTGTCACCATCTGTGTCTGTGTAAATCTTCTGTGTCTTTTCTGACCATTCTTCCAACTTCCGACCCTCTTTGCGCAGAATCTTCTTGTATTCGTGCACAATCTTCTTTTTTCTACGGTCGGCAAATCCTTGTCCTTCAAACAGCAATGGCAGCCTGATATTGGCAGACAATGGTGCTGTTCTTTGCTTTTAGGCAGCAATTCAATGACTTAATATCTGCATTGTAAGTTTTTGTAACCACATTGGATCTCAAAATGTTTGCAAACTTGTTAAAATTTCATAAGCTCATAGTGGCACAATTTTCTTGCTCTCTACTATTTGATATCCTAATCTTGGGCCATTTGCATAGGCATGTATATATTGATTTTGGATTCTTCGGTCACATGAGTAAGCCTAGATATAGAACTTGTTGTACATCTCTTGAAAATAATTAAAATTAAATACAATTTTAATATATTACCTTCCACTTTGTTGCCAACAAATTTTCTGTATTTCATGTCTTTCTTCTGTCTTTTATTTGAAAACTCCTTCACTCTTCCAAACTGCTTTGTCTTCATCTTCTTGCTGCAAGATAAATTCAAGTTCAAAATGATCCAGAGATTGATGAGAGATGCCAAATAATATTGCACAAGAAGCTGATATACTTATTTTCATGATGTCACGGTGGTAGGTGAGAATCTGGTGTCATGAGGCTCGGGCTGCATTCATGATTCATGAGGAGCAGTGATTGTGGAAAAAACTGTTCCATGGCTGGATAATTATTAAATTTTAGGGTATATTTGTACTTATTTTGGTGCATTTTCTACATGAAATGTTGGTTATGCAGTATAGTTGAATTCAAAATGAGTAATTATTTTGTTAACCATGAAATATCAGCCTGGTGGTAGATTTTGGCACTAGAGTGATAGACCGTGAAATTAAAAAAGCAAGAGTTCTACCACCAAAGTGGTAGGCTCAGCATGTCTGATAATCCGGGTAAGAATAAGGTTACGCCTTGGTTATCCAGGCAATGTGACGTGGAACCATGGTTTGTCGCCCCATACAATAGCCTGGAATCAGAACCGCCTTCCCATTGTCATTAAGAAGACTGCTTACCCTTAATTGGGGTCATCAGCAAAACTGACTCTCATCAAACCTGGGTTCAATTCTGAATCTAACTGGAATTGAAATTTACTGTGAGAATCTGTACATATAATCACTGAATGAATTTTAACTAATTCATTTAAAACTTTATCAGAACATGTAAAGATAACATTACAAAAAACGTGATCATGCACTTCTGCTGCTAACCATAATCTGTATCGCTGAAATTTCGTTCGATTTCATATTAGAGATGACTTTTGACAATCTCAATGCATTATCTACGAGTTGTGCATGTGACACAAACTGGTGATATAACAAGCATGTGCTGTTTAACCAGGTTGAGATTGGTTATAGCAATTTAAAATAAGACTAGATATAATCAACTATTTGCTTGATGTATTTTGGTTGACCTAAAAATGTAAATTCTTCACTCAACATTTTCCTAACAATTTGTTTGCAAAACTTTAATTAAACTGAGCGCGTTAATAATTAAACCAGGCTAGAGCCTAGACTCTAGAGTAGCTGTAGTCTACTGCAGTGTAGAGGTATTACGTCTTTGAAGTTGAGTTTGACAGTTTGAGAGCAGCCAATGGCAATGCCTCTCTTTTCATCTGCATGTTGTCACGTTGAGAACCTGAGGATGCCGTGCTGGTGTCGTGAGTCTCGTGACATAGGCCACACTACCCACAGCCTCAGCCCACGCCATGGCCACACACTGACAGTCATTCGTAGACACTGTCACGACTCACAGTGGCAGTGACTTGGATTTGCAAGTTGCAGTTGGGTAGACTGTCACACACTCACTGTCACAGTGTGACACAGTCGAGACCCGACTGTTTGAACTAGTAGGATTCGAAGTAGAAAATGTGGTTTTACAGTATGTAATCATGGTTTTATGTTATCTCGTGTTCGCAATGTTAGGCCTGGCGTGTTTACCTTTGACTTTGTAAGATTGAACGGCGAGGAAAGTTCTCGTGGACAATACCGGAAGTAAATAGATTGCTACTACAACTAGTACCCGTGTGATGGCGTCATTGTGGCACGGCTTCTGCCTTGGTTGATCCCAGACCCACTGCGTGGAGCCACTACTTTGGCGAAGGCTAACGCTGGGGAAATTACATGTTCCGGCCAATATTTTGTATTGGACATATGGTGCTATTTTAATTATTAAAACAAAAATGATGCATTGTGACAGTGGCCATCACGTTCTGGCAGTACACCCAGCCAGAACGTGATGGCCACAAAATCGTGATTGGGTGCCAACGTCATGTTTATCAAGATTGAACAAGCAGGGCCATAGCTATATAACGTGTAGGGCATGGGATAGTTGCCCCCCAGAAAAAAATACAAAAGAGTGCCCTTTAAGTTTAAAAGTGTCCTTTTTGTTTAGCCTATGTTACTGATAGCTTTGCTGTTCCTGTGAATCCTTGCCCACTTATTGGTCAAAGTACCTTATTTATATAAACTGGCCCGCAATATATATCCCAAAATCCTGGATCCGTGCCTGAAAACGATCGTGCCCAGGTTAGAGGCGTAGACAAGATTTAACAAGATTGCCAACCAGAAAATTACTCTGGATGGCAGTTGGACAAGGAAGCCTTTTGGCTTATCGAGAGTCCAATACTTTTTATCTACATGTATCCCGCCTTTTTAAGGTGTGTGTCGATTTTATTTTTAAACATATTCACGCTACTAGCACCAACACAATCAGGAGATAATCTGTTCCATTCATTTACAGTCCTTTGTGAGAATGAGAACTTTCTTATATCTAATCTACACTGCTCCTTTACTAATGTAGCTTCATGTCCTCTGGTCCTTCTATCTTTCTTAACTGAGAAAAAAATGTTTCTATCAATATTTTCATAACCATTCAATATTTTAAACACTTCTATGTGATCTCTCAATCTCCTGGTCTCTAGTGTTGTTAAACCACATTCTTTTAGGCGTATTTCGTAACTAAGATCCCTCAGATTTGGTATCATTTTAGTCGCTCTCCTCTGTACTCTTTCTAGCATATCTATGTCCTTCTTGCGATATGGCCTCCATGCTTGTATACAATATTCTAAATGAGGCCTCACTATTGTTTTGTACAGCGGTACTATGAATTCTTTTTTCTTATACGCTATATTTCGCCTAATTAACCCAAGGATTTGATTTCCCTTTGATGCTGCAATTCCGCACTGCTCTGAAACCTTCATATCAGCACTAATGGTTAACCCTAAGTCCTTTTCTTTTACAGTAGTACTTAGAACAGTACCCCCCATTTTATATTTTACCTCTTCATTCCCATGACCTGTGTGGAGGCATTTACATTTACCAAAATTGAACAGCATTTGCCACTTTTCAGACCATTTGATCAACCTATCAAGATCATCTTGTAAATGCTGTCTGTCTCCATCACTTTTAATCCTTCTAAACACTTTTGTATCATCCGCAAATTTTAACACCTTGCTTGTTATATCATCGTCCAAATCGTTGATATATATTAAGAATAATATAGGTCCTAGTACTGATCCCTGTGGTACCCCACTCAATACCGATTTCCAGTTTGAAGCCTCCCCATCAACTACTACACGTTGTCTTCTGTCATTCAGCCATTTTTCTATCCAGTTTATTATACCATTTCCTATGCCATGGGCCTTTAGCTTAAGGAGTAATCTTTGATGTGGTACTTTGTCGAAAGCTTTTTGAAAATCTAAATAGATGATATCTACTGGTGATCCCTCATCTACCCACCTAGTGATGTCTTCCAAAAAACATAACATATTTGTTAAGCATGACCTCGCTTTTAAAAACCCATGTTGAGATGGGTTTATCAAGTTATGTTTAACAAGAAAATCCACCATGTGATCTTTAATTAGTCTTTCTAATAATTTGCAAATCACTGATGTTAAACTCACTGGTCTATAGTTCTCCGACTTGTTTCTCGAACCTTTTTTAAATAATGGTATAATGTTTGCCTCTTTCCATTCTAAAGGAACCACTCCCTCTTCTAATGACAAATTGAAAACTGTTGCAAGCGGTGCGCTAATTTGTTCTACAATTTCCAATAGTAGTTTGGGCAGAATCCCGTCCACTCCAGGTGATTTATTATCCTTCATAGCCCTTATTTTCTTAGCTACCATTTCCGAGGTTACAACTAACTGTCCTAAATAGTCTGAATCTGCCCCCTTGAACTTAGCCTCTGGTACTGGCAGTGAAATAATATCTTCCCTGGTAAACACTGAACTAAAATACTCATTCAGGTCTTCTGCCATTAAGAATCCCTCTGATATTGTATTTCCAGCACTATCTTCTAGAGGACCGACCTTATCCTGAACTTTCTGTTTGCTTCGAATATACGCATAAAAACTCTTACTGTCATGTTTTATATTACTAGCTAATTTTTTTTCATAGCTTCTCTTTGAATTTCTAATTTCAGCTGTAGCTTGATTAAGTGCTTCTTTATAAATGTTGTAGTCTTCATCATTTCCAGTACATCTATATGACTTCCACATCATTTGTTTATACTTAATTTTTCTAATGGCTTCTTTCGATAAGTGTTTCTTTTTAGACCGTTTCCCTTGTTTTTTGAAAGGTACAAATTTATCGACTATGCACTTAATTTCACTATTTAAGATATTCCAGCATTCGGTTGCTGTCTTATTCTTCAGTGTGTTATTCCAGTCTATCTTTGCTAAATATTTCCTCATGTCCTTATACCTTCCTTTGTGGAAATTTCTCCTATACTGCTTTTTACTATTCCTTTCTGATTTTATTTTGATGGTAAAATGTATCTGGTTGTGATCACTACTCCCCAGTGGCTCACATATCTTGACATTGTCAACTAATTCTTTCTGTGAGGACAAAACTAAGTCTAACACATTCTCTCCCCTGGTTGGTTCTAGCACATGTTGAGAAAGGAAACTATCTTGTACTAAAACTAAAAACTTGTGGTCCTCACTCCCCATACTCTGTAGAGATTTCCATTGTATATGCCCATGGTTAAAGTCCCCCATAATAATACAGTTCCGTTTGCTTACTTCCCTTATAGCGTTTTGTATTTTTTCATTCTCTTCTATGCTTATGTTTGGACTTCGATAAACTAACCCAACTGTTAACGTTGAGTTTCCTGTAACTATGTTACACCAAACAGCTTCTCCGCAATCTGCTTCTCTTTCTAATTTTATTTCATAAGCCTGGATAGATTCTTTAATATATAAAATAACTCCACCTCCCTTTCTTCCTATTCTATCTTTCCTAAACATTACATATCCTGTTAGTCCCAATTCGGCATCTGATATTTCAGTGGTGGCCCACGATTCGGTTATACCTATTATGTGAGGGTCAATATCTTCTACCATAATGTTTAGTTCACTTCTTTTGTTTACTATGCTCCTTGCATTTAAACAAATGCATTTATATCCTGATTCAGAACAGTTTTCCAGGCTGTTCTTTGCCGATTTATTTCTGCTGTCTTTATCTATGCCTCCAGTTTCAGGCTTCTCTGTGAATCCCCCCTGCGAATCTAGTTTAAATAGATGCAGCCTGTCCCACTGTCAACAGATTGCAGCAAGTTCTCTGAGAAAACTGCTGCCCCCTTTCCACTTAGATGTAGGCCATCTCTCATGTACATATCTTCCCTCCCAACAAAGTATCCCCATAAATCTACGAATCCCACCCCCTCTTCTTTACACATCTGCTCAACTAGTGCGTTGATCGCCATCCTCTTGCAGTTTCTATATGTCGGCCCCCTTCCTCCCATTACTGGCAAAATTCCTGAGAGGATAATCTGTTCTACTCTTGTCTTCTTTAACTTCTTCACTAACTGTCTGTACTTCTGAACTATCCCAGTTGTTCCCTCCCTCTCTGCGTTATTTGTCCCTACATGTACTAGTACAGACCCTCCCTTGCCATGCCCCAGTACCTTCTCTACCCTTTCAGTTACATGTTCTATCCTAGCCCCCGGTAGACAAACAACGATGTCCTCCCCCTCGCTTAGAGTCTTATCTGTCTTTCTCATAATCGAATCGCCCATAAACACCCTCTCTTTCCTCACTGCCCCCTCAATCACTGCCTCAGTGTAGCTCTTTCTACGGTTTGCATCTGTCTGGTTGTAATCTTGTTCCCCTGTCTTCTGCTCTCCCGTCACAATCTCGTTCGTTCCATTCTTTCCTGATGCTGTTTCTCTTGTTACCTTTCTTCCTGTCATCGTCCCTCCCGACTTCTCTTCTGTCACATGTACTCTCACTTCCTTTCTTCCCGTCATCTTTCCTCCCATTGCATTTCCTTCTCTCCTCTCCCGTCTCTTTTTCCCTCCTACCTCTTTCTCTACGGTCACTTTCTCTCCTGCCACCTTCACACCTGTCACATTTCCTGCCGTCGATCCTCCACTTTCTTCCCCTCCGATCACCTTCCCTCCTCTCAGTCTCCTTTCCTCGGTCTTGTTGCCACTACTCTGCTCCTTCAGTTTCACAGTATTCCCAACTTTATCCCTGTCGTCTCTCTCCATTCCGTCTGTCTCCTTGCTGATTCTCATCTCCATCCCCTTCACAATATCTACCAACCTAGCTACCTCTTTCTCCAGACATTTCACCTTCCAACACCCCACGCACTGAAAGGTGAATCCCTCTTCCTTGGTTTCTGTCCATGACTTCGTACAGCCGGATAAGGCAAAATCTACCCAACTGTGGCAGTCGTCGCACACCAAGTGTCTCTTTGCCTTGACTTGCCGCTTGCAAGGCGCCATATCAGAATTTATTTAATAATAATAATCTAATTAGCTATTTAAAATAGTTTTGTCAACTGTGTTTACACCATTCACTGTCTATGTAGTCTTTAAGAAGACTGTTTTCTGTGCACAAATGTTACACTTTTCGTAAGATTGCGTACGCTAGACTGCCTTATTTATTTAGGTTATACAGACGAGGGACATAGCGAAGGGTTCGGGTTGTTCCTTCAAGTACAGCAATACTGCAACTGAATGATACTCCGTATGTAAGTGCTGTTTTCCCGATATGAAAAAGGGCAAATATTCTTAAAGGGGCAATTTTGTTCTGTTAGATCCACCCCTGATCAAGACCAGGGGTGGATCCAGAAATCGAGTCGAAGGGGGCACAAAAACGTCCACTGGCGGCCAAACGAAATGTGTAGTAGAATTTGTTTCGCTGCCGCCATAACTTGAGCCGCTGTCTCGGAAGACGAGGGGGGTGCTGTTGATACATTTTCGCCGCAGCGTCGCCATAACTTCACCTTATAATAACCTGAACGGTGGCACATTTCAAATGGTCTAGGGGACAAGGTCGCATGGGCCCATTATAAAAGCTCTGCGAGCACCCAAAATTGCTCAAGTCTGTGGGGGCACGTGGCCCTCCTATAGATCCCCCTATGAAGACCGTATATGCGTATAGGGGTCTTTTTTGCATCTAATCACTCTTAAAATAAAATAATAAAAAATTACACACATTGCACAATCATGACGTTTGCAAGTTTGATCTTCGTATTGTTACTGTTATTGTTCTAGATTACGCGAGCGAGTTGTCCGTTTTCGTGCTTATTAATATTAATTTATATTTGTACGGATCCCACGTGGTCTCATGCATGACCCCATTTTAAGAAAAGTTGTCGGCGGCGCGAACTCTGAAGTTGCATATGAGGACATTTCGTTGGTGAGTAAACGCATCCTGGATTGCAGAACCATCCCATCAGGGTGGGAAGAAATATGGTGCCGTGTAGAGCTGGTGGCCAACTCGACACGTATTGAGATTCGTAACAGAGCGGCACAGTTTCGGTAGTGGGGTGTCTAAGGGATAGTATCGTTATTTGCCGGATAAAAGCATGAAAATTGGATAATATATGTAACATTTCACGACAAATCCGATTAAAGTGGGCTCCACGTCAGATTTGGTGTCCTTGACCTTGAATTTCAAGGTCAAATGTTACTGAGCGTGAAATACAACTTTTTTTAATACCATTTCTGTTTTTGTATAATATATGTACGAAAGTATGTGTGTAATTATGTACGCAAGCATGCATGCCTATATGTGTGTCCATGACCTTGAATGTCTAGGTCAATTTTTTTCTTCACCAAAAACATCGCTGTTTTTGTTTATAAGAATATATGCGTGTACTTATGCATGCATGTGTGTACGTAAGTATGTATATATGTTTGTATATATGTGTATGTATGTATGTGTGTATGTATGTATGTATGTATGTATGTATGTATGTATGTTATTTACCTAAATGTCAAGGTCACACTAACACACACATTTCCGCAGGTGTGCGTGGTTATACTATATTAGTAAATATGTAAGTAAGTATTGTGTTTACATTTTTTATTTCCTCGCCCAAACCAACAATAATCACTTGTCATTTCTCGACACAGGAACACTTCAAAAGTCTGTGCACGGCAGGCCAACTGATCACTTGTCACTTCTTGAAACAGGAATGCGTTGAAAGGTCCCTGCACGGCAGGCCAGCTGATCACTTGTCACTTCTCAACATAGGAACACGTGCAAAAGTCTTTCGTGTGCTACTTTCGCTCGGTACCCCCTCACCCCCAGTGTATATATGATGACATGTGTTACAGAATTGTTCATGCAGCCCTTTCTCTGTTTGTATAAAGTTACACCAACTATTTCATAGGTTGGTAATGGGCAATCCAAATTTATTAATTCACAGGGATTGCCACTGTTAGTTAGTGACTGAAAAAACCCTTGAATGCTGTTATACATATTTACAGCATACGAACTGTCACAGATTTACAATATATAATTCAAGGGAAAAGATACCTCTGTGCATACTGCACACCTTCTATATTACTAGCTAGATTATTTACCGCAATTTGCTATATACAAAAGTGGGGGGCTCAAACCCCCTTAGTGATCTGATATTGACCGTGCTAAATTGCAGATATTATATAAAAGACAATACATGTACATCAAAGACACACTGGGAGGGTGGGAGGGAATCAAAATTTTGTTGACAGTTGAAGATGAAGTGTTCTGTACGGCAATGCGAATCGAACTGAACGAGAACCCGCTTCTCTGTTCTTACTGCAAACATTTTCCCGCGCATGCGCTGCTGGCCAATCGCGTGCCGCTCAGGTGACGCGGTTTAATTAGCATTCTAGGCCAGTTTAATTAAGCGCTGGGGCGAATAAAAGGGGTGTGCAGTATTAGAGGGGAAACAGGTTGTTTTTACCACCTAGCTTATCCGCTAGGTGCTCGCTACGTTGTTACACAAAAAAGCTTTTCATCCTGAAGGCCAAAAATTAATTTCGTGTGCTACTTTCGCTCGGTACCCCCTCACCCCCAGTGTATATATGATGACATGTGTTACAGAATTGTTCATGCAGCCCTTTCTCTGTTTGTATAAAGTTACACCAACTATTTCATAGGTTGGTAATGGGCAATCCAAATTTATTAATTCACAGGGATTGCCACTGTGCACAGACAATATATACCGTGTATTTCGCATCCTGTGCACAGACAGGTACATAAAGATTACTGATCTATGTACCGCATATGCTATGTACTACAATTTGTACATATATATATATAATAATTTTCCATTCTAGCTAGTTAGTGACTGAATCCGCAATTGCTCCCGACACGCCTTGGTCGCTTCAGTAAGCGTTGACCAAAGAGGAAACCATCTCCCATATTCGAACGACCATCCAAAGTCCTTTGGGGACGGGACATCCGGTCGAGCCACACAACTTAAAGACCAATATATGCTGGCCTGTTAGATGCTGCGCCTGACATGTTGCAGCAATGCACCTTCTGTTGGTGGCGGACGATCGAAGGCGCAATTTTTCTTCGTGAAAAGTTCTCGTCTTGCCTCGTTAACAAACGTTGCTCCACTTGACTTGTCATACATGGTGATAGCGAACTTCTCCATTCATTTAAAGTCTGGACTAGCCACGTCTAACTTGGCAAACGGTGACCTCGCTATGGTTGCAAATGCCTCTGTTACGTCAGGAACGTCAGACCAAGCCTTCCAAGCTGATCTTTGCCCCACGCCATGGAACGCTGAAACTACATCACAGCCCGCTATGGCATGGCACATCAGGATTCCTTTAGCCTTCCGCTCTCCAGGGCTGTCAGAAACGGTGTTGATGTGTATGTTTCTGAAGTTTCGCCGTCTCCCGAATGCCAGCCACAGTTGGAAGTTACCAACGGTCGTTGTCAAACAGAAGAACAATCCAACAAAGATGATGATAACATCCTTGTCTACAGTGCGCACCACGACTGTCTTCGCCCCTTGTTGAACAGCGTGTAGTGAGTGGTATACTACACGCGTGTCTGCCTCCTCGTGTGAACACAATTCATCCATGACTGTCCCATGAGCAGCTACACTGTCTCCAGTTGTCATGCACACCACCTTGTCTTCTAGCCATTGCTCTGTCTGGATTGCTTCTCCAAGAAACTTGAAAAGATCCTCCTTGTTTTTTAGTCCCGCAGGAACTCTGGCCATTTCTTCGGAATCTTGGCTTGTCTTGTAACACGCATTCTTCCACCTTGTCCGCGCTTCTCCCTAGCTGTTAGTTTCAAGCTGGTATCGACATATTTATCCCACACAATGTCCATCCTCGATGTCGATTTAAGTTCCCTCTTTATGAATGGTATGAACACTTGCTCCTCGTATTCCTGGAACGTTGCGCAGCCTGTGGGGATCAAC
This sequence comes from Escarpia spicata, assembly GCA_963995525.1. NCBI lineage: Eukaryota > Metazoa > Annelida > Polychaeta > Sabellida > Siboglinidae > Escarpia > Escarpia spicata. The sequence goes on from OZ023212.1 coordinate 57,550,088, forward strand.
ATGTGAATTAGGACCGGACCGTCAAAAACCTTTGCGTCTTCAAATGGAGGCGCCTCGGTTTGGTTGGGAACATCAAGACAAGACAGAGGGTCCGACTTTGTACCAAACCTCACTTCCCCAAATTGTGATAGAGAGGGCGGGAAAGGTTGTTTTTTGTGCGTACAAAACACTGCGGTGTACTTGATCTGCAATGTACAACTTGGCAAACAGTGTTGCGTCTGACTTGATGTTCGACAGCTGCGTGCTTTTCTTCTTCTCCAGCTTCGGTTTTCTTAGCATGGGAAAGCCGTGTCTTTTGATCGGGGTGCTGACTGGTGTGCTCCTTTCGTGTAGGACATTCAACCGGAATGCCCCGTATTGTGCCTGGCCCACAGTCTCCAGTTTCGATATGGTCTCCACCACGGAATCTGGAGCGCTTGCTTGGCTGTGGAGTACAACCAGACTGCTGCACTCAAGCTCGAAGGGATTTCCGTGTTGCCGAATGACACCGACGAGTGCAGACACATCGGAGTGGAACTTTCGCTGAGTAGCTAAGGTTTCTTCGTGGTGCATCTCGCTAGCTGTTGTTTGTGCTGCGGGTGATATTTGTGTTTCAAATTCTTGCAGGAGTCGTGCCATCTCAGGTTCCGCGAGGAGCCATCTTTGAAGTGCTGCTGCGTTTTCAGTGAGACCGATAATGCCTCCTTTCCCTTCACACCTTCATTTGCCTGTTCGTGCGACTGGTCGACGGGCATTGCTGAGAACCGGCGAATCGTTTTGGGCACTACCCATTCGCCTTGTGTGAACATCGTCAACGCTGCATGGGGCAATGTCTTCGTGTTCTCCAGATGCACGCTGACCCATCGATTGTAGTTCATGTGGTCGAGGCTGAAGAACATGAACACAAATGCTTCCATGCAGGCGACGTAGAGCTCAAAGATCTTCTCTCGATGCGCCCTGACGAAGACGAACACAAGTTTCTCCATTCGCAAGATGAAATCATAGAAGGCGAATGTTGGGAAACATTGTGTCTTCTTCGCCGTCCATGCTTCTTTCTCTTCCGCTTCACCGGCGCTCTTGGCCGCATCAAAGGCCTCTTTCTGTAGCACGGCCAAAGCAGCTGCAGTGCCTTGATGAGCGTGTCGCGTTCTAGTAATGTGCGCAACTTTCAGGAAGGAATCAGCTGTTCCCCTGGTCGGTACACCAGCCTCTCCCCAATAAGATCAGTCCACCCGGAGCATTCTAGGATGTCCCCCAAACAAGACCACAAGGCTTTCTCCGTGAATATCTTAGCAGTGATTTGTATGAAGATATATGATCAAATCGTAAACCACGCGTGTAATTATGCACTGACGTTTCATAGCGTCTGGTCTCGCGTTCGTCTCGAGTCCGGCAGGTGGCTGACAGCATCATCTAGACACCACTAAGTCCGTCAGGTGGCTGACAGCATCATCTAGACACCACTAAGTCCGTCAGGTGGCTGACAGCATCATCTAGACACCACTAAGTCCGTCAGGTGGCTCACAGCATCATCTAGACACCACTAAGTCCCGTTAATTAATTTTACCTATTTAGAAATAGGCCTTGAAATAAAACAAAACAAACCAGCACATGAACTTAGCTTGCATATATGCCCAAAAACAATCGCTCTGCTGAAGAATACAAATTTCCCTATCATTGCCATTTGACCTTGACATTTCCAGGTTACAGACATGTAACTTTGACATTTACGATTAAGAAAACAACATCAGATTTGGATCCGGCATGCACGCGTACAGAAACAACGATGGTACTAAAAATATGGATTTCATTATCGTTGTTAGTATTATATAAACAAAAACAGGGATGTTTTTTAGAAAAAAAAATGTCAAGGTCATATATATACATACCCACATACATGCTTACATACATAATTATACACACACATTCGTACACATATAAAAACAGTGGTGGTATTAAAAATATATATTTCACGTTCAGTAACATTTGACCTTGAAATTCAAGCTCAAGTATGCACATTCTGACGTGGAGCCCCCTCTAATCGGATTCGCCGTGAAATTTTACATATAATGTCAAATTTGCTTGCTCTTATCCGGCAAGTAACGATTCTTCCCAAAATTAGCCTTAACAAACCAAACTACAGCGTCATCGCGCCAAAGCTGGAGACACGAATCAATGAACAGCTGACTACTATCGCACCAATATATTTTACCCATTTATTGATCACGTCCTTGACGGTTGGCTGAACGATTTTCGAGTGACCACCAGCAGCTCGAGACTTCTTGCCATCTAACCTACAGAGACTAGATGACAGGACTAACATTTCAGACGGGTGTAATTAACTGTTGGACATTAGCCCAAGATTGGGCTGTTTGGAGTACACAAGCTAAAATCCAAGGGCGGATCTTCCGTAAATGATGCTACCTGTCGATTTTGATAAATGTATTGTCATTTAATAGTAATTATTTCTTTTCGTGATTTTTTCATTCATTAGCATGTAACCGACACTGAAACAATACTTGAGCCGTGGGCGAACCCTTCAGAAAATACGCTAGATTGCTCCAAGAGGGGATACATTTGTAACATATTTCTGGGAGAGAAACCCCGCGTGATTTTCTATGCGTTACATTTGTTACTGTCCCCAGTTATTTTAGGCTAGCTACAGCCCTGACAAGATTGTCATCCAGAGCTACACGCTCCAGATGGCATGTGGACAAGGAAGCCTTTGGCTTATTGAGAGTGCAACAATTCCCAACCTACGTATAACCCGTCCTCCCCACATAGCTGTCAGTTTTACACATTTCATGACATTTCCAGACTTGTACTCTAGTATCGTCAAATCCATATATAGCAGAAACTCAAGCAAATTAAAAATACCACAGAAAAAAGCTATTCGGATAATCACACCATCCCATTATAGATATAGCACACTCAAGATTAACTATTCTTTAAGTTCAGATCATCGTCATTGTGCAGCCGTAGTCCGTAGTGTCCCATGGTTGGGCGAAGGCCTCAGCATGTCGTTTCCAGATCTGCTGTCTTGCGCTATCCTCTGCCAGATGGTGCCCTTCCAGTACAGATCGTTTCTCGTCGTACGGTCTCCAGGTGGATATAAGCGACGTCCATCGGTTATCTTGCAGTCTGCTGATGTGCCCTGCCCAGGTCCACTTCTGTCTTCTGATTTGTTCTATCACGTCGATGTCCTTTGTCTTCTCTCTTACCCAGATGTTTTTCCCCGATATGTGATGTTTAACATACTTCTTTTCATCTTTGTTTGTGCGGGTCCTGGCCTGTTTGTTGCCTGGTTGGTGAGTATCCGTGTTTCCGCGCCATATGTCATCGCTGGAAGTACGCAAGTTAAAATTGGATGATCAGTACAAACATCAGTTATATATTTTTATGCATAAAGCAACACATAAACAACTCCCAGATAGCATGTCATCAATGTTTTTACAAACAGATAATATCCATAACAATAAATAGAGAAACCAAAATGCACAGTGCATCCAACAAATAAAAACAAACGCTAGGAAATTTACAATAAATTATTCAGGACCAGTTTTCTGGAATGCACTATCTCATATTTTGCAACAACTTGTAGGGCCTATCCATTAATCAATTTAAAAAGAAACTGAAAGAACTGTTGCCTGTGTGAGCAGTTCATTTCTGTTTTAAGTTTGACATTTATTTTGTGTGCTTTATACAAACGTTACATGATAACCTAGCAACACGGGACTAATGGTGGCGCGGAAGAGCCCCTGTATTCAGTTGGTCATGCAGCCCCGGGGTAGCGATTGCCCGTACATGTATGTTTACGGTTCGACTTGTTTTGCTGCTGTTTACTTCCGTCTCGTGTCGTTTGTAGAGGTAATGACTCACCTGACAGATCAGGGCCATCCTGCTTAGTACCGGGTGTTGTTTTAGCGGTTGGTTTTGTGTAAAGCAAAAATATGATTCGTGGTTGTAGTATACGTGGAGTCTAACAATCATTCTTGATGTTAACAAAGCCTGTTAATCTGAATTACTCTGTCAGTTTCTTTGATCTATTTACCCTCGCTCGACGACTTTATAAAATAACTGCTTATAGTTTTATATTCCGTAATATACATAAGCTCTTCCTTATTATTACTCTATTTAGAACACTTATAAGTTGAATTTTTGAAATGTATTAAGTTATAAATTAACCATAAACCCACCACCATTTTTCATGGTACAAATGAGTAAGTTTGTTTTATTTCATGTATTACTTGACCATAGGCGCCTGAACAGGAGGGTTTGTGGAGGAGGCTGGCTAAGGGATTAGGGCCTCCAATATCTAAGGAAGTTTTGTTAATTTTGTCTTGTAAGTTTTATTAGTGGGGGCCGAGATCAGATTAACCTCCAATTTTTAGGTGGAATTTTTGGTTTTAGAGAGCTTGAAGGTGGGTTTTGTTGGCCAGCCTCAAGGGAGTGTGCAGATGACGGTTTTCGGAGAGCATGACGAGCGTAAGAATTTGTTAATTTCCGACAGCGCGGAAATATTCAGTGAGAGGCCAGGCCAAATTGAGAAAACGTCATTGTGAGGTTGTTTTTAAAGAATCCCACTCCCCGTCTTCCAATGTCATGTCTGACATTTTTTTCAACGGCACCCCCATCCTTCCCCCGTCCTCCCCCGCCTTCCAACGTCATGTCTGATCGAACCGACAATGGAGTGCTGCTGAACTGAAGCTCTGGACTCGGCTTCCGCCTACCCCCAAGGCACTGAAGTTACAGGCGGTGGTTGGCAGGTGAAAAGGAACTGTGCTTTTGTGTACAGAGGGCTATTTTTCTAATTAATACAAATAACGTGTAAATAACATAAATACGTGCACAAGAGCTTGGTCTCTAGAATGTTCAATATTTCAATGTCTGCATATTGTTCTTGAATGTTGTCGTTGACGTCACTGCACGTGTGCACCGAAACAAATTGTCCGTTAACGTCAATCAGGAAGCGTTAGCTCCGACCGGACTAAACAAAACGAAACTCCCGTCGTCAACCGAGGAGTCCATCGCCGATGCCATCATCAGACCCTGCATATTGTTCCAGGCTGTTTAGATTAACAATGTGTCGAGGGAGGAAATTCCAAAGTGGAATGATACTGAGGGAAAGAATATAAATGGTAGTTGCATCTGGAGTGAGGGATATGGTGTTCTAATGAATGTTGTTGTCTAGTGACATAATTTATTTGAACAATGTAGCCTGTGTCCTTCTCCATATTATTTCCCACATACAAAGGGGTGTTTCAGACTCGTCTCCAGAACCTACAAGGGCGGCCATTTTTGGCTATTGACACAATTTGACAATTATATGTTGGGACTGGTCTGCGTAAATCCGGTAAAACACCTCGTCGTGGAACCCCAATGACATGGGCATTTCACAATAGTAGGTCGCACGCCGTAACGGATAACGTAACATACTCGTTATCAAAACGCTGCGGAAGTTATTTAATATACAATACATTGATTGGCTTAGGTCACGTTAGATGCGTCGATGACGTCATGAAACGTTACCGTGACCACGATTTGGCGGTAAGAAATTTCATAACAACCGCATCAGACAAGAACAAGACATGTGTTGTTGAGAACGACACGGAAGCGAAGATCTGTAGCGGCCACGGGCGAGACATACAACATTTATTGCTTACAATGTTGGAACATCTCGCACTTATGCCGTATTTGCTTTTAATAAATAGATACTTGGCAAAGGGCACGTGAAGGCATTGCAGAAGTGTGAAGTGCAACCGTTGACGCAGTATTCCATGGTCAGGACATCCATTATATAGGGGTCTACTTTGTGTAAGTCCTATAACTGATTCAGTCTTGTCAGTTTCAGTAGTTATTCTGATATAATATGCCATAACGTTAAACAAATAAATAGCAGAACCACTAACGAGTTAACTAATTATATGTTATCTTTGCATTTCAGGCGCCTCTCGCGTCCGTCCGTTCGCCGGCGGAATTGCTGTTGCCTGCCGAGCGTATTCGAAAGCGTTCTTCGTTGTGAAAATAGCAAATTTTATTATTTAGTTTTATGACGAGTAGGACTTCTGAGGGAGAGAGGGTATCCGGGTAGATTGGGGGTCGCCCTCATCCAGACAGTGACGAATGCAACCAAAAGAATGCAACTGGAGTGGTTTGTGAGCGATAATATATTATTAGTTCTTATCCTAGACGTCATAAATTGTAATAAAGCAGATTAAAGCTAATAAAGGCATATCCTCGGCTCGATTTTATGCTCATCGCGTTTAGAATTCATTTTGCGAAAATTAAAACCAGGCCCTCAAGTGTAGCCGTCGTGTGGCGCCACCAAAGTAAACATGTCATGGGTACATAAATAATGTCACATGAACGTGGCAGTTTATTCGAATATATAATATCTTGAAAAGGCCTTACTGAACGTTACGATGTAATTAAAATATAACAGTTTATCATAATCAAAACTCACTGCTCATTTTCTATGTTGTATTGATTTTACCGCCCAATCCGGCAGACGACAGATGCGTAGATTGCGTACGCAGCCGGAATGGGCGAATGAATAGGGCGCATCCATTTGTCACGTGATCTTGGGGTGGGGAAAGGGGGCAGCAGTTTTCTCAGAGAATCTGTTGCAATCTGTTGACAGTGGGACAGGTTGCATCTGTTTAAACTAGATTCGCAGGGGGGACTCATAGAAAAGCCTGAAAATGGAGGCATAGTTAAAGACAGCACAAATAAATCAACAAATAACAGTCTGGAAAACTCTTCTGAAGCTGGATATAAATTGGCTGATTGACAGAAGACAACGTGTAGTAGTTGATGGGGAGGCTTCAAACTGGAAATCGGTATTGAGTGGGGTACCACAGGGATCAGTATTAGGTCCTATATTATTCTTAATATACATCAACGATTTGGATGATGAAATAACAAGCAAGGTGTTGAAATTTGCGGATGATACAAAAGTGTTTAGAAGGATTAAAAGTGATGGAGATAGACAGCATTTACAAGATCTTGACAGGTTGATCAAATGGTCTGAAAAGTGGCAAATGATGTTCAATTTTGGGAAATGTAAATGCCTCCACATAGGACATGGGAACGAAGAGGTAGAATATACAATGGGGGGTACTGTACTAAGTACTACTGTAAAAGAAAAGGACTTAGGGTTAACCGTTAGTGCTGATATGAAGATTTCAGAGCAGTGCGGAATTGCAGCTTCAAAGGGAAATCAAATCCTTGGATTAATTAGGCGAAACATAACGTATAAGGAAAAAGAGCTAATAATACCGCTGTACAAAACAATAGTTAGGCCTCATTTAGAATATTGTATTCAAGCGTGGGGGCCATATCGCAGGAAGGACATAGATATGCTAGGAAGAGTGCAAATGATACAAAATCTGAGGGATCTTAGTTATGAAATACGCCTAAAAAATGCGGTTTAACAACACTAGAGACCAGGAGATTGAGAGGAGATCAGATAGAAGTGTTTAAAATATTGAAGGGTTATGAAAATATTGATAGAAATGTTTTTCTCAGTTAAGAAAGATAGAAGGACTAGAGGACATGATCTTGCATTAGCAAAGGAGCAGAGTAGATTGGATATAAGAAAGTTTTCATTTTCACAAAGGACTGTAAATGAATGGAACAGATTACCTGCTGATTGCGTGGGTGCTAGTAGCGTGAATATGTTTAAAAATAAAATCGACACATACCTCAGACGGGCGGGATACCCATAGATAAAAAGGTCGGACTCTCTATAAGCCAAGGGCTTCCTTGTCCACCTGCTACCTAGAGTTAATTCTCTGGGTGGCAATCTTGTTAAATCTTGTTAAATCTTTCCACACGAAACCACCTCAGAGAATGGAGGGATCGGACGCATCCGGACGTTCCAAGATTTCCAAAAGAATGACGTTGGAGTGAGTCCGGACAGATTGGATCATCAAAAGAATGCACCCATCGTGTCGTCCTTATTTGAGCAGTTAAACAAGTTTCTGCTCCATTAACCTTTAATAAAAATGTCTTTAACTAATGTCCTGTCATATGTGTTTTACTGATCTCATAATTTAATCGAAAGCGTAGCGTATGAGTTGCGCCCTCTTGCGCATTTGACATGTTTATTACGTGGCATTAAGTATGTAGAAATGTCGGCCAAGAACAATCGCAAAAAAACACGCAAGATGTTGTAAACAATTGTCAAAAGTCCGGTAGCCGACAAGAACCCTAAACCTACGGATTTCAAAACATAAACAGTCGCTTTCTTTCTAGGGGTCGTAGATGAATAAAAAAAAAACTGTGGCGCCCAATATGCAAATGGTATAGGACGAAAACTTAACATACCCACATAGGCCCTTCACATACATGACCATTTTATACAAATTGCAAAACAACCAAACATACACGTACGTACGCGCCGATATACTGACCGATCGATCACTTACTACATAAACTACCCACAATGCATGCGCACACGACACCACAAACTCAGGACTACGCTACGTTGATATTGTGCTGTTGGTGGTACAATTATTTGAGACGAAGGAAATACGCGTTGACTTACCACGAATTAATCAATGAGATCACATTGTCATAGCATCCATCAGACGATGCCGACACATCACAGCCAGTTGTTTCCCAGACAACTTACAAGGGGACGTCACTGGCGACACCGCTGTCGGATACTGCCACCAGCACAGGAACAGCGTGCGATTATTATATTGCCATGCCATTCCCTGGCGACGTGTTTTAAAATATGAGCTCGCGGTTTCACCCATAGAAGGCAAGAGCATATCAAATGTCTTCGCTTTGTTGCGTTAGCAATGCACCAGAAAGGGGGAACAAGCAAAGGAGAGTTATACAGGCTCTGTGAATTGTTGGGTTTAGTTGCGTACAAGGAATGTGGTCACTGCGGTACGACTACACATCTAGTCTACAACTCACACCGACCACGATATATAACACAACACATTGTTCGCCATGTTTGACACGAGAACTGGGCATGAAAACGAGCTTCAAGGTCGGAAAAGCTACGATTCCACATGTACGGAAACGGCATGCAAAATAGTCTATATAGTGACGTCTCTCCCGGGAATTCCCTATCCGATTCCTGTGCGGGTGCGATTCGAGTCGTTACTTGGAGCGATTAAATTCCCGCATCCGCATGAAAAACTAATCCGCATATGTACTTATGGAACTACTTCTATTAATTCCCACGGGACATTACAACATTCCCACTGGTTTTGCCGTATACCGCATCCCGTTTCCGTACATATGGCATCCCAGCATAACTCACTGTTGTGTTTCTATTAGATTGACATTTATTTGAAACTTCGATGTCCAGTATTAACGCCAACCTCACGTACATCTGGGACAACAACAGCATGTTTTGATATCACAATTTATTTTGTCCTATACGATCGGATGTGCGCCTTTCCGACACATCATGCTTCCGTCGCTTCGTACACGGCAATGCGACGGAACACAATCCACGTTTTCTGAGCTTGCGTGACGCGCACGCGCAGTGAATGGACAGACATCACAAATGGCGGCAAGGTGACATCGACTGTTCCATTGACGAACCGGCCCAGTTGTACGTTGTGGTAACAGTCCCGGCCGGCAGTTGTTGTGCGCGGGCCGGTGCATGCCTCCAGCACCCCGGAGTGAAGAAACCGTTCAGGGAACTCGCTGCTACCCGTAACGACAACTACCCGACGCAGTCGCACGGGGGCGCTGAATGTCACATCGACAGTGCTGTCGTTGAGCGGGTTCTGCGCGTAGAAGTATTTGTCGTTATCAAATGCTGCCGTATCGTAGGCATGCTGCGGAAGGCGACCAGAACCGGCGCTCATGGATGATTTGACAACAGCGCGCGGGTTGACGTGTTGGTAGTGAGCGCCGGCATCAAACAGTCTGTCCTTCAGCGTATTGTCTTTGTCTTTCGCTGTGAGTCGCAGCGACGACTTCAGGCCGACGTGCTGGAAGAGAGTAGGCCGACACATGATCACCTCGCGCTGTGTCATCGCATCTCGAAACGCGCTGATGAGATAATCGACCGGCTGCTCTTGGTAGAAGAGCAAGAGGAACTGTGCGAATTTGCGCAAGTCGGACGAACGCAGCAGCTTGCCGATGAAGCCGAGCGACGAGAAGTCTATGATGGCCCAACGCAGGCTGTATGACAATCGTTCAAGGAATCGTTCGACAGACCGGACAAACCCGTTGGCGCATCTCACGTCGTCTTCGATCTGAATGTAATAGCGCGAAATGTTCGGGGCGTACAGGAACATCAGCGCAAAGTCGACGACCTGTGCACGAAAGAACGAAGTTTATTATTATGTGGCTTTGTTTAGATATGTCTGCATCCAACACAAAATATCATTGTGCGACTGTGTTACTGTTACCTATACACGGCCACATTTCTTGGTCGATCCGAATTAAACCGCCAACCAAGGGGTGGGGGACGTAACTACGAATATGAACTGATTTGATGTGAAGCCACTATTTTACCCTTCGTAGAATAACCCTTCGAACATTTTTCGCCATGTGATGCGCACGCATCACGTCGTGATTCTCATCATGCTCTTGAATGATCCGACTCAACTGTCATCGGTGGCGTGTACAACAACAAGTCTGCGTCCCACTCAACATTATCATAGTTAATACAAAATAACGTGATTTTTTTTAATTTGCAAAATTTTTGTTTACCACTTAATACTATTTTGTCGCACAGTCGTAAACATAACACATTTGACCCGAAGACTTCGCTGGAAGTAAAAACGAAAATTGTCCGATTCTGTTGAACAGACAAGTGGGACACGGTGGTCGAGTGTCAGAATGGCAGACTGTCGATCAGAGGAACCGGGGTCCAAATCCTGGTGCCGACCGTTCACCCTAAGTTGTCTGTTTCTTTCGGAACTATAAGCCAGCCATTGGTTCCTTCTACCTGGTGTCAATGCCAGGGGAAGTAAACGATCCCATCAAGAAAAAATTTGTCGTTGACTCACTGAGCTGGAATCCCATTCTTTAAACTCCCATCAGCGCTAATGCGAGAATAATCAACGGCATGATTGTGTGCATCTATGGAAAGAAGACGAAGAAGAAGAAAGGGAAGACCTGTTTGGAGCGCCATGACACCCGCTCTTTGGCGTCGTTGAAGTTTCGCTTGAGGTTGACGAGTGGCGGGTAGACGTCGCGGGCCACACACACGACGTGGATCAGGCCACTCTCGATGTGCCGGTCGTAGCGGCGGACGATCGTCGCCGACAGGTTCTTGTTGTAGGCGACGTCGAAGTCTGTGAGGAAGACGACGATGATGATCCGGTCTCGGTCTCGCTGCGAAGTCGTGTTGAGGATCGACTCGATCGTGTCGAGCACGTACACGTCGCCTGTCGGACGCTTGATGGACGGGATGCCGATCGTCAGGAAACCTGCGCACGCAGCAGGATGTCGTCAGTATCACGTGATATCACGTGATCAACACGTATTCAAAATCAACCTCTAAGTTATTGACTTAAGGAATTGGAAGTATAAAGATACGAGCAGCAATAAATAAAATAATATAACTAATCCCACCATTGTAGATAAAGTATTATACTAGCAATAACAGTTTCCCTTCCATATTTGTAGTACATACATATGCGAATGTAGAGTGTCAATGGGTGCATGGAAAACGGAAATCTAGTATGAATACATTTCTCACGACTGACACAAATGCTACATCTATGATGGCCTTACCTTCTCTGGGTCGGGGCTTGGCGATCACATTTATGTAGCGTGGTTGTACGTGAAAAAGTGTGGCTCCTAGCACATTAGTCAAACTTGAATTGCGATGATCCTACAAAAGCACAACATAGTTTGATTAACTAATTAACTTAATTTGATGGATATGTAAAAAAGAATACAAGTTTGTGTATCAAAGCCAAACCTGTCATTTTAGCTTGCTGTAAATTCACCGTAATAGTATGATGCAGCCATTTGTAAAGGCATTATTGGGTATAACTGGAATCATGACGCTAAAGTTGAAAATACTAGTGCTTTTGAAAGTCTCATCTATTGCTATTAAACAAGCTTACAGGCATGGAGCAACAAATCAAGGGCAGCGGCTATTACCATCACAGTATTTTGATCTTAAAATTGTTCTTGCTGATCTTTGTATTTCTGCTGTTACCAATTACGGATGCCAGTAAACTTAATAGTGAACTTAAAGCCACAACGGCGGTGTCCTCTCTGGTTCGGTGCACACCGCTCACTGTTACCACGTTTCACTGATATTGAGGGAACTAAGAGAAACATATCGCACACAAGTAAGTAAATTGCTCTAAAATTTAATAATATTTTTGTCTTCCTAAAGTACATAGCCAATTGGTAATAGAGAGATCGAAGGAAAGGACTGAACCTAGAAAGAGGCATGTGGATCTTGTCACCTCGGAAGAAATGGATGCATAGTCTGTCATAACATAACAATGCGGTCATTCAGTACAGTGTTGTCAACCCTCTGAGTTGTCCCAATTGCTGTCCAGATATTGCAAACTTACACGGCGGACATTCTTCAATGGCGGGAAGATGTTGCGAAGTCCAAATTCCTGCTGCTCTGTCTCTTCTACAACATTCAAATATATATATAAACAAATTGTGAAGTTCATAGCTAAAAAACTAAACTAAAATTAAAATATGTATGCACGCACGTAGTGTATGTGTGTGTGCGTGCGTACGTGTGTGTGTGCGTGTTCTAAACAGCCGTTGTATGGTAGGCGTCAATATTATTGGCTGAGCGTTTTGCAAGGTGATCTGTTAGGGGTACTGAGACTGATTTAATGGCCCATTCTGGAATGGTATCACCCACTCTCATATACCGAGTCACAACAGTCTCCTACGACTGTTTGGCCGAAATAACCGGGCCGAATTCAACATGGGCCGAAATCACCTGTATTCCTAATTGTTTACCTGAACCACGCGTAGCGCTGACCTACTTTATGCTGCGACAGTCACAATGCATTTGTGCTAAGGCGTCAGTGTCGATCTCGATCGGAAGAAACCCACCTAGGTCTGCGTCCACTGACGGCCCTGAGAACATCAGTGCGAGGTTGAATGCAGTGACGACGACGAGCAATACCACAGCCAGCTTCTTCGAACGCGGCGTTATCCCAACTAGCATAGCCCGGGAAGCGATCGCACCCTGGAAATGTGACTTCGGCCCTGGCTCGCTGTGGAGGCCCCCGCCGCACGGCGCCGCCACTGGCACGACCGGCAATACAACGCGAGTGCTTCTACCTCTTGTTGCACGGTGTCGCGCGCACATTTATCCGTTAAATTTTTTCCGGGTGATGTTTATGTGCATATGTAAGGCATAATATATGGCACTAGTAGATCACGTAGTGATACATAATATCCAGTAGTCGTTTGTTGTCGTAATAGGAGCGTTATACTTAGAGTACATACTTATAATTTGCTGTTTCCGATTTGTGACCAAGTATAAGAGTAAGTCACGTGACGTGTGCGTGGAGAGGAAACTGTTTTACGACAGAAATTGTTTGTCTGTGGGAAGCAAATATTGTATAATTTATGTGTATATATATATATATGTATACATATAAACATACATTACACCCGGATAAATGAAAACGCGACAGTCGTAGCTGGTGCTAAATACATTCCCCTAGATACGTGCACGCGCAGAAACGTCACCCGGATATATTATTTAACGCCCGGATAAATGTAAGCGCGACAACGGACGTTACGCTCACTGCATTTGCTCTTATCTCTAGAATGTAATCATACCATGAACCATGTGAAGAATGTGTAGCTTGCATAGGGACCAATAATTAATATTTCATAGCATACGCTGTTCTACTTTCACACCGTAACATGGAGTTTGGATTAGGCACAATTATAGAGTCCGCTAGGTGGCATCACAATAATAAGTAAGCACGTAAGTTCGTAAGAAAATAGGTAAAAGCTTTATGTTATGATGATGACCATATCACGTATTACATTGTGATGTTCAATGTGACATCACGACCAGTGTGCCCACAAGACATATCAATGTCTCCAAACAACCTTAGGTTCAGCTCTGCACCCAGATTTAACAATTAAAAGGTCATCTATAGTCGCAAACTCAGGAGATGAGAGCATTTTGTTAGCTCTGCTCTTACGCAAAATAATACATTATAGTGCTTCGATGGTCACACCTTTCCGTATGGAGCCTCCACTAATAATCCAGCCAATCGTTAGACGCCAAATGTACTGATGAAGTTTGCGTGGTACGCAGACGAAAGTCTATGCATGGTAAAGTTCTAATGCCTTAGATTATGTTAAAAAGAAATTGTTTGAATAAAGTAACGTATCCACTCCATTACAGCATAGGATACACACCGATACAGCATTGTATTACTTTTTTTCTTCTGATTTAACCATCGTTAGAATGCGACTTTCTCAGAAATAATATTGTCATTGGTGTTGAAACATGATCTCACCAGTCATGCATCAATACAACACCATCATCATATATATATATTTCACCGTTTGGACTTACAGAAATGTGTTGTCATAATTAATTATGATCGTATGGTTTCGATGTAACGCCATGCTAAAGCTTGCGGATGTGATATGACGAGTTCATAGCTCGCACAGTAGGCGCCTATGTTGATTGATGGTGATATGCTGCCTACGTTGGCGATACAAACCTTGCGAGAAGATGTTTTTTAGAACAGCGGTTCTTAACCTTTTTGTCAGCGACCCAAATTTCGTTCGCCAGACTTACCTCACGGACCATTCCTTTAAACAAGTTACTTGTGATTAATTGTAAAATAATTAGGCATAAGGGATGACATAATACAATTGAACATAATGTTTATAAACTTTGCTTGCTGTAAACGGAGAACTCACAAAATCAGCGCAGTTCGTTGGCTCATCAACGCAACCAGGAGGTATACAATAATATATCTTAAGTATGTTTTACTTGTGTATCTTAACCATAAACATGTTCCATCCATCACATATATTTTACCAACTTGATTGTTCATCGTGTAATTGAGCAAAACACACTCTTTCTTCTTTGCTTGGGTTATTAAAGTGTTGATATGTAGAGTCTGGGTAAACATGCCGCCTGTGACTGTATATTTATTCCCGTGGTCTGGTTGGTTCTGATCATCTTCAATCACATTTGACTCCAACCCTACACCACACACACACACACACACACACACACACACACACACACACACACACACACACACACACACACACACACACACACACACACACACACACACACACACACACACACACACACACATACACACTCACACACACATACACACACACACACACACACACACACACACACACATATATATATATATATATATATAACTAACCCTCCATAGCGGACAGTTTTGAATAGCTGGGGTCACTGATAGAAGCGGATGGAGATGGGACGAAATAGATCAAGCGGAGGTTGGCAATGGCGAGTAAAAAGTTGACGGAGATGAAGAAGCTGTGGAAAGCAACGGACAAAGATATGAAACTACGAATTATCCGAGTCTGCATATTTCCAACGGCTGCATATGGATGCGAAACCTGGACCCTTAATAAGAACATTACTAAACGTATAAATGGATTTGAAAACAAGTGTTATAGAAAGATATTACGAGTTTCGTGGACTGAACGCAGAACTAACGAATCCATCGCAGATGAGCTTGGTGTTATACCCAGGACTTTATTGAACTTTGTAAAGAAAAATAAACTAAGTTATTTCGGCCATGTGAAACGGCATCAGTCTTTAGAGAGACTAATAATGGAAGGAAAAGTGGAAGGCAGAAGAAGCAGAGGAAGACCTAGGAGACAATGGGGGAAGGTCATAGAGGAATGGATGGGAGCCGACGTCTGGCGAGTGGGGAGACTGGCAAACGAAAGAGCTGTCTATAGACAATCCACCAAGGCTGCAACGCCGGAAATGGATAAGCAAAACCCAAGAAGAACCCCCCATAACTGACTCCGGCAATAGCTGATAATCATGTGACATCACGACCAGTGTGACCACAAGACATATCAATGTCTCCAAACAACCTTAGGTTCAGGTCCGCACCCAGATTTAACAATTAAAAGGTCATCTATAGTCACAAACTCAGGAGATGAGAGCATTTTGTTAAGTCTGCTCTTACGCAAAATAACACACTATAGTGCTTCGATGGTCACACCTTTCCGTATGGAGCCTCCACTAATAATCCAGCCAATCGTTAGACGCCAAATGTACTGATGAAGTTTGCGTGGTACGCAGACGAAAGTCTATGCATGGTAAAGTTGTAATGCCTTAGATTATGTTAAAAAGAAATTGTTTGAATAAAATAACGTATCCACTCCATTACAGCATAGGATACACACCGATACAGCATTGTATTACTTTTTTTCTTCTGATTTAACCATCGTTAGAATGCGACTTTCTCAGAAATAATATTGTCATTGGTGTTGAAACATGATCTCACCAGTCATGCATCAATACAACACCATCATCATATATATATATTTCACCGTTTGGACTTACAGAAATGTGTTGTCATAATTAATTATGATCGTATGGTTTCGATGTAACGCCATGCTAAAGCTTGCGGATGTGATATGACGAGTTCATAGCTCGCACAGTAGGCGCCTATGTTGATTGATGGTGATATGCTGCCTACGTTGGCGATACAAGGATCGGCGCAGTGTCCCAGTGGTATACGAAGGCACCTTGCGAGAAGATGTTTTTTAGAACAGCGGTTCTTAACCTTTTTGTCAGCGACCCAAATTTCGTTCGCCAGACTTACCTCACGGACCATTCCTTTAAACAAGTTACTTGTGATTAATTGTAAAATAATTAGGCATAAGGGATGACATAATACAATTGAACATAATGTTTATAAACTTTGCTTGCTATAAACGGAGAACTCACAAAATCAGCGCAGTTCGTTGGCTCATCAACGCAACCAGGAGGTATACAATAATATATCTTAAGTATGTTTTACTTGTGTATCTTAACCATAAACATGTTCCATCCATCACATATATTTTACCAACTTGATTGTTCATCGTGTAATTGAGCAAAACACACTCTTTTTTCTTTGCTTGGGTTATTAAAGTGTTGATATGTAGAGTCTGTGTAAACATGCCGCCTGTGACTGTATATTTATTCCCGTGGTCTGGTTGGTTCTGATCATCCTCAATCACATTTGACTCCAACCCTACACACACCACACACACACACACACACACACACACACACACACACACACACACACACACACACACACACACACACACACACACACACACACACACACACACACACACACACACACATACACACTCACACACATACACACACACACACTTTAACTATTTGACTAAACTAATTCAAACCATAACTAATATACTTAATATGCCTAATTATTATTTTGTGACATTTCACACTATTTATTCCCGTTGTCTAATTGGTTCCAACGATTACAAACTCGACCATAGTGTATAGGATGATTCTTAAAGCTGGCTAGTGTAATTGGGAGGTAAAATAAGAATTCTGCCGACTGTGTTTTGAAATTGGGTAGTGTTTTGAACTTAACAGAAGTGTTTTAAGGGGAGTGTTTTAAGCGGGGTAGTGTTTTGAGCGTCCTACACCGGATCACATTTTGTAGCGCTGTCAGTTCTTTAACTCTACGTTGCTCCATTTCACTCAGCTGTAAGAATGATTACCTGGCTTTAGACACTGATGGATATTTGTGTATGAATAGTCTTTGAGCAGTATTCGCGCATTAATTAGCAGGCCTGGGGTCAATTACATTGCAATGTAATCTATTACTATTACTATTGCTTTGTTTCCTTCCTGTTACCATTACTATTACCTGCTGAATTATTCCTATTACTATTATATTTGAAGCAATTACTATTACTATTACATTTTTCATCGGAGCATTTTATGGTATAATGCACTGCACTGTATGCATAAATACAATAATTACAATTGTTTGACTCACATTCTCAAGAAGTTAAGCAAGATAGGTGAATACAAAACATCTAATTTGGCATTTATTGATACCCACGAGTCACGACCAAAGTATTTGAAATCATATTTGAGAATGTCAAACACTTTCATCATCATCGTCATCATTAAGGAATTATTATAGAGTATAACAAATTCATAAATATTTACAACAACAAAAATATATATATAGTATATACCATATTTAGTACAATCTACTAACTACGTTGACTAACATATATGTTCCATTTTATATATAAATACCTTATTGGAATGAAAGACAAAAGCAATAGTCAATGCCACATAATTAGGCGGATTATATTACAATCTAACTAAACCACATTGCTCTACTGCTGCTTGGTGCTTGGTGGACAGTTACTGGCTCAAGTACAAATACATCAGGATGTGTTTTACACCCACTGCAGTTTAGGCTGAATTGTGTGCACCATGGAGGCAGTCACTAAACCCACAGGCTTACTTGAAAAGGCAACTTGGCAGAACTGGCTTCAAAGCAGTGAAAGCCCAGTTTAATCCCTTTAGCCAATGCAGCAGTCTCTAGCTGTGTACACGCTCTTGAAACTCTAGGGTAAAACGTCACCAGGGCCATGCTGAAGTTGACAAGGGGGGAGCAACCATAAAACCTGGAGAAACTAGTGGAATCTACAACTTGATCAAGTAGAATTGTTATGTGGTTGAAATTCATTTTAAATATACAATTGTAATATAAAAGTAATAGCTCAGTTACTATTACATTGCTTCCTATTACTATTATATTGAATTGATTTTGCTCAACATACTACTATTACTTCAATATTTGTAATGGTTACAATTACATATTACTATTACCCCAGGCCTGTTAATCATAGCGTTGTTGAATGCTTCGCAGAGAAGTTGAGACGATGTTCGATTGGACAGGTCTGCAAGGGAGTAAAGTGTAAGGCGCTTTCAGCAGTCCGTTGGACTGGATACTGTGCAATATATAAGAACTTACTTTTACCTTTTTGGTATGCTTCTGGTGTGTTTGTGCTTCTTTGTTTTTCGGTAAAGTTAAATATGGGTTATTCAACCAAATAAACAAAGTGTGATTAAATGACTTATTATCCCTTATATTTCAGGGAGAAATCGGTGTGGTGCAACCTGCCAACCATATCATATGTTTGGCCACGTGTTTCATTGTTTACGATGCGGAAAGCAAAATTGTCTCAGTGTGATTGGGGTGCTTACGCACCCGTCATACCGTCCCCCAGCCTACGAGCCTGCTTTTGGCTACTCCGACTGCAACAAAGAAATCTAATTTTGGACCTGTATCCATATGTTACAAGCTCAACGAAGGTATCAAGTCTTGAACAAACTTCCGCCAACCCGTTATTACGCTAACCCGATGATACAGCTGTTTGCATCGCTGCATGTGTCATTAGCCACACCTTCGCCTGGAAACGTAAAAGGGATAAAGGTAACGCCAATGCTCCTTTTGTTGGTGATAACCGCTCCAGCTACTGGGGCGTCTTTTAAAACACATCATATCCGGCTTAATTGGCACCTCAAAGTAGACATGGGACCAAATGTTTGTGCAGTATGGGTCACGTTTCACTGAAAATCAAATTTGATACAAAATTGTTCAAAAACTATATTGTCTACATGAGGTCTACTGTGTAGACTACAAGACGCCTACCTGTTTAATTTCTATACATAGGTCACCGATTACGACACTTAGTCGCTCGTGTACGAAACCGACCAGGCCATTTGATCAACAGTCGGCCACTCTGCCACATGTTCACCTTTAGAAGTTAAATGCAACAATTCTTCGGATGAGTTACTAATCTGTCAAAATCACTTTCTATGCCATTCTTGCCGGTAAATAACGTACTGCAGCAATGAAATTGCGTTATGTAGAATTAACATGTACTGCCCACTACATATATATATTCGGAGTGGCGTCTCTGACACTCTGTCCATTGTGTCCTCATCAACATCCTCTGCGACTCCATCGCGTCAAACGAAATGGCTGCTAATCGAGTAAAACTGGCCGCCACCGATCAAATAAATTAATCAAATAACATCAATATGAAGATATAATTGTTGGTTCATGTTAAAATAACAACAACTGTCCGTGTAGGTGTCGTTCCATGTATGTTCATGTGGACGTCGTACTGTTTTGTTCATGGAATTGTGCGTCCTAATGTGGTTAAAATAGCTTAGTTGGTAGAAGTTAATAACATTACATAATCAGGTACTCTACACTACAGCCACTGGTAAAAAAGGAAACATCCAACCGAATGTAACCAATACAACGCAACTGCAATAAGAAGTCAGCTAGTTAAACAATTAATCTCTTAAACTGGATTATAATGGTAAAACATGGCGACATATTTAATTAAAACGAGGCTCCTGCGCAAGCTGCACACACACACACACACACACACACACACACACACACACACACACACACACACACACACACACACACACACACACACACACACACACACACACACACACACACACACACACACACACACACACACACACACACACACACACACACGCACACACACACACACACACACACACACACACACACTCACGGTATATATATATATATATGGTCAAATCCACCGAACTGGGGTCTTGGGGGTCCATACAAAATAGAATTGCCTGGATCTTTTGCTGTTTGTGGTATTTAATGTATATAATATTGACGCGACTTCTCCAGAGATTGGGCACACTAATTCAAAAAAATGAGGATATTACAGTTACTTGAAGTTCTGAAGTGTTTTCTATATGTTATCATCCGAGGACCATAAGTTATCGTTCGTTTGCTGGTCCTAACCACAGTATAATGGTGTCGTATCGTAGTTTTAATTTTCTATAATGGATAACATGTGGACACATGTCATACCGGCGTGACTTGGGGAGGGGGTACGTATTTAGGGTGGTGGGTGTGCGGTGAAGTTTTGTTCGCACTTCAATACTGTCCCACTCTATTTTCAGCATTTTTTGTCATTACCTGTACAAGACAAACACTTAGAATGCATTTGCATACAGTTCATGCATAAGGGGAGAGTGTGTGTTATCCATTGGTATTAATGTTATGGCCATAACTTGCACATTTGTTGCACAGGACACTCAGAAATAATGGTACTCAGACGATAACACAATTTATAAAATCGGTATAGAATCTTAATATTAATTATTAACAGTAAATTGTGAAACTTCCTTAGGATATTTTGTTTAAATTGCACTATTAGCAACACTTGTATCCCTTATGCATGTATACCTTGTTCTCTGTTGTCGTCTTCTTTGTATTCCGAGTGCTAGAGTTGTGGAATAATCTTATATTTCACCTTTTTCTTCCTATAATCGTCATATTTAATTACTGTGGTATGTGTTTAAACTGTCTTTACATTACTAACTACACTGGGCAATGTCTGCAAATAGATAGTTTCATTAGTGAATGCATTTTGGGCGATAACTCGGCAGTACTCGGACGATAACCAATGTTATGAAAAGGTTAACAAATACAATACATACAAATAAAACATTACGAATCGGCAACACTTTGGTACATAAACCTTTCAACTGTCCATCACATTGTCTACTCAGTGTCCGTCACATTGTCTACTCAGTGTCCATCACATTGTCTACTCAGTGTCCATCACATTGTCTACTCAGTGTCCATCACATTGTCTACTCGGTGTCCGTCACATTGTCTACTCAATGTCTACCACATTGTCTACTCAATGTCCATCACATTGTCTACTCAGTGTCCATTGTCTACTCAATGACCATCACATTGTCTACTCAGCGTCCATGACATTGTCTACTCAGTGTCCATCACATTGTCTACTCAGTGGCCATCACATTGTCTACTCAGCGTCCATCACATTGTCTACTCAGTGTCCATCACATTGACTACTCAGCGGCCATCACATTGTCTACTCAGTGTCCATCACATTGTCAACTCAGCGGCCATCACATTGTCTACTCAGTGGCCATCACATTGTCTACTCAGCGTCCATCACATTGTCTACTCAGTGTCCATCACATTGACTACTCAGTGGCCATCATATTGTCTACTGAGTGTCCATCACATTGTCAACTCAGCGGCCATCACATTGTCTACTGAGTGTCCATCACATTGACTACTCAGCGGCCATCACATTGTCTACTCAGTGTCCATCACATTGTCTACTCAGTGTCCATCACATTGTCTACTCAGTGTCCATCACATTGTCTACTCGGTGTCCATCACATTGTCTACTCAGTGTCTACCACATTGTCTACTCAATGTCCATCACATTGTCTACTCAGTGTCCATTGTCTACTCAATGACCATCACATTGTCTACTCAGCGTCCATGACATTGTCTACTCAGTGTCCATCACATTGTCTACTCAGTGGCCATCACATTGTCTACTCAGCGTCCATCACATTGTCTACTCAGTGTCCATCACATTGACTACTCAGCGGCCATCACATTGTCTACTCAGTGTCCATCACATTGTCAATTCAGCGGCCATCACATTGTCTACTCAGTGGCCATCACATTGTCTACTCAGCGTCCATCACATTGTCTACTCAGTGTCCATCACATTGACTACTCAGTGGCCATCATATTGTCTACTGAGTGTCCATCACATTGTCAACTCAGCGGCCATCACATTGTCTACTGAGTGTCCATCACATTGACTACTCAGCGGCCATCACATTGTCTACTCAGTGTCCATCACATTGTCAACTCAGGGGCCATCACATTGTCTACTCAGTGTCCATCACATTGACTATTCAGCGGCCATCACATTGTCTACTCAGTGTCCATCACATTGTCTACTCAGCGGCCATCACATTGTCTACTCAGTGTCCATCACATTGACTACTGAGCGGCCATCACATTGTCTACTCAGTGGCCATCACATTGACTACTCAGCGGCCATCACATTGTCTCCTCAGCGGCCATCACATTGTCTCCTCAGCGGCCATCACATTGTCTACTCAGCGGCCATCACATTGTCTACTCAGTGTCCATCACATTGACTACTGAGCGGCCATCACATTGTCTACTCAGTGGCCATCACATTGACTACTCAGCGGCCATCACATTGTCTCCTCAGCGGCCATCACATTGTCTCCTAAGCGGCCATCAAATTGTCTACTCATCATCATCTTCTTTCATAGCAGCATGACATTTCTTTATACCTTCTATTTCATGAGGTTTGAAGGTGAAAGCCTTGCCTACCGTCGTAGGAGGTTGTGGCGATTTAGATGTGCACGCTATGTTGCGCAATATAGTGCGGCGAACAGAAAGGAACATGTGTAGCGCCATTATGCAATAACGTGTGTAGTGGACTGTCACTCGACGCTGGGCAAGTGAAAGAAACAGAAGGTTGTTGGTCGATGTCAAGAGACATGATTTGGAGAATTTAACCCATGATTAACTATGTTGTGACTATGCAGACGTATTAATATGAATAATGACTATTACGTGTTATTGCCAGAACACGTTTATTGACTGCAGAGTAAATATTGTGAATCGTTGTCGAGTGAACACATATCACATGTGATTGGAGATATACCTCCAATCACATGTGATATGTGTTCACTCGACAACGATTCACAATATTTACTCTGCAGTCAATAAATATATCTCCAATCACATGTGATATGTGTTCACTCGACAACGATTCACAATATTAACTCTGCAATCAATCAATATATCTCCAATCACATGTGATATGTGTTCACTCGACAACGATTCACAATATTAACTCTGCAATCAATAAACGTATTCTGACAATAACACGTAATAGTCATAATTTGTATCATATAGTATGTATATCAGTTCGGTGTACTATTTGGTAGTATTGTTTTAAATACACAGCTGCCCGGGCTGCGCTGGAGTAAACGCCGCTTGAGTGAACACGCAGTGGAGCGTAACGCGCGTGGAAAGGCGACCGGGCTGGCGCGAGGCAAGCGAAGCGTCAACGATGCGCCACGTCAGCGGACGACAGCGTCGCTGAGCGGCAACACCTCGCGTGTAGATGCAGTGTAGACGTGCGGGGAAATGAATCAAGCTGTGTGATGTGTGCCGCGACAGTACGGATGGACTAACCTGGGCCATACGTCAAGGTCATTTTATAATCTGCACATTCTTAAAGTACCACATATAGTGAAGTTAAGAACTGCTATCATTAGTGATAAATAACTAATTTGTTGTCAAAATATTCATCTTTTAAAAAACAAATACAAACAAATATTGAATAGTTATGCATTTAATGAACAGGTATTAAAAAAACTGGTGTTGGGGTTTTATTGTTATTAACTTAACTTCTTCTTTTTTAAAGAACGGCCTGCCTTGAGTGGTCATGAGAATTATGTTGTATGCATGGTGAGATCAAACGTGTAGTTACAAACGGTGTTAAACAGAATTACGTATGTTTTTGGTTAAAAGGGCAAGTAATCATAAGTACTACACTTCTTCTTGCCCTTTTAGTGGAGCGGCATAGTCTAGAATACCATAACGATTGTGCAATATGTGATAAAAGCATGAAACTTGGTGAATATGTAGACTAATATGCATGGATCATTTTCAGATATTGGGCCATCTGAAATTATACCCGTATAGGCCGCTATTCTGAAATTCAAAATGGCCTACATATAATGCAGTTTAAATACCATAACGATTGTGTAATATGTGATAACAACATGAAACTTGGTGAATATTTATACTATTATGTATGGGTTATTTTCAGATATTGGGCCATCTGAAATTATACCCGTATAGGCCGCTATTCTGAAATTCAAAATGGCTGACATATAATGACATTTAATTTGTGTAAATAAATTACTGTTATTAGTTATGTAATGTATATTACATAAAAAATAAACAGCCAGTATGGCACACTGTTGTTGATTGGAACAGCACGCCATTTTAATTGTTGGAAGTGACAATTGATACAGTCAGACATTGCATCAGCCGGTACTGCTGATTCCTTCTCGCATGCATCACACGTTACACGCACAAGACGAGCCCACCAAATCACTGCAGCCGCTTTGTACATTCTTCAACACCGTGCCTATGACTACTACAAACACACAAGTAGAGACAATGAGTTGTTGCGATTTGAAGACTGGTGTGATGAACAAAGACAGAACAATCCTCAGTTTCAGTACTGGGCAACAGTGATGGATCTGGAATTGTGCATTCTTGCTTACATGCGTTCGCTGCGAGAAGCCAACTTCTCCGTGTATCTAGATGCTCTGACCAAACTTATCCCATGGTTCGACGCTTTAGACAGAACCAACTATACCCGCTGGATCCCAGTCCATCTGGGAGATATGGCCGAGCTGCCGACAAAGCACTCATAAGTTGCCGCAGAATTCAACGCTGGGCACTTCACTGTGCAGAGGATTTAGCGCGTGTTCTCAAGTATTCCGATTAACTAAGCCCCGGAACACAATGATGTGTCCATCAATGGAGATGGCGGAGCAGTTGGTTTGATAGACAACTCAGGGGCCCTTCATCGATGGATGGTTGCAGGTCCAGAAGTCGCAAGAATCATAGCAGAGTTTGAAGAATCCCGTCAACACTGGGGAAAACGAGTGGAGCCTGGTCACCACGACCAAACGCCGAGTGTACGGAAAGCATTTGCGAAGGATGTTCGCTCACTCGTTAGAGTGATCGAGGAGCTTGGTAATCCGTTTGCAGAGGAAAGCAAGGACTTGCTTGTCCCTGACACAAAGGAGATCGCTGATCGGACTGTAGTTGAGACGGCCTATTATCTGGAGACGATTGGCAAAGACCAAGTAAGTAATTCGATGTCTTCACGAAAAGATGTCTCATCGACAGGACCAAGTCACCATATGATGCTAAGCGTCGCAACAGGCTACCGTTGTTCAGCACCTCCACATCCAATGTCGCGAACAAAGGGAAACAACAGCTCACCTCGGTGTAGAGGTGTACATTAGTTGTTAGACGAGGGATGCCAACATAGATGAATTATTTCGGCACGAGAATCAAGCATGTCCTCCTGCTCTGTCTGATGCAGGACGACTACGCCTCGGCACAAAGAGTGACCTTCTGACATGTCTAGAAGAACTGTCTGCGCCACAGTCAGAGCCACCTGCTGCTACCGCTGTTGTTCTTGGTGGAGCAGCAATCGTCCAGATGTAGAAGACAGACACAGCCAAAACGTTTGGAGAATATGCCCTGCAGATTTTCATCCCATATGTTTCTGCCCTACTTAGCTTCACCCTTGGATCTGGCGTGGGACAGTTACATAGCGGATTCTCTGAAAGGACTAACCAGAGTAAAACGTGGTAGACGCGTTGTGGGTGCAGCACCCAAACCGGGAAACTGGAATAACTTCCTACGTGTCGACAGTAACAAGACTGAGCTGTTTAGCTTCCTCTCGAATGTACTCATCCAGTCATTTGATGAGGATGGAAAGCAGCTTGTGATCACAGATGGAGAGCAGATACTCTCTTCGCCTCCATTGAATGACATCAACTCGCTTGCCCCATGCACACACGAAGAGGCAGACGCCCGTATGTGTTTGCCTGTGGCACATGCAGCACAACACGGTCGTCATCACCTTATCATATGCACAGTCGACACTGATGTTGTGGTATTGTCCGTAATTATTGCGCAGACTCTATCAGCTAATGAGGAATTATGGCTGGCATTCGGAACAGGGCGAAGTTTTCGTTATTTACCGGTCCATCAGTTATCTGTCATCCACGCACTAACAGGGTGTGACACTGTATCATCCTTTGCTGGACTTGGACAGATTACAGCATGGACAACCTGGACCTCGCTACCAGAGCTTACCGACGCACTGCTTAGTTTGGCCTTTGCACCAAGTGACATCCCAGTGGAAAGTATGCGTGTCATCGAGAGGTTTGTGATACTGCTCTGTGACCGAACATGCACTTGCACTGATGTGAACAAAGTCAGAAAGAAGTTGTTCGCGAAAACCAATTCGGTGCAAAGAATTCCACCAAAGCAAGCTGGACTGGAGCAACATGTGAAGAGGGCTGTCTATCAAGGTGGTCATATCTGGGGACAGGCAATGCTACCAACTCCTGTGCTCTCCTCCCCACTAGTTGGGGCTGGATCAAGACGGACAGTGGTCTATATGAGTCGTACTGCACAAACCTGCCCGAAGCGTCACCAATCTGCTATGAACCGGTTTCGTGCGGCTGCAAGAAAGGATGTCGTAAGCGCTGCAAGTGTCACAAAGGTAATATACGATGCACAGCTGTGTGCGTTTGCGAAGGAGAATGTTCCAGTCAGTAACAGTGTAAGAGTATTTATGTTAATACATTCAACAACTGAAACGTATAATACGACTTTACTGTTTAAGTTGTTTTTCAGTATTACATATAACTAATAATGACATAGTGACAAAATAGTACACGTTTTGTTTTATATGTCTTTGGGTGTCGTAGCCATTAACAAGTAATACTTGTTTGGTGTTCAGAGTAGATCACTTTCAGCATAGTTGATCACAGTGGGTCATACAAAAGTGAAAGTAAAATAAAATAGAAAACGTTAATAACAATTGAGTTTTTTATGTTCTAAAACTTGATCTAATGGCACTACATGTTTTATTTCATAACAAGTGTCATTAAGTTAAGAATTCATAGCAATTTATGAACCCTGTCTATATGTCATGATCTCGTAGATACGCTCTACCTGCAATTTCAAGCAAAAATGGGCTCTGTAATTCAAATGAACGCGCATGCGCATTGGGGTATAAGTTTGAGTGGCCCAATATCTCAAAATGACCGTCATATATTAGTCTATATATTAGCCGAGTTTGGTGCTTTTATCACAAAATGCACAATTGGTTTGTTATGCCGCCCCACTATTTTTCAACAATTGTAAATAACTATAATTTAATAATTTGTAACATTATGCCTGTTGTTGTTGTTGTTGTTGAAATAAAGATTCATTCATTCATTCATTCATTCATTCATTCATTCATTCATTCGTTCGTTCGTTCATTCATTCATTCGTTCGTTCGTTCATTCATTCATTCATTCGTTCATTCATTCTTTCATTCATTCATTCATTCTTTCATTCAACTTTATAGTGTTACGATTTCTATCAATGTCACAGAGTAATGCGTATACACTCTATGTTTATGTTTCATTAAACTGTGTTCGGCTAATTTATATTATTGCGATATTATTACAATCCAGTATCATCCCCTAGGTGACAGAGGTGATACCACCTTGATAATGTCTGAGTGTTCCACAATTCTAACCTGAAGACTCCCTCCATTTCCAGTTTCCCCCAGTGCAAGTCATGTATGCCACCTCATACACGCTATCGCACCAATTGGGCCATGTACCATTTCCTGTTAAATCTAACGGCCAACCAGTTGTCTACCACCACGTTGTGTACTCCCATTTCCGACCCCCTTTCCTTGACTGCACTGTGATTTTCCCTATTTTCATTCACCTATATCTCCTGCACCTCCTTTTGCTTTGCTGCATTTTCCGTGACCTCTATGTCCTGAACTTCTGTCTCCATCACCTTCACCTCTTTCTCGTGCACCTCTGTTTCCTTCTCTTTCACTACTGTCTTCTTCCTCCCGACCTGCAGATGTTTTTTGTCCACACTAAACACATAGGGTGATAAACACCTCCCGTTCGTAGCAGCAATCTTGAAAGCTTGATGACTCTCGCATAGGACCCACTGGCACGATCGTATGTGCATTCATGATGCCCGGTACTGCTGGCACCTTCCAAGACCCTTGCATAATTCTTTGCTTCCCAGAGCCTGTTGCTGAACTCACAGCTGTTTGTGATGATCATAGTTGCCTCCGACAGTGATGTCTGGTTTTCGTTTCCCTTTCGCAGCTTAAAGATGAATTTCACAGAAAACGGCAATAGGGCATTCTTAACTGTCGAGCCTGCCTTCCGGTCATGGCGGCGTTGGTTTTTGCCTACTGCGGAGTGCGGCGTTTCTTCATATTGGCCTGTTAAAAAGACAAGACGAAACAAGACAAGACAAAACAAGTCAGCACAATGCAGTATTACTATTACCAACGCATTGCGTCATCATCCGTGGAGCATCGTTAT